>OU452242.1:49802500-50402500 GCA_911728495.1 Furcula furcula
CGTGACACTGAACGTAACTGACGTGACACAGAACGTCACTGACTTGACACTGAACGTAACTGACGTGACACTTAACGTAACTGACGTGATACTGAACGTCACTGACGTGACACTGAACGTAACTGACGTGACACTGAACGTAACTGACGTGACACTGAACGTCACTGACGTGACACAGAACGTCACTGACGTGACACAGAACGTCACTGACTTGACACTGAACGTAACTGACGTGACACTGAACGTAACTGACGTGATACTGAACGTCACTGACGTGACACTGAACGTAACTGACGTGACACTGAACGTAAATGACGTGACACTAAACGTAACTGACGTGACACTGAACGTAACTGACGTGACACTGAACGTCACTGACGTGACACTGAACGTAACTGACGATTTTTTAGCAATACATTTTCAATATCTAGTCACCTGTAATAGCCGTTAACGCTGTACTGTTATTAAATCGCTTTAACATTATGACGTCACACCTATATGGTGACCAATCTTGGCGCGTTTATAGTCACGTGATTTTTCATCAATTTTTAATTGTTTATAATTAATTGAAAAATATTTCTTTTTAACTTTTTTGCATTAAATATCAATATTATTAATAATAAAGTTTAAAAAAAATATATATTTTTTTTTTTTCAAATACCTTATTGTTGGGAGCTGTAATTTCCTCAAACCTTAACATTGGGCGGTTCATTGAGTACATGGCTAAGGTAGCTGCAAGGAAGCTAGGTGTACTTGCAAAAGTCCGACGGTATTTCTGACCGGGGCAGCGATTGATGTTATATAAAGAAAAAGTCCAATCGTGTGTGGAGTACTGTAGTCATATATGATCTGGTTCTGCGAAATGCCATCTTACAGCTTTGGACTCAGTGCAGAGGCGTGCTAGGAAGCCTCCTTGGTGACCCTGGGTTAGTAGATACCAATTTACGAAGCCTAGAGCACAGGCGCAGAGTAGCCAGCCTCATGGTATTCTACAGGTTGCATTTTGGAGAGTGTGCGCAGGAATTACATGACTTAATCCTACCATCCCCCCTCTATCATCGGACGACAAGACGCACGGTGCGCATACACCCTTGAGTGGTAAACGTGTCTTTAGTCCGGACTAAGCGATTTGTGTCATTCATAATAAGGACAGCTAACGACTCGAACCATAGACTTTATTTATTAAGAATAGAGTACGCGTTTGTCTCTCGTAGACAGCTTAGACAGCTTTCTTTAGTCCTTCCTCGAAGAGGCAGATGAACTATTTAAAGTTACATTGATATGTAAGTGATAAGTAGTTGATGGGTTTGATCTGTCACAAGCGCAAATGTCGATAAATACAGCTGACGCTAGAGTACCTATTATTGTGTATATGATATTATGCTTTTCGATGTTCTTACTCGTGTCTACGGTTCTTACTTAAAAAAAAAAGCCTTTTATAGTACTTGTACTTTTATACATATTCTAAGACTGGAACAGTTTGCCTGTGCTAGGTGTTTGGCTATAGTAGTGAATAGGCTTTTAATAAGCTAGTGTGCTTTACCATCACCGATTACGTCACCGCTTTCCATCAGGCCCAAAACCTGCCCATAGACCGTTGTATTGCAATGTCGTATAAGTAAGATAGTCCATTCGGCGAAAGGGCAGGTAAAAAGTTGGTCCTGCGCCTTATCCCTCCCCGGTCGTGTCGGTCTTCTGTCCCATCGGATTGTGAGAGTAAAGGAAGAGATACCTAGCTATAATATCTCCCGAGCTTGTGAAAGGTTGGCCGCTGTGGTTGTATTACCTAGGACGACATTTTTTTTATTATTAAACTGATAAATAAAAACCAGACACAATTCAAACAGATACGTTCAAATGCATAAAATGTTTGTCCAGTGTCGCGAATGCGAGATAGTCTTAGATTTACCGGCGCGAATGCGAGTTCTTTATAGATTTGCTGTCGCAAATGCGAGTTAGTTTTAGATTTACTGTTGCGAATGCGAGAATATTATTGTTGTGCCATTTATATGTGTATAATAAACAACCGGACAGTGCGTCGGACTGTTTGCGAACAGTAATCGGATTGGTTTATCAGACCAGTATCAGAATCAGTTCTGTTGTGTGTAGATCGCGGTGTTTATAGGGGAAGTATACGGAGATCACTTTCGGGGAACAACCCCCGTGTGTGTAAAATGAGTGTTTTTTTTTTTGGGAATGATAGACGCTGTTGGCCGCAGATGGCCATTACTTCACCGGACAATAGGAGGCGAGCGCTTAAAGCACTCTAGCCTTAACGGCAGAAGTAGCGACGAGCTCAAGGGCACCTCAGGGAGGCACGGCCTCGGCCTGGGCTGTCGCTTAAGAGAGGGCTGAGTTTACCACCGGTTCACAACGCGCCCCCACTGAGAAGAACCGGCAAGAAACTCAGTGGGGTGATGCACGTCGTTGCGGTCGCATACGTACGACCCTTCGGCCTCGCCGGCGAGACCGGTGTCTGATAGCTAGTGTAGCATACGGTTGTCGGGGAGGGTTCGGCGCATCCCGGTCCAATAGGACCGTCATGGGGTCAGGAGGGTCGAGCAGTACGTGCCGTGGTCTGCGGCGCGAGTCAGAAGGACTAAGGGCGTAATCGGCGGCGGCGCGGATTAAACTGTTCGCGTGACGGGACGCGGATTCAAAGTAGCGTTTCGACGCTTCTTTGAGGAACTGCTTTTCGATATTCTTACTCGTGTCTACGGTTCTTACTGGCCATTTTATTATTGTGTACCATTTTATTATTGTGTACCATTTATTATTGTTGTGCCATATTATTATTGTGTACCATTTATTATTGTGCCATTTTATTATTGTTGTGCCATTTATATGTGTATAATAAATAACCGGACAGTGCGTTCGGACTGTTTGCGAACAGTAATCGGATTAGTTTATCAGACCAGTATCAGAATCAGTTCTGTTGTGTGTAGATCGCGGTGGTTATAGGGGAAGTATACGGAGATTACTTTCGTGGAACAACCCCCGTGTGTGTAAAATGAGTGTACCAGTCACCCCGTGTATATCAATAATGCCTTTGTCTCATTAGTAACGTCTAAATCATCTCAGATATTCGCCATATAAGTACATATCATTTCGCGTTTGCTGACAGCCAGGGTGGGAATTGAATCCACGACCTATATCTGCGGCGAGAATATGTCACCGCCAACAGGTCCATTCAAATTAATTATTAATTGAAATTCTTATTAATAGGAGGTGAATATGCGTCTCTCCAAGATGGACGAGCTAGATGCGTTGATAGCGGGTGTTCTCTTCGTGGACGGTATGAACTCGCACGAGTGCTACTACTGGGCGCCGCCGCAAGAGCTGCCCGTCCACCGGCACGCCAGTGACACGGTAAGGCGGCGACACTGTAGCGGGGGACATTGTTAGGGACACTGTAAGGCGATGATACTGTAGCCGGCGACATTGCGCGGCTTCGACACTGTAAGGCGATGATACTGTAGCCGGCGACATTGTTAGGCTTCGACACTTTAAAGCGATGATACTGTAGCGGGCGACATTGCTAGGCTTCGACACTGTAAAGCGATGATACTGTAGCCGGCGACATTGCTAGGTTTCGACACTATAAGGCGATGATACTGTAGTCGGCGACATTGTTAGGCTTCGACACTGTAAGGCGATGATACTGTAGCCGGCGACATTGCTCAACTTCGACACTGTAAGGCGATGATACTGTAGCCGGCGACATTGTTAGGCTTCGACACTGTAAGGCGATGATACTGTAGCCTACGACATTGTTAGGCTTCGACACTGTAAGGCGATGATACTGTAGCCGGCGACATTGCTAGGCTTCGAAATTGTAAGGCGATGACACTTTAGCCGGCGACATTGTTAGGCTTCGACACTGTAAAGCGATGATACTGTAGCCGGCGACATTGCTAGGCTTCGACATTGTAAGGCGATGACACAGTAGCCGGCGACATTGTTAGGCTTCGACATTGTAAGGCGATGACACTGTAGCCGGCGACATTGTTAGGCTTCGACACTGTAAGGCGATGATACTGTAGCCGGCGACATTGCTCAACTTCGACACTGTAAGGCGATGATACTGTAGCCGGCGACATTGCTAGGCTTCGACATTGTAAGGCGATGACACTTTAGCCGGCGACATTGTTAGGCTTCGACACTGTAAAGCGATGATACTGTAGCCGGCGACATTGTTAGGCTTCGACACTGTAAGGCGATGATACTGTAGCCGGCGACATTGCTCAACTTCGACACTGTAAGACGATGATACTGTAGCTGGCGACATTGCTAGGCTTCGACATTGTAAGGCGATGACACTTTAGCCGGCGACATTGTTAGGCTTCGACACTGTAAAGCGATGATACTGTAGCCGGCGACATTGTTAGGCTTCGACACTGTAAGGCGATGATACTGTAGCCGGCGACATTGCTCAACTTTGACACTGTAAGGCGATGATACTGTAGCCGGCGACATTGCTAGGCTTCGACATTGTAAGGCGAAGACACTTTAGCCGGCGACATTGTTAGGCTTCGACACTGTAAAGCGATGATACTGTAGCCGGCGACATTGTTAGGCTTCGACACTGTAAGGCGATGATACTGTAGCCGGCGCCATTGCTAGGCTTCGACACTGTAAGGCGGCGACATTGTTAGGCTTCGACACTGTGTTAGTAAGTAATCAGCACTGTCAGCTTTACGTTATACCCTTAAACTCTCTTAACAACATTTGTTTATGTCCCACTTCGCGCAGCAGAGAAGTTGAATTCGTCTTTCTTACTCCTTCACACATCTCAAGTTTCGTAAAAAAATCGCCCCATTCATGCATTAAAATTTACAATTGTCCGCAGCCCCCGTACCTAGAGGCGGCACTCAGCGTATACGTCAGGAAGCCGTACGACTTCTCGCATCCGTATCCGTTTCTATTGGTGAACATTGGCAGCGGGGTCTCCATGCTGGTGGTGAACGCTCCCAACGACTACTACCGCGTCAGCGGCACCAGGTCAGAACAATTTTCATGTAAATATGGGGTAAGGGGTGGACTTGCTTAGTCTATTTGAGGGTCTATTGCTGGTATCTGTTATTCATGATGGTGATATCTTTTCGTCCGAAATACCGCAGTGCCTGAAGACGAAGGATTTAACCAGTTTATTTTGCAAGTGATGACATTTATGGTACTGAGACGTGGGCTCTATCTGCTGGCCTTTTAGAGAAGCTCAGAGTCACACAACGAACTATGGAGATAGAGAGAGAGAAAGCTACGCTTGGAGTTTCTTTGCGCGACAGAATTCGAAATGTGGAGATTCGCCGTAGAACTAAAGTCACCGACATAGCTCTGAGAATTTGCAAGTTGAAGTGGCAATGGGCACTCCACATCGCTCGAAGAACCGATAACCGTTGGGGAAGAAAGGTTATCGAGTAGCGACCACGAACCGGAAGACGCAGCGTAGGCGTCCCACTAGGTGGACAGACGACATTGTGCGCGTCACAGGTAACCGGTGGATGCAAATAGCCAATTGTCGTTCATTGGAGGCCTATGTTCAGCAGTGGACGTCTTCCGGCTGATGATTGCTGGTATAAATTAACGGTTAATGATAGCCACCAGGTTGAAGTATATTGAGAGTCTGGACAGTGGACCATCTGTATTGCCTGCAAGACCGCCTGACTGACGACTGTCAGTGAAAGGGTGCTTCAGACTCTGGGAGACGGCGGAGAGGTTGCGACCCCCGTCCTTGTGAGCACCCGACAGGTACCCGGAGGCTATAATGCGCCCGCCGGCGTCGGGTTCAAAACCAAGACATTGAGTGGTGTAGAGCCCACCAGAGAACCCAGATCCCCATGTGCTGATACGACAGCGGCTGATGTTTTACTGCCGGTCCCAATATCCTATCGATCCCTTACTATAAGTTATTTATTTTCTACTTTTTAGTGATATTTTTCAATCATAAAGATTGAACCATCGAAGACGGTAAAATGATCTAGGTAGGTTATGATCACATTATTGTCTACATAGTTTTACATAATTCATGTTTCTTCAGAAATGATTTATCCGGTCGTAATGAAATTTGCATGGAATCATCATAGTAGTTTACTCTCTCAAATAAAAAAAGAATCATCGAAATCGGTTCATATTAGTCAGAGTAATGTAATGGAGAACGTCAGTTTTATGGCTTTTACCAGATAAATTAATTCACATCGTTCATGGTCCTCCAGGAAGTTCTTATCCGGTTGTGATAAAATTCATACAGATTAATTACAGTGGTTCCTTCTTTCGAATAAAAAAGAATCATCAAAATCGGTATATGTAATGTTTGCCAGAGTTATGACCATATTTGTCCTTAAAAAGCGACATAGTCATCTTTTAAGCCTTCCTGCAGGTTTCCTGCGCAGTACCCATTCTTGTTTTTTCAGGAACTACTTATTCATAAGCAATAATTTTTTTTATGGGACTCAATCAACGGATCGAAGAAAGATTTTTTCAAATCGGTTCATAATTACCAGAGATATGCGCGAACATACATAAAAAAAATATATATACAGACGAATTGAGAACCTCCTCCTTTTTGAAGTCTGTTAAAAATAGTTACCATCGATAGCTATAATGACATATTTCCGTTCAATGAACAAAGACAAATAAGAAATTTATTTGTTTTTATTTATTTATTAAAAAGGTACACCAACAGAAAGTATATTGTAACTTACAATATCAAATAATGGTTAGCTGTTTTTGTGCTGATACAAATTCCACTTAAAGGCGTACACAACATTTCCAAAACACTAGTCAACATAACATTTCATTACAATCGATAATAATTATTATATGAATTCAATACATTATTACTTCCGGAATGTCAAAAAAAAATTAAATAAAACTTTGACTGAATTAAACAAATCAATAAATCGTAATAAGTTCTGACTATATATTACAATATAATATTAACAATTAACTTGTATGAATGAATGTGAATTATTAAATTAAAAATTTAGAGCCACCCACATTGTTTCTATCATAATTTTAAAATTTTATATTTTATCTTTATATCCTGTACTTTTGTTACTGAAAGACTCTCCTATGGCATTCCTATAGCTATGCAGAGACATATTGTTTATATCGATGCTGTGATCTGTACAGACTAGTGAATTATATTCTCTACACATTCTTATAATGGGAGAGTTCAATCCTATGTTGGTTTTACTACGAGGAATGTGCAGAGTCTTGGTAATTGGATACCTAGGGGGTTTGTGAGGTACTGAATAGGCTACACGTTCCGTAAGATCACAGCACTTCGTCGGACCATTTATAATTTTATATAGGAACACGAGATCATGCATACGGCGACGTTTGTGCAATGTTTGCATATTAAAGAAGTTCAACCGTTGATCGTAAGGACAACGGTGACTAATACCCTGAGATACAAAGGCTAACCCTCTGGTGAAGGCCCTTTGGATATTCTCGATTCTTTGCGAGTCCACAGCGTAGAATGGGTTCCATGCAACACTAGCATATTCTAAGCGACTACGCACTAACGCATTATACAAAATAATTCTGGTTTCTGCCCTCTTAAAACCTAGGGTGTTACGCTTAACAAAACCCAGCATTTTAGCAGATTTTTTTACTACTGAGTCAATATGAGCTTTAAAGTTTAATGCAGCGTCCACTGTAACACCCAAGTCACAAGTATCTTTTACTTGTGTCAATATACTGTTGCATAGTTCATATGAAGAGGCGGAAGGGGATTTCTTCCTAGAAAATTTAACGTGGTAACATTTTAGCACATTAAGCATCATTGCGTTTTCCTGACACCAACTCTCAATTCCTCTGATGTCACTTTGCATAAGTGTGATGTCTTCTGGACTCTTGATTATTTTATATAGTTTTAAATCATCGGCAAACATAAGTGCCTCACAATGCTGAATGTGATGAGTGATATCATTAATATAAAGTGAAAATAGTACAGGACCAAGATGAGAGCCTTGGGGAACACCCGAGCGCGCAATATAGTTGCAAGACATGTAGCCACCCACAGAAACTGCTTGGGAGCGACTACTTATATAGGAAGCGAACCAACATAACAAAGAACCTTGGACACCCGAGTGATGAAGTTTAGCTAGCAGTTGTGGGTGATTTACCTTGTCTAATCTACCTTTACTAGAAATTACAGTCTGTCAGGGTTTTAGTTATCGCTCCATTTCGGAGCTTTATCGCGGGATATCGATGACTTGATACAAGGGATCGATAGGATATTGAGACTGGCAGTTAATGGGTAGGAGTCCCACCTACCGTGGTTGACCCCCACAGGGGGCTTTTTGAAGGTATCCTTTTGCAGATCTTCTCTCAGCCGTACCTATCTTGAATCACTTTTTTTTTTCTTCATGCAGTCTCGGCGGTGGTACCTTTCTCGGGCTTTGTTGCCTGCTGACCGGCTGCAGTAGTTTCGAAGAAGCAATAGCCCTGGCCGCCTCCGGGGACAACACTACTGTCGACAAACTAGTGCGGGACATATACGGCGGGGATTACGCGAGGTTCGGACTGCCTGGAGACCTAGTCGCAAGCAGGTGAGTTTCGCACGCGACTAAAGTTTGTTGTAATGCGGTAACAGCTCAGTGGGCGAGCGCTTGCCTTGGAAACAAGGTGCGCAGGTTCGAACCCTGGCTCGCACCTCTGATTTCTTCAATGAATCATGTGCGAATCGTCTTTGTGCGATTGTTACTAGCTTTCGGTGAAGGAAAACATCGTGATGAAACCTGCATGTCTGAGAAAGCCTAACTAGCTCTCGAATGACGTGTGAAGTCCGCCAACCCGCACTTGGCCAGCGTGGTGGACTATGGCCTAAGCCCCCTCATCTTGAGGGGAGGCCCGTGCCCAGCAGTGGGACATAAACAAGGGCTGGTATTATTATTATTATTATTAAAGTTTGTTGCTAGCGACAACATTTCGACGCTTGTATTTGTTGCTGGCGAAAATACGTCACTTGTGTTGTATAACAGTGTGTCACCTTCCTGTCTACTAGTGACAAATATTTGTCGCTTGTGATGTATTTAGTTGTGACATATTGTTGCTAGCGTCAAGAGTTTTTCGCACATTATTTTTAGTGATATGTGCTCTGGCAATGATTTGTTGCTAGCGACAAAGTTTTATCGGTATAAGTTATGCGAGTGATAATGGTCGTTTGCGATACATTTTTGTTGCTGTAGCCATCGATATACTATACCAACTAGATTTGCTGTCACGACCCGAAAAGTGGTCACGAAAATAAGAAAATAAGAGCTACACAGACGGCTGTCGCTCAATTGTCTGCAATTATTATTGAACCTTATTTTATAGTATGTAAGTCATCTTTTTATATGAACATATTATTGTTTTGCGTGTACGTGTATAGTTGTGTAGGTATATGTAACCGCGACCACATTTTCGATGTCATTTTGTTCGTGACAGCTAATCTTGTTGGTATAGTATATCGATGGCTGTAGCGGTTGTTGTATCGCTTTCTTTTATTGTATTTAGCGGTATGTGGTCTGCGAATGCTTTGTTGCTCGCGTCACAGTTCTATTACTTAGATTCCGCCAAGATGTACAAGAAGCCCCTATGAGGTTATTTGATTTTTAGATTAATTCTGTATTATTCTGTATTGCGGCAACAGCTCAGTGGGAGAGCGCTTGCTTTGAAAACAAGGTGCGCAGGTTCGAACCCCGGCTCGCACCTTTGATTTATTTAATTAATCACGTGCGAATCGTCTTTGTGCGATTGTTACTAGCTTTCGGTGAAGGAAAACATCGTGAGGAAACCTGCATGTCTGAGAAAGCCTAACTAGCTTCCGAATGACGTGTGAAGTCCGCCAACCCGCACTTGGCCAGCGTGGTGGACTACGGCTTAAGCCCCCTCATCTTGAGGGGAGGCCCGTGCCCAGCAGTGGGACATAAACAAGGGTTGGTATTATTATTATTTTCTGTATATTTGCAGCTTCGGGCAGATGTGCTCTGCGGAGCGGCGCGCTAAAGTATCCCGCGAAGACCTGGCTCGAGCGACCCTGGTCACCATCACTAACAACATCGGTTCTATCGCTCGCCTCTGCGCATCTAACGAGCACATCGAACGGGTGAGTGACCGGATCTCCGGATTTTATGTTCGGATCTCCGGATCTCAAGTTCGGATCTTTTACTTGGATCTCCAGATCGTGTGTGTGTAGGTTTACACATGTTGGGTGCGTATCTCCGGATCTTAGGGAAAGCTCCGGATTTATTTTCGGATCTCTAGATATCATGGGAGGATTTCCGGACTATTTTAGGATTTTCAGAACATGTGTGCTGATTTCTGTAACTTGTATACACGTAATAACATTAGTATGTACGTGATCTTTAAATGTTACGTTAGTAATCTCCGGATCTTATCTCTACGTCGTGATGTTTTGTATAAGTCGTGGTTTCATACACAAGGCAACCTACTACTAGGTGGTAGATAGGTACACATTTGACGAAGATCATTCGTGTGAGGTACCGTCCAGGTAGATACCACCGCAGTGTCATATTCTGCCGCCAAGCGACAGCAGTGTGTAAAAATTACTGTGTTCCTGTGTGAAGGGCACTGTAGCTGGTAAAATTACCGGCCAAAAAGGCTTGAAATATAACTTTCTGTGTTATCAGCGACAGTGCAGCTGTCCATGGGCGAGCGTGACGCTTACCATCAGGCGAACTCCTGTAAAATTTGTCACTAAAATTCACAGGTGGTGTTTTGTGGTAATTTCCTTCGTGTGAACCCGCTATCCATGAAGCTGCTCTCCTACGCCATGTCGTACTGGTCGCGGGGAGCTCTCAAGGCGCTATTCTTGGAGCACGAAGGGTATGTAGCCTTTTGAATCATAAGCAGTGATCGGAGTAGGTAGTGTGATTTTAGGCCATTGACGTCAAACGCTTATGTTAATATGGATATGCCTCCGAGTTTAAACTGCGAATATATTTTTCCGGATATTACATAGACCGTAGACAGAATATGACAAGACATCTAGCTAGCGTGCCGCCGATAAGGACAGAAAATTAGCATTCGTACACGAAACACACGTTAAGGATATTTATTCAAATGCGGTTATTATGTACTTTAGACAATATTTCTTAGTGCAATTCAATTTAAAAACACCAAAGCTAGATCGTGGCCGAATAAACTTCAAATTCGCATTCAGTATTCAGCACTTCAATTCAGCATCTGTCGCGACAGATGCTGAACACACGCTGAAGGACAAAAAACCATATGCTCTGATTCTTTCTATCACATGTAACCTACATAAACGCATTCTTTTCTTGTGTGAATGAAAAATAAAGTATCCAGCTCTCTAGGGATTCTTCCTCGACTTAGACCTAAGTGAAAAACGTATCAAAACTATGATGCTAGTTGCGTAGGTGATAGGCATCGGTGAATCAATGTAGAAAGAAATTATAACCGATGAGGATTCAAAATAATTGTTTTGTAATTATTAATAATGTATTCATTGTATTAACAATAACATACGTTTTTAACTATATTTTTTTTATGAAATTAAAATATGGCATGTCCATGTTTTGCTATCATGGTGAGAGTACGAAAAATCAGTCTACCTACTCAGATCACTGATACTAAGTCTTCAAACAGAAATACACTGTTTTATACTATTCTGAGATGATTTATGTAACAGGTACTTTGGCGCGGTCGGATGTCTCCTACATCTGGACGTGAACAATAGAATAAATAATATACGCAGACACAAGACGCCGCCCACAGAAGTCAGCCAAGCGGACAGATGAGCAAACACGACCTTATCATTAAAGTATTACAGTCTATATTCCATAGACGGCCAGGCGCGGGTACGGAATTTTTCAAAAAATCCTAACCCCTTCATCGATCTATTGTATTAAAATAATAAACATGAGTAAAGTAAAACCCAAAACAATATGTTGCATAAACATGGGCGTTTAAAAAGAAAACTTATATGCTGCAAATTAAGGTTTAAAACATTTGTAGACAGTTTGAAATAAGTAGGCGTACTTTGTGGTCTTTATGTGACCATTCTTCGAGTCATCACACTTAATTTATTATAAATCTATTCAAGACTCAGGGGTATTTGGGTCTGATGTCGGCAAACTAACAATAAATTGTCCTAAATGTACCTTACATGCTAACTGAAATGATTTTCGTAAATTCAACTTTAAAGCAAACACTAACTATAGCATTCAAATCCCATATTTTAATTTAAATATAAATTTTGTAAGCAAAATAGCCCATTTTAGTGTGTAATTAACCGAATGTCGTTTAGGCAAATTGAATAAGCAATTAACGTACGTTTGCCTAAGCGACACTAAAAATAGAGTTGCATTGCACTATCGCTTGTGACATTAGTCATCAAGTCTCTCGTGTCCGGTAATTTCACCAGCTACAGTGCCCTTCACGCCGGAACACAGCAATGTTTACACACTGCTGCTTGGCGGCAGAATATCTGACACTGCGGTGGTAACTACCTGGACGGGCCTTTACACAAGGAACCTACCACCTAATGAATTGACGTGTGCTAATTGCCTGATTTTTATAACATACTAGCAATTTCCTGCGGCTTCGCCCGCTAGTTTTTTTACAGAGTTTACCAACCCCTAACCACACCCCTAAAGGTTGTTTTTGAAAATTCGAGACACGTATTGATTTATTTTATTAAGAGAATCTTTTCAGTAAATTTCAAGTCAATCGAACCATACAATAAAAAGTTTCATACAAAAGAAAACACCCCATTTAAACCCTTTAGGAGTCGAATTTTCAAAAATCCTTTCTTAGTGGATGCTTACGTCATAAGAAAAACCTACTGTCCAAATTTCAGCTTTCTAGGTCCAGCGGTTTGGCCTGTGCGTTGATGAATCAGTCAGTCAGTCAGTCAGGACAAGTAATTTTATATGTATAGATTTGAAAGGAATTTCCACTCTGGATGTTACTTAATCTATTAAATAGATTATATAATGATACAATATTAAATTGTATCAGTTGACATATAAGGTACATTTTGGCTTGAAAAAACTTTTAAATTGGAATCATTTCGTCATAACTGTAATATGGTTACTAAGTTAGTTGGAAAGGCTGCACAAAATAGCATTTATCACATTATTTATGTTTTGAATTAGGGTTGTTCAGCCGGCGTGAGCGCTATTTATATAAACTTCTTATTGAATAAAATATTCCGATTCCATCTTTCACAAATAACTCTCAAGGGCTATCCCTGGTCAGAGGCTATGAACAATGTATCCGATTGGATAAATAAAAGTTTCCTGTTTCTATGGGCGGTTCATTTAGTCCAAAAGCACAGGTCCGATCTTGTGTGGTGTACTGTAGTTATATGGGGTGGTGCAGTGAAATGCCATCAGTAGCAGCTATACAGGATGTTCCAGAATTGGGGTATCAAGCCGGTAATGACACATTATGTAACCCACAAGCAATCTATTTGTGAAAGAAAATAATGAAAAAGTCAACAGTTTTAGTGCAGTGGGTTAAACATTTTTTTTTTGTTATTTACCCGAAAATGCATGAATTTCTTATTAAACCAGGTAGGCACGCAATCAATAAAAAGCAATATTCCATAGGAGTAGGCACGATGGCACAGGGTTGCTTAGAAATGGTTTTAAGACGATACAAATATTTTTTTATGTAATTCACAATATCAATTTTTCCCGTATTTGACATCTTTTTCGAGGTCTTTACTATCAATACTATACATACTCTTTGGCTTGATATACCCTTACCGGGACATCCAGTAGAGAGGCCCGTTGAGGAGCTAAAGCTGGTCATACACTTTCAAGTATACCTGAAAGTGTATTTATCTCAGCTTTAACTCCTAACCTGTCAGGTATACCTGACAGGTTTTTTTTACCGTGTAGGTATGTCACACAACTGTGCAGGTTTCCAGTCCATCCGCGATCCGATGCCAACCGCACGCGGCGTGTGGGAGGAAATAACAACAAATCGCGATTCGTAGCGTTCAACTTCTAATAGTTCAGAGTTCAAACAGTCTAGGTTGAGGGGTCGGCGTGTGAACGAGTAAGTGGTTCACAAACGTGACGTCTCCGCTCACGCGGCGTGATCAACCCACGGGACGACATTAGGATATATTAACTTGCGTTAAACGCTACATTGGGATTTTTTATAGTTAATAGTTATAATTATCTAGACATAATGCATTGTTGTATAACTGGGCTATGGAGTTAGTATCAAAGGTTAGTAAAATATTCGAGCAATAAGTACGGCCAATAGTTATTCGATAGCAGTAGGCGTATTTATCGTAACAGTTAAAAATAACAGGTAATTTCATACCGGTACGTGGTAATTTTTTTCTACTTTACAATTGACATAGATAAATATATAATATGCACTCGTGTGCACGTACTGTTTGCGACAAGTCGACATGAGGTGAATCGTGGAGGCGGGGACGAATATCACTAGCAAGCATATATCGATATTAACTACCTGGCACTCTAGACAATGTAACATTTTATAAGCGTTAACGCGAATAGAAAGTATAAAAATGTATGACAATGACATAATTAAGACAAAGAAAAATCACGGCACAAATTATATGGAATTGACACCGTTAGCGAATGAAGAAATAGAATCGCTTTAAAGCGATTGTATCTTGGATCGGCCCTCTGGTATGTGACATCACATCACAAGAAAATGGCCATGTTGATCTGTCGCAAACGGTACTCTGAGCGTGACCGACATAAGCGTATATTACTTATGGTGACTTCTGCTGCGGAACAAGTAGGCCACCGAATGTAGTCTTTACATTCATAATACATTACCACTTTAACTTGAAACGGTTGATGTGACGTTCTGTGTTAACAGGTAATGAATATCTTAACGAGTGATATTGTCGTATATCGCTTCAGTTTCTTACGACTTATGTGAATCTATTTAGATTTCCGTATTCAAAAAGAGGCACGCTTGGTTTCAGTGTTTGTGATATTTGCGCCATTTGAATCATGATTGCTGGACAATGATCTGCCCTTAGAAGGGAGAGGGTTGCCATAATGTCTAGCTTTGCAGTCGTCTTGGGGATTGCAATATAGGTGGTGTAGGTAATGCAATAGATTGACGATGCTGCCCGTCTTCTTGTTTTCGCTTAGTCGCCTCTTACGACACCTAAGGGTAGGAGATGGGTGATTGCTATTCTTACCCTACGGGTCAATCTGTATAGTCACTTTTCGGTAAAGGGGTCGTCCATTAATCACGTGATGTTTTTTAGCAACTTTTTAACCCCACCCCCCCTCCTGGTGATATGTGGTGAGGTTTTAAATTACCGACCACCCCCGCCCCTACCCAAAATCACGTGTATTTTTTTATACAAACTATATTGAAATTTTCGGAATAGATAAGTATTATCTTTAAAGATAATTGATTAAATGTTGAAGGGGAAGTCGTTGCCGGCAACGGTGAGTCAAGGCCACGTGCTGCTGTTTGGTTTAGAAATCGTGCATTCAACGAAAAATAAATACACGTGATGTCTCAATATACCCCTCCCCCCTCCTGGTGATATTTCGTGAGTTTTTGGAACACCTCCCCCCCCCCCCCTTTCGAGCCTCACGTGATTAATTGACGACCCCAAACGAGCATTATACGTACATATTATTTATATAACGTCAGCCATGGATAGTCCTTAGATTTGAACTGGGCGTCTTTGTGCTTCAGAGGGCAAGAAAAAAGTCGGTGCCAGCAATCGTTAAGCTAAGCCAAATCAGAAGCCCACCACTTGACACCAGGTTGGCCACTAATCATACGACAAAAAAATACCATTAAAAAAGAAAAAGGAGATTAGGGTGACAAATTTCCAAAAAGAAATCCTTCATATTTTTTAAATTATAGCAAATTTGATTGATTATAAATAAATAGCATAATGTTATATTATTGTTCCCGGTTTATTTTGTTATGCGGTGTATATTGGTGTAATTGTTTTGTATTATTTAATTTATATGTGTATTTTGATATAGGCAGAATAAGGGCGCATTTTACAATATTTTTTATTATTATTAGAAATAAAAATGACAATATTATGTATGGTGTTTTATTTTAATACACAATAAGTATGTACCCTAGAAATGACGACGATTAGGTGGTAGACAAGAAATAATATAATTGAACAGGTTGTACCTTTATAAATGTTGTTACTCCCCTCGTGCAGGGAATCGTCCAAAATATAAGAAAAAATACCCGAATATCCGACAGTGCGGTGGGCACTGTTGGATATTCGGGTATTTTTTTCGTGGACAGACATGCAGTATGTTTAAACATTTTTATACTCATTCTATGGTAGTGCTAACTACAGTCTCACTTGATAGAAAGTGGCTCCGCAATCTGAGATGGTAAAGCGCATTAAAAGCACTTAAAAGCCTATTCACTCTAACCTCTAATACTGCTGTGTTCCGGTATTTTTTATTAAATCCCTAGTAGCATTTGGGTTTGCCTACGGTTGGTAATTAATATGTTGGCAATTAATTAGAATTGGATACCCAACCTATTACCAAAACAGGGTATTGCATATGACCTAACACTTACAACATCCAATCGCACTGACTATTGGCGTTGCCACTTTGTTGGCACCCACCCAACGTTGGTCGTAACTTGTTGACCCATCACGAGAACTGCACGTGAAACATGCATATTGGCCAACTAAACACGGGTATTAGGCCCAGCCAAATGCGTACAAAGAAAAATGCTACGAGGGATTGCGCGGGCTCAACGTCAGTAGACTTAAAAAGTATTCATATCTTGGGTGACCATCAGGCGAACATCTTGTCTCGTTACTAAGAAAACTTAACCAGTCAAGCGACTCGCCTACCTATAGCTGCATGCACTGCCGCTCGTCACCTGAGACATTATTTACTAAGTCTTACCAGTTATTTACACTATAGCATTATATAAATAACTGCTACTTTTTTATTACATAAGTCCGTTAATCTTACCAGGTATTTAGGTACACCATAGCATTCTAGAAATAACTGCTACTTTTTAAAACTACAACACAAGCTCTCCAAAATCGAACACAAGTTTCGGCATCGCACCTTTTATCTTCATCGGTTTATCGTCTAAGCTTAGCTTAGTATTATTTAATTCTGACGCTACAGTAAAGGCGTTTTTAGGAGTATAATTAGATACTGAATTGAGTTCTGTATCTACGTAAATATTACTATTTTTATCATATAATTTCTTAAATGGCAACTCCGAATCGGATTTGAAGTGCAAAGGTGAGGTTTTGGAGAGTTTTCGATTAGTTAGTATGTAAATCGGTACGGCTCTGAATTTTCGTATGTTCAGATTCTCGTATTTGTCCAAATAATCGAACCCCTCGCGAATTCGAAGCGGCCGGTTCAGGAATAAATGCATCGAGCTGCCATGTCTTATTGAACGCGGTAGAACATACGTTTCGTTAAATGGCAAGCCTGTAACAGAAAATATTCCTATGTAGTGAAAAAATAACTGTTGGAAGCTTTATAATATGTTCAAATATACGAGTACCTATATAGGCAGTTTGTATTTAACAAGTGGGAAGCTTTTTTGACATCAGATCTAAGTATGGATTGTCAGCTTCGGAGTCGCTGGACGTTCGGGGTGTGGGCCCTTTGAACGTCCATTGAGTACGACGGCGGCGGGGTTGCGACCCCCGTCCCCGTGACCGTGTCGGGTTCCCGGGGGGCTACAATGCGCCCCCCGGCGGCGGGCTCAAAGGCAAGGCACTGAGGGGCCTCTGGTGCAGATCCCAACGGAGAGCCCTGGGGTCCCCCCTCTCATGTGCCGATGCGACAACCGCGGGGGTTTTAGTGGGTAAGAATCCCACATACCCCGGTCGAGCCCCACAGCTCCTGGGGATCTTTGGAAGATTTCCCCCTTGTCAATAAAAAAAAAGAGTATGGATTGTCAGAGAATATTAATTATATATTCCATAATGCAAAACGAGCGCCTAAACTAAGTATATAGTGTATTATCTATGGCCTAAACCCTCTGTGCGAAACTCACTCGAGTTATTGACAAGACAAACGGGATGGTCCCCTTATGTTACCATAGGTAGGTCCTTAATTTATGGCACAGTTTTTTTGTACACTGCGATTGTGGTCTGTAGGCAGATGTGACCGTCCCGCGTCACACGAGGATGCGGGACGGTCACAGCTGGGGGCCTAGTACGAGTTCCGATAGTTTACGAGCTCGATCAAACTGACAATTTTTGCCTGTACATTTTACTAGTTCTTGAGCGCCCCTAGCGGTAGCTGCTAGGGGCGCTGGTGTGAAATTTATGGAGACTAGATCCCCTGGACGCTGGACGGTCACACCTGAACGCGGGACGGTCACACCTGCCTACAGACAGCTGCACTGCACTGCCGATTATCCGTCACCGAAGGCATCAGTTATCAAGACTCTTAAGTCCGATAAAATCACCAGCTACAGTGTCCTTCACACCGGAACACACAAAGTGCATATTACATTGCTGCTTGGTGGTAGGTACATGGACGGTCCCTTGCAGAACCGATCGTCCGTCTGACTACATCATATGGCCTATCAAGGCTGTCATGCCCGGCTTGTAGCATAATTGGCTTCGAGTAAAATAAAGTATGACTTTGTAGTTACAAAAACATAATTTTGTTTCCATACCTGCCATAAATATTAAGATTACTGTCGAAACGCAATACCGCATAATAAAACATGTACCTATTGCACTGAAAGACTTGTTCTTATTAAACTGTAATAAAAGTCATAGCAATAAATTGAAATTATCGCCCAGCAATCAGTTTCAGTAAGGTTTATATCTTTGTCTAAAATTGTATATTGTTTTTGGAAGTAAAAAAAATACAAAATGGTCGCTGACGGCCGCTATATTCAGTTTTAAGAAAAAATAAATATTCTATAAAATATGACATTTTCAAATATTTATGTACTGTTAATAAACTTACTTAACTAAGATTATATTTTACATACCAAAAGGTAGAATGTAATGGATTCAATTTGTATAATGCCTACAACACCAATATTTGTTGTTAACTACCTACATTCGATTCTGATTCTACATAATATGTCACCCACTTAAGACGAATCTAACGACATAAAGTCAAAATCCGTCAAGCCGTTTAAAACATACTCTCGAAAAAACATTGCCCTCCTTGACGTATTCGGGCAAAAACATGTCAAATGTACAGTGGGGAAAACAACATTGATATACTATCTAAACTGAACGTAAAACTGACAGTTTAATCATCAAATCGTTATTTATCAACACCAGTACTTCCCCAGGCGTGCTACTTCAAGTTTGAACGGGTAGGTATGCTCTACCCTAACTCTCTTTAAACATTTATCATCATCGTGATCACCTGGAAGACGTCCAATGGCCTCTCTCCTTAGAAGGGAGGGGTTTTTTGGCAGTGTCCGTCTTCTTATTTTCCCTTAGTCGCCTCTTATCGACACCCAACGGGTGATGGGAGGGTGCAATCTTACCTCGGTTACCGGGTTCTTATCTTACCTTACCGGGTTAATTCTCTAACTGCCAGTCCTTATATCCTATCTATTGATTACTATAAGTTAAAATAGTTACCATCGATAGCTTTATGGCATATCTCCGTTTCAATAAACAAAGATAGAAATATCTGTCCTTACTATTGATCTAGCTTCGAGACCTTGAAGCTTATATGGATAAGAAAATTAATGTCAAATGTCATATTGTTACTTTTTAACTGAGATTGCTATCGGCGGTATCACCGGTTACGTGATGTAATGACGTATATGTAACCGGTATGTCATGTCTCATTAAATTCCATACCGTTGCCATACTTTACAACGTAATGGAACTATAGCGGACACGAACGGTGTACCAGTTTTCAATCAAAATCGTTTGAACGTTATATACATGCGCTTACGCCGCCCGCACGTATTTTAGGCCGGCTCGTGCAAGCGATTGTCGCCCTAAAGGTGGTACGTGACCGCTAGAGTATGTTCGTCCACGTACGTAGACAATCAGTGCTGGGTCTTGAACCTTTGATGTTCCCGAGTCAACTCACCTACCTACCTACTGCTGTCGTTTGTACGGCGAACGGCGTAAAAAATAAGACTAGCCCAAGAGCACCAACATTTAAACGACCGTTATCTGTTTTTCAGAATCGATTATCTACTTTTCACCACCACCATAACCCCGGTTATGGACTCTTGACGGTCCATTATCTACCTAAACCTAGCTCGTCCTGTTATGTAGTTAAATAGATAATCAATTCTGAAAAATAGATAACGGACGTTCAAATATCGTTGCACTTGGGCCTAAACTCGAAAAGTCTCTGCTTGTGGCGGCTTTGTGTGGCGGGTCACTCCCTTCCCTCTAATATGGTTGAGGGGAGTGATGGCTGCTGCTCAAGTCAACTCGTGCGCGGGTGCTGCTTGGGGGGACTGGTCCGGCCGCTGTCCTTTTGTCCTTTTTTTATTTTATTTTTTTCTTTTGTAGTCTAGCAGCTAAATTGATTATTACTTTATTTAAGTTCTGAAGGCAATTCACTTAAGCTTGTAAATTATTCTTGGTGTGTATCTAACTTAGACGACTTGTGATAAAAGTTGGTAATATGTTAAAGTGCTTTGTGTCTTGCCTGACGAGGCACTGCTTAACAGCAGAAGGTAAATGTTAAATGTGAGCCACTGTGATTTTGGATCGGTCTTGCTCGCCATCGAAAAGTCTTTGCTTGTGGCGAGTCACCCCCTTCCCTCCAATATGGTTGAGGGGAGTGATGGCTGCTGCTCGAGTCAACTCGTGCGCGGGTGCTGCTTGGGGGGACTGGTCCGACTGTCCGACTGGTTAAGCCAATTTGAAATTTTGAAACAGATTTTGGTCAAACGTATAAAAATTTTACGCAGCTAAAAATCGTCTTGATTGAACCAGCTTTCAAATCAAGATAATCATATATATACAGATAGGCCAGTCATTTCAAGCATTTTGTATTGCAGGGGGTTAGTGAAAATATAGACTGTGTGTAACAAAAATATATTTTTCTATGATAGAAGATCTTCGAACCCCTTACCAAAAGTCGCTCTTGGCGCCTTATCCCCCACCTTAAGTAGCTTTTCATTCAACCTACTATTTATTTTCATAATTCTAGATCTCATATAACTCTTTCTCGCGGTTTTACCGTAATTGGCTATGGCTTTATTCTTTGGTTGGTTAAGGTAAATCATTCCGTTTTCATCAAATAACTTCTCAATTGGCAATTCAGATTCTTTTCGTTTTGAGGTTATGATATAAACAGGTATTTTGTGGGATTTTCGGAGCATATTGTTATCAAAAAGCTGTATTGGTTCGGGTTTATCACGCAATCGAAGCAGTTGATTCAAAAACATACTGATCGCGTTATTGTGACTGTATTGATAAAATCTTGCATTGATTGGCAACACTGAAACAGATAAAGAAGTAAAAATCATCTCGTCAGTGGCCGAAAGACGTCGACTGTTAAACAAAGGCCTCCCTCTACAAAGGGAGGGGTTGCCATAATCCCCACGCTTGGCAGGCGTCTTAGGGATCGCAGTATATAGGTGGTAGGTAATCCCATAGAAAGACGCTGCTGCCAGTTTCTTGTTTTACCTTTGTCGGGGTATGTGGGATTTTACCTTAGACTATAGATTTTACCCACTAAAACCCCCACGGCTGTCGCATCGCCGCATGAGAGGGGACATCCGGGTTCTCCGGTGGTATCTGCACTAAGTGCTTTGCGTTTGAGCTCGCCACTGAGGGACGCATTTTAGCCCCCTGGGAACCAGACACGGGGCTCGCAACGCCGCCGCCGTCCTCTTCGGAGTCTTTGCGTACTCAATGGACGTCCCAGGGCCGACAGCCCGAACGTCCAGCGATTCCGAAGGGTACATGTTGTACCTACAACAAGTACATATTTCAACTGCTCTCGTTAAGACCCTTCATTTACAACCTATGCAGCCTTAAGCAATAAGTTAGCCGATGCCTGATTAAAAAAAAAATTGTTATAAATTATTTATTAGACAGGTTAACGAATTTAAATATGTTAATCAAAATCTAACCAGCTGTTTAGGCTGTGCCAATGAAATAGACAGCCATAGTCATACATACACTCGATAAACATTACCCTCCTTCTGGGTTAGTCGGTTACAAAAAAAATATACGTGTAACATTGAGGAAATACCTGTAGTTATAGCAATGACACTAAGAATTAGGCTTTTCATGATAAAAATAACGCGACTGCACTGAGCAAATACAAATTTAATTTTAATAAAAGTCACAGCGAGAAATTGAAATTAATTATGAGCTGATATCCATTGCAAATAATCTTCAAGGGTTGTTATGGAACTGCTATAGTGGTTTAATGGTAACAACTATGGCTGTTGACTGTAATGTCCTAAGTTTGACGTACATTTTGAGAAACTGCTGCCTGCCCTAGAAGGAGGCTATGTTTTTTCCTAGAGTAGGTATATAAATCTAAACGTCTATTTCTTATTTCTTTAGCACGGCCTACAGCCTAACCACCGAGTGTCTGGGTGTTATTTATCTATTTAAGTATATTTACAAAAAAAAATGTATATAAGTATTAGTATCAGTTGTCTGGTTTCCATAGTACAGGCTCTGCCTAGTTTGGGATCATATGACCGTGTGTGGATTGTCCCAAGATATTATTATTATTACTCGATGGATTTGACTAATGATAGTTGACATACGTTTTGGACAAGTATGGTCTGTCCAAAATAATAAATATTAAGGTCTTCACCCGCCGTTTTGTATTTTTTTACTTCCCAAAACATCAATATAGGTATCATATAAAAGGTGTTAATATATTTGAAATATACATATATAAGTTTGAGATAGGTACAATGTGTATACGTTTGACGCAAGTAGGTATAATATAATGGTAACGAATCTGGGGCGGGCCGACCGAGAGTTGACATCATAGAGGGCGCTACCAGCAATTATGAATCAGAGATAATAAGCAACTTTCTTGTTATAAATACTACATTTATATTAGAACAAACATATAGTTATTAAGAATACGTGATGTATCGAATGGAGCTTTGTTCATTTTATCTTTTGCCTAAAAATGGTATTCCTAAGAGGGTAAAAAATAAAACCCAATATCCTGTTTGAGTGTATAATTTCAAATAAAACTTAAAAGAAAATATATTATGCTAAGTATAACAATATAATAAAATCGCCTACAAACTATGTAACTCTTTATATAAAAATACATTAAGTATGCCTATAACTTCTATCTATACCCGATAAGATATAGATTCAATTGAATTGTTACTAAGTATATAAATCAAATTTAAATTATGGAAACATTTTTTAATCGGTATGGTTTGGTCCATCGGAAAGACTGTTGGTCTAATAATGATAATTGAAATAAAACAACTTTAAAAGATTTTAATTATTTAGAAATATAACCAAACACCTCATATTATTTAATCCGAGGTTACGCACTTTCCGCGCTGTCAGGGGTAGTGAAGAGTATGTATTCAAATCGTCCGGAAAGTAAAAAAAGCAATAGAAGATAAAACTAATTTTACGGATTATATCGCGGTTTATTCTTGATTTTAATTACCCGACGTTTCGAATACTTTACAGCATTCATGGTAATTAGAAGACCTGAGGGTACCATAAGACAACTATGACATTTGGACAGCTACCACCTCAGTCCGCCCGTGACCATGAATGCTGTAAAGTATTCGAAACGTCGGGTAATTAAAATCAAGAATAAACCGCGATATAATCCGTAAAATTAGTTTCATTTCAATGTGTAGTATTCGCGTAAATATCAGAAATCATTAATAGAAGATGAGTTTAATTACAATTTAAAAATATTATTATTACTTTCCAATGGTTTCTAAAAAGGTTTGCTGACCAAAATAATTGACAAGTTTACAAAACCTAAAACTTACAACCTTAGGTGCAGACAAAAAGTTAATTTTCGTCTCTGACTATCTGAGCCTCGATCGGGTATTGCTCATAACTTCCATTTTTAATATACGTTAGCTACAGCCGAAGGGGTGAAACCAGAGCGGCTACTCACATCTGTTGGTTAACGTGTCCGAATCCGATCAAAATGTTTCCGGAAATATCTAGTAAATGTTATGCACAAATCCGATAGTTTCTATAAAATTACATCATCATAATAGAATTGATAAAACACTCCGATGAATACAAAATACGGTACAGTGAATACTGTTTACATGACATCAACGAAAATGTTTTCAGCGGATCGCGGATACGGAAATTTCCGACAGTTGTGAATAGTATTAGTATAACTTACATAATAGATTAACTAAATGTCCGTACGGTTTCAGGACTTTTGCTACATTGATCCGCCGATTGACCGACTTAAAATGTCACACTGCAATTTTTATTTTCCTTTTAAACTGTATCTTCTGGGGACTTTATAGCAAGCAGAGATGTATACAAACTTAGTTTCAAATAGACTTGAAAACGAATACAACTTTATTATTCGGTCGAAAAATACGGCCTCCGTATACTAGATAATGCAACGCGACAGCAAATGCGGCTTGGTAATACAAACTTGTTTTTGCTGTCACGCCACGTCAACAATGTAAGCGTTATGCTGTTATTGAGCCGCAAACCGGTTTGTAATCGTTTACAAGATCATTTGAAATAGTAGTGTATACAGTTGTGTCTGGAAAAGTATAGGACCCTTGTGACAACACAAGAACTGTAGATTTTGCAGATCTCTGAGCTGCCTACACTGTAATTCCTAGTTTTAGCCTCCGTAGCGCAGCAGGTAACCGCTTGCTTTGAAAAGCGGAGTTCCAATCTTGGGGACAGAAACTACTTTGTATAGTTGTTCCTTACTAGCCAGGATAATGCAGATCTATCACCGGATTGTCTGGAAAGTGCGATGATCCATGCGTCGGATGGGCATGTAAAGACGATCCGGCGTGATGGCTGATACCAGCCAGAGCTGGAGTCGTGACTGCTAAAGTACCTACTAAAAAAGGTCTTGTTACGGAAGAATCGTAGACGAAACAGGTCCTAGTTGCCAACACAGTGATACATCATCGAGCACTGACAACATATTTGCCTTAAATTAGTAATTTACTAACATACACATAATATATACTCCATTTCAAATAAACATGAAAATGATTACAACTTTATTATGCGGTCGAACACACCCGCAGTATATTCGACAATGCAAAGCGACAGCAAAAACGGTACTAAAAAGTTACTTGGTAATAAAAAGTTACTGGTGATATAGTTAACAATGTAGGTAGTTATTAAGGCACAAACAAAGATATTTTTTACAATAGATATGCATTAGCGCACTAAAAGTAAACCACACGAAATTCGTCCAATTGTATGAAATAGCAATAAATACCGCGGTAAAATGTGAAGAACCTGATGAGTGCCTTTGAAAATCAAGTAAAATGCCGTCCGCGTATTTAGAAAACTCACAAAATACTGCACAAAAGTAAATAATAAGGAATGACATCACACCTTAACTATTGAAATGAAACTAACTTTACGGATTATATCGCGGTTTATAAAAATAAACCGCGATATAATCCGTACAATTAGTTTCATTTCGATGTGTAGTATTCGCGTAAATATCAGAAATCATTACCTTAATTATATAAGTATGAACCAAAAATTTTAGTTGCATGGGTCTCAATTTCGGCGTGCATTAAGTAGTGACATATCTAATCAATGGTTTATGATATATCATTTTGGGCGCAAACAAATTTGCAATCGTTTACAAGTTCATTTAAAATATAGGAGTGTAGGGTTGCCAACCTTATTCTATATAAATAGTACTTGTGATAAAGTAAATAGCGAAAATGAAAAGCAAAGTATGCTTCAAATTATTATTTTATTTTTAAGACAAGATTCATAGCGTCTCTTGCAAATTAAATATGTTTTATTATTATACAAGGATATGCGAACTTGCCCCGTGCACGTGCTATTCGTGCATATCAAGAAACTCTAAATATTGTCAACACAGAGAAAAAAATCTACTGTTCTTTTTGATATATTTATTTTATTAATCTTAATTTATGAAACTGTTACAATAACCACATTCCTGCTCTATCATCAGACCCAGTGGTAAAGCTTACCATATTATTCGTATCATTGGATTTACATAATGTTGTAAATATCATGTCATTTGGAGGAATAGACTTAAAAACAGTTCACTGTTCATCTATCATCACTACACCGATTAGGAAAGGATGTGATGGACTTTAAATGGCTGTTTGATGATAATCTTGCCATCCATCTCGCTTGAACCAGGGTTTACTCGTTAGAGAGCTACGATGCCACAGACAGTCATAAGTAAGGATCAAAGATACAACACCCCTCTTTTTGGTTAAAAATACGGTATCTTCCATAAAGATACGGTTGAAGCGGTAATAAAGTTGGCAATCCTAGTAACAAAACTATCTTACTCTACCACACCCATAGTCCCATGTTCATCAACTCCTAACGTCGTTGATGGTCTCTGGGACCTTCACTTCGAGTCCGTCCAAGTCCTTGGTCATCACGATCTGACAGCCCAGCCTAGAGGTGTCGGTGAGACCATATGCTAAGTCCAGCATATCGCGTTCTTCGTCCGACGGTTCATCAGGTAACCTGAATTAATTTTATGTTTAACTACAATAATTTCGATGGCAACACATTGGCACTGATAAAACATGTTTCAGAGAACAAGATGTAAGATACTATGTAAAAAGAAAAAAAAACAGTAAAAAATGACATGCCCACTGAGTTTCTTTCCGGATCTTCTTAGTTGAGGCCGTGTTGTGATCCGTCCGGTGGTAGATTGTAAGAAAAACTATGACAATTCGAAAGTGCCTTGTAGTTCATAGATCCTCTCCATCCCAAGGTTAACTGGTTATCACTTCTACATTTAACTTTACTGAAATTTCTTATTTTTTGTGTGTTAATAGGTGAACAATAAAGTACCTAACTAATTTTGGGCCTATTTGCAAGAAACATTTTTTTTTAAGCATTTTTGTGAAAAGACAAGCCGGGATCTGCACTGCCGCTCGTCACACATCAGTTATTTAGTCAATTGAGGTCTCCAGCAAATCCAAGTAGCAGTGTTTATACTCGTATCTGACACTACAGATGGAAAATAAATGGAATGGAATAATAATATTCTAGGACAATCTACACACGGTCATCAGATCCCAAACTACGCAGAGCCTGTACTATGGAAACCAGACAACTAATACTTATATACTTTCTTTATGTATTTACATACTTAAATAGATAAAACACCCAGACACTTGGTGGGAATCGAACCAGCGACCTAATGGGTAGTGGCCAGGGTGACCACTAGACCAACAGGCCCGTCAATGGACGGATGAATGCCCCTTGCACAAAGGACCTTATTTTTGTTCTCGCGGGGAAACCTTCCAATACCTATAGGCGTCTAGTGGGTAAAAATCGCACATACCCCGGATGTGCGATTTTTACCCACTGGAACACCCGCGGCTGTCGCATCGGGATATGTAAGGGAGCACTCATGTGCTCCCTAACATACCCCGTCTCCCAATGGAGAGCTTATTAGTAGTAGAGAGCATGCTCTCTACTACTAATAAGCGAAACAAAAACACGAATAATAAGAATCGTGTAATCATGATTATCTTTTGATGACGTCACAAAAGATATCTACACACTTACCGATCATAATCATGTTGCTTCAATATCACGTGGCAGGTGGAACATGTAAGGGTGCCTTCACACGCGCCGTACCCCTCAATGTTGAGGTCGTTATTCACAACCACGTCCAGCAGTGAGTCCCCGACCTTAGCTTCGGTTTCCAGCTTCCTCCCGTCGTAAAGTACGAAGGTTACTTTTACTCTGTGAACAAAAAAAGCACCTACAGAATGCACTCTTCGGCAGCTGGATCCTGAAGAAAAAACTTTTATTTTATCATAGTCATTAATTGGAGGTTAGATCCTGGAATGGTTAACATAGATTATTTTTTAATTTGAGTCAGAGACGAGACAAGCAAGACGTTCGCCTGATAGCAAGCAACGTGCCTGCCCAAAGCTGCATTACGCTGCCGCTCACCAGAGAAATCAGTAGCCGCTCAACGGCCAATGATTCCGATCTGCGTCACGTTAACACGCGAAGCACGCACTCGCGATCTCGCGTCCACCGCCGACAGGCCGTCTCTTGAGTCCGGTATTTTCACTGGTACAAAGCAATTTAAACATTGCTGCTTAGTGGCAGAATATCTGATACTGCAGTGCTATCTACCTGGACAGTGCGTTGCACAACAGATTTACCTTCTAATAGATCGGTATATCCAAAAGCCGGAAGGGCCAGACAAGCATATATTTGGCGTCACAAGTAAACGTTTGGTTGGACATATAAACATAGAAACAGGATTAAAAACCATAACATGTCTAGCTACCTACTTGTTAGCCATTTAACATTAACCCAATTCTAGAAGGGGTGGCGTTGAAGGAACTGTGATGTATTGCAAATTAATATAGCTGCCCACCGGCCGTGAGCCTCAGATCCTAACAGAGATTGAGACGAGCGGACGTGTGGTATACAGCGACTAAACACAAAGTGGTTTTATTCAAAACTATCCAGGTACCTACTTACTGCGATCGGGTTTATATATCCAATGAACCCAAGCCATCTATAAACTAGTATATCCATCTATAAACTAGTATAATATATAGACTAGTTTATCGGTGGACTATAATCCATAATAAAAGACATTCGGCATCCAACATCACATAATGTAAACTAGTTTAACTTTAAACTGTTTTATCATCAATATATTATTTAGACAAGATATGCTGTTACGGCTCGCCACTATCCCTGTCTCGTTCATGACGTTGCCTTATACTACAGGTATAATGCGCTATGGTAGAAATATTAGAAATATCGTAGAAATAGTTCCAGTAACATTATACATCATTGTTTTTTAGAGTAAATATTGATACAGCATTGTACAAAAGATTTAATGTACAATGACCATTGTGCTTATAAAAAGCGTTTACATCCTGCACAGTCCTGGACAGGTCACTCGGGCTCTTGATGTTTATACTGAATTAATACTGAATATTTAAGCCATCACTGCCATACTTTGGATAAAATTTAGTAGGTGACTGCTTATCTGGTTACTTATTATATCAATGTGTTTTATAAACTGGTTTACCGTGCCTGATAAATGGTCTTGTTTCGTCGACGGTAAATGCGTGGTCAACCATACCACCACACATCTTAACTTATTATGCCCCATTGTGTAGATAAACAATACAATATTTATACACTTATTTCCATAAAGATCTCAGTCTAACAAAAAATAAGATAATTTTTGAATTTTAATGACTTGCAAGGTAAGTAGTGTGAATAGACAAAATAATGCCAAAAAAGTGATTTAAACTGTAAAGCAGTAGCCACCCCCACTTTCTGTAACTGTCAAAATTGCAGTTGTAATTGTGTTTTTTTTTAAGTAATGGGTTTATGCTTGACCACAATCTCACATAACCGTGCTTACTGATAAGATGCCTGTTCCCGAGTTATATAAACCCAAGTTATATTTTCTGAGAAAATAATAATATAATAATAACATCTTGGGACAAACCACACACAGTCATCTGATCCCAAACTAAGCAGAGCCTGTACTAAGGAAACCAGACAACTGATCATCATCATCATCATCATTAGCAGCCGATAGACGTCCACTGCTGAACCTAGGCCTCCCCCTTACAACTGATACTAATACTTATATACACTTCAAATTCACTTGAAAATTCATACTTAAATAAATAAATAACACCCAGACACTTGGTGGGGATGGAACCCACAACCCATTGAGTATCAGCCAGGGTGTCTAACCACTATACCAATGGACCCGTCAAAATGGTGTCTGGGAGAGAATTCCACAGCTTGGCTGTGCGTCTGAGAAAAGAGGAATGGATTTTGAAGACTACCAAACCGCTTTAAATTAATGATGGCTTCAGTAAATTGATGGTGTTTGCATCCTACTTTAACTACACCAACAAACAGAGAGTATGATTTAATATGAGGATTTCAAATCATTTTTTATTAACCCTCCTTCTGATCGGAAAACAAGGAACAACAGAATGAAGAAGCTATAAACAAAATCAGATGTTATATTTTTAATACAACTCTTTACCTATGGACAGTTGTACTGCACTCACATTCATCACTAGAAACATTAATTATTAAGTACTAGCAACCCACACCAGCTTTGCATGTGTATACTACATAAACCTTCCTCTTGAATCACTCTATCTACTGCTGATAACTGTATTTGAATCCAATGCATATTTTAAAATATCTATGCGCACAAATAGCAGGAGCGACTTTGTTTTATACTATGTAAAGATATTCAGCTACAGTTCCTTTCACAGGGGCATAGCTACTGCCGTATTAATTATACTGGGCCCCCGGGCTACAGAGGCCCTTCTTACCCTTCATTATGGGCCCCCAACAATTTTTACAAGGCTCATAGGGCAACCTACGCCTTTGCCTTCACACCAGAACAAAACAATGCTTTTATTGTTGCAGTATATATCTGACACGGTGGTAGTACCTACCTTGACTGTCGTCTCTAGCACAAGCACAAGAGATGTACCATCTAGTAACTTACCATTCATTAAAAAGAAGTTTTTTGGGCAGATAATAAAGATAGTTCAATAATACCTATATTTTGTAACCAAAAAAATAGTACTCACTTTTCGTCCTTCAGAGCCAGTTCCGTTGTCGATAGCTGAGCAACGCTTCTGTAGTTGCTAAAATTCGATAACGCCACGTTATTTTTCAATAAATAACGCAACTTAGGCACAGAGAAACTTTTCACCAAGTTTCGTATCATTTTGACCTATCGTTCAAAGTTCTTTTAAAGGTAATATGGTGAATCACAGCCGGCAATCAGCGTAATATTATGTATTCAGTTTAATACTTCCATCCAAGACAGACAGTCCCGGTATACTTATGAAATATAAATTTATGATAATTTCAACAAATATTTCAACTTGACCTTTTAGAGTTTTTTCAGGTTACATTAATTCCGTTACACGTAAAATGGGCATTAACTGCTTACCGAGTAAGATATTTTTTTCAATAATTCTATACAGTCAGCTATTATTAAAATATTAATATAATATAGGTATATATTATTTTTATTCTATAAACATATTGAGTAAATCTAGGTAGTGAGATTATTGATTTAAACGCATTTCTAAATACTAAAGACCACAAATCAAAGATTAGATTTAAGTTGAATGAGTGAAAAGAATCGCAAACATTGACGTGTAAATGCGTTTAGTTTTAACTTTTTTTACATATTGGTTGCGTTGCGTTATCTTGTGTTGTTTATAGCAGTTTTGCTGTCTACTTGTCTGCCTGTCTGTCTCTTGGGCTCTGAGCGTAGACAGAATATGACAAGACATCTATTTAACATTAAACATGCCGCCGCCATTTTAAGGACAGAAAATCAACATTCTTACACGAAACACACGTTAAGGATACTTATTCTATAAACGACTAAAATAAAATGTATGTGGCAATAATAGGCATGATGACTAATTTTGAAAAAATACTCTATAATGTACTTACGGGTCTACTATTGCCGAAAATAATCATATTTTTGTATTAAATTTACAAATTTAGCAATATTTTCAATTTTTAAAATAGAGTTTGAATTGCGTTCCAAAACGATGGCCGGTGCATGGCGCCATTTTGTGACGTCACTACGGCGGTGTAAATAAACATCTGTCTAGGTATAATGCCTGATTTACACGTATTAAGTTGCAAGTTGGTAACTAAATCTTTACTAAAGTTTAAGTAAATTATTGCGTGTAAACAAACACTTTAGTAGTAAGTTCCAAGTTAAAATTTAGTACACAAGTGAATAAGTAAAATTTTTCGTTTACACGTATTAAGTTGGTAACTAAATCATTACTAAATTTTACTAAATTATTACGTGTAAACAATTACTTTAGTAGAAAGTCCCAAGTTGAAATTTAGTACGAAAGTTATGAAGTAGAATAGAAACTTTTCTATTTTTCGGGTAAGTAGGTGGGCGTGGTTTATTCTTGATACGTTTGGACACACACATGTATAATGCACGTTTGCAGGTGTGCGTGCAAAGGTATAGCCTTAGATATGCCTTAGATCCTTAGAGGAAGAAAACAATAGAGGGCTGGACACTTTCTTTCTCATTCACGCAAGAAAAGAATGCGTTTATGTAGGTTACGTGTGGTAGAAAGAAACAGTGTATATGATTTTTTGTCCCTCAGCATGTGTTCGATTTTTCCGCGCCGTGGGTGCGAAACAAATTTGACGTTTGCTCCCACTTTGCTCCGTGACAATTTTATCGTGGTTTTAATATTAAATAAATAACTTAAAATTCAATAAAAAACTAACTGTGACATTACTGTGTGTTGTGGAAATCCTATAAGAATCGTGCAGTGCAGTATTATAGGCTGTAAAAGTGACAGTGAACGTAAAATTAGCGGAGTATCGTTTCACAGGTAAACGTGAATTATTATGGCCAATTTAGAGATTACATTTAGAAACTAATACATGTAAACGACTTATTTAGATCTTATTGCTCTAAATTAGTTACTATTTTACTTGAAAGTTACGTGTAAGATCGATAAATTCTTGTTTTTCATCCATAACCTAAAATTTTCAGTTTATTGATCGCCATTATCAGTGTTGCCAGTGTATAAAAGAGAGACTACCATAAATAAGTGGTAAATTATTATTAAGTGCATCATACACGATCCCACATGCTGGGTGCATCGAAGAATTTCTCAGATTTCCCGAATTTATTTTTATGATTTCCTGTAAATATGGATATTTGTATACTGTGGATAGCAGCAACAAAAAGAATTAATTAGGTTGCTAAAAGTTATTCCCGAATGCTTAAATGTTCAGAAATAACGTAAGCGCTCAAGTAATTCGTCCAAGGCTGCGCAGGACGTATTCATTCGTTATTTATAGGCACAATGGTCATTGTACATTTAATCGTGCTTTTACTATATGCATGTTGTTTAAATATATGTATGTATGTTGTTGGTTACAATTTATTGGTAAATTTGTCTGAATTATAAATAAATAGTACCGGGCGTTGAATAGTTTGTTTCATTTGCTCCCCTATTATGTACTTATCTCGTTTGACAACTAAAGTGATGATCAATAAAGCAAAGTGACTATTAAATAACTATCAAATGATTCATTTGGCATTGCCTAACTTAAATCACCAATAAATACCAAACACACTTTCAGTAGACATCAAAGTTTGGTAGACAACTGAAGCTTGATAGTCACTTTGCTTTATTGATCATCACTTTTTTTTTGTAGGAATAGTACTGTTTCACCGGACAAGAGGACGAACGCTTAAAGCGCTCCAGCCAGAAAGGTTTGGGTAGCGACTAGCACAAGGGCACCTCAGGGAGGCACGGCCTCGGCTTGGGCTGCCGCTTAGAGAAAATGAGTTTACCACCGGTTCACAACACGCCCCCGCTGAGAAGAACCGGCAAGAAACTCAGCGAGAGGATGCATGTCGAGGTTGCATGCGTACGGATCCCTTCGGCCTCGCCGGCGAGACCGGTGTCTGTGTGTTGATGTGTTTACGACTCTTGACATCGTTGTCGGTGTTGGTGTTGGTGTTGTGTCATGGTCCAGGAGGACGGACATCGGGTCGAACAGTACATGCCGCGGACGGCGGCGATGTACGGCTGTTCGACGATCTGAGGGACCTGGCCGCTGCCCAATAGGACATGGGTTCGATTCCGAAGGATTCCGAACAATTGTCTGGGTGTTATTTATCTATTTAAATATGTATTTATACAGTTTACAAGAATTTGTAATCATTTATCTGGTTACCTTACTAAAGGATCTGCGTAGATTGAGATCAGGTGGTCATTGGTCAAGCGTAGATTGTCCCAAGATACTAGCACTATAGATTTGTATATTGGAGAAATTTACTAAAACTTACCCGGTAAATGGCCATAGTATGTATTATATTAAGTTATAAGAAAGCCAATTTTTGCCTACCTCTCTGGGAAATAGCATATTATTGTTTTTATCTCTTAACTTTTTTGTATGAGGCTAATAATTATCTACAGCTCTTAGCCACTTTAATCACCACGTGATATCACCCAGGTGAACAATGTGGAATAGACCTTAGCTACAGCATATATGATATTAAGTGTACATTCACTTTGTAGCCTCCGTCGTGGGTTCGAATCCTGCGAAGGGCAACAAATTACTGGCTAGGACAATGCAGGCCGATGACCTGATTGTCTGTAAAGTAAGATGATCCATGTGTCGGGATTTGCGATAGGACGTATGCCCGACTCCTGTCCGTCAAATTAAAACACCGAGCTTTGGTAATAAACACTTATAATCAAATTGAGAGAGAACAACTTATAATACAGTGGAGTAATCGTAATAATTAAAACATGTCTCTGCCATAGATACTAGCGCGCTGTCATCTTTTTGACAGCCCCTTTGGCGTTCCGAAACCGTGATCCGAGACCACACATGCGTCGGATGGGCATGTAAAAAGTCGGTCTTGCGCTTAACTTCTCCCCAGTCGTGTCAGTCTTCCGTCCCATCGGATTATGAGAGGTACCTTTTATATAAAGGAAGAGAGAGTGCACTTGTGTCTACGCAAGCACTTGTGCACTATAATATCTCCTGCGTACATGGCTGATCTTGTGAAAGATTGGCCGCTGTGGTCGTTTCGGCTAGGAGGACATTATTATAACAATCACTTTCGTACTTTTTGCAGACTGTCATAGATTAAGACGATATAATGTAAGAAAAGTAAATGTTGTGTCAAAAAAGTGGTTTTTGGTTAGGAAAGAAAATATAATTTACAACAACCTCCGTATTTGCTTTACACAAAGGGTAAAATTTCCCTTACGTGGCAACTCTAAATTTAGTATGTACTTATTTTTCTGTCCTTATCGGCGGCACGCTTGGTATATGTCTGTATTATATTCTGTCTACGCTTAGATCATACCATAGATAATATACAAATATAATAGGAGCGAAGTCGTTTTCGTCACGTTTTCGTTGTACCAACGTATATTTAGGGTTGCCAGAAATACGGGATTGTTCCAGAATTTTTATTGTCCTGGAATTTTTAAATACCTACTACGCTGAATGTATTAATATTTGCAATCAAATGTTTTTTTTTACTTTTCCTAGTTCGGCAGTATATGCCGTATAATTAAGTGATTCGAGAGCTATTTGGCTAATAGTCTCGGGAAATTAAGATCAACGGAGAAATTTTGGGGTAATTTAAGCCTGTATCTCGCATCCTATTTTTTTCTAGCGGCGAATTGTTCAATGGGTCCCAGGACATGTGTAGGTCAACCGGGGTAAATGTGATTTTTTCCCACTAAATCCCCGTGGTTGTCACATCGACACATGAGGGTAAACCTGGGCTCTCCTGTGGAATCTGCACCAGGAGTCCTTCAGTGCGTTTCCTTCGGAGCCTGCCACTGGGGGTGCATTGTCCCCCGGGAACCAGACACGGTGCTTACGGGGATGGAAGGCAATAAACAAGTAAAATGGTTAAATATTTACATCAAACACAAATTCAGTAATCAAGAAAGACACGAAGTCATTTACTTTTCTATATCTAATATTATAATTATAGTACATATATATATATATTATAAAAAGGAAATTCTAATATAATAATCTGTATTAGTTGTCTATATAATATAATCCTAAAAATAAATTAGTTGTCTGTAGCTACAAAGTACTATGAAATCGTCACGGATCGCGCGACCGTCCATTGGGGCGAACTAAAGAACTAAAGATTTTAACTAAAATTTAGTAAAAACGACGAGTAAACGCATACTTAAAATTAAGTCTTTTAAAATTTAGTTACCTACTTGACAACTTAATACGTGTAAATCAGGCATAAAAGTGAATCATTGTATGAAAGAAAATGTTGAGATGACAGTTTGACAGTTGTTTATTTACACAGGATTCACGTCATTCACTCTGATCAGCGTTTATTACAAAATGGCGATTAGCTGTATTTGAGTAATTTATTTGCATAAAGTGCTTTGATTCGTAATAAAAATAACCTTAAAACATTCTCTTAACCTTATTTAAGGGATATCGATTCCCATGACGTTGCTTAAATTAAAAGAAAATGCCTTTTAAATGGTTTAGTACAGCTACTCCTTAAGGTGTCAATATTTGGTTAGTTTACCCACGAACCTGTATTACCTGTTTTTACGAAGTAAATATAAATCCGTGAGTTTACCCCATGAAGATATAGGGTCAAAGTGGAGAAAACACTCCCAAATACATGACTGAGGTCAACGTTATCCCTTTCATTGAGGTCGGAGCTCCCTTTCTAAGAGGGCAACCTTGATGTATCATGAAAAATCCGGACATCTTTTTAACTTCGTCGCATAATACGACTTACTTGGCTTGTTTATGCTATAAGTTTAAACCGATTAAATATGTCTAGTTGCTTAATCAGTCTGATTATGGCTTGGAGCAGTCCAAATACGGAAGAAATGTGAACGAGAAGAACAAACTGTGGTAGATTGGGAAACAGATGATAAATAAGGTCCTCCTTCTGGCCGATACGACCACAGTGGGCGATATTTTGAAAGAGCAGCAGTCTACGCGAACGATATTATAGTGCACAAGTGCTTGCGTAGACACGAGTGCACTCTCTCTCTTCCGTTTACCTCTCAAAATACCACGGGACGAAAAACCGACACGACCGTTGAGAGACCAGGCGCAGGACCAACATTTTACATACCCATCTGACGCATGGAGCATCTTACTTTACAGACAATCAAGTGATAAATAAATAATAAGCTAATGGTTGTGAAAATAAAAGCATATGAAGTTATGATAAAAAAAAATTGTATTACAAGATCATTTATTCAGTACGCTTAACGATTTCCGATCAATCACAAGATATTGAATAGCAATTTCCATTATATGCAATTAACTTGTAACCCACACATTAGACGATAGAAAAAGCATTTGCGGTAAATTTAGGTTTCCATTGGACCAACTGCAGATCATTGCAGCTTCATAATTTTTTTTTCGAATGGGACAATGTATAGTCATATATTCCTTCGCTCAATATCTTTAGGAAATCTACAAAAAAAAATAAAAAATGAATTAATATTGACCAGAGGAAAATAAAACAGCATGTATATTTATGGAATGATATAGGTACTCTCGCCGATACGACCACAGCGGCCAATTTTTCGCAAGATCAGCCATTAGCCAGTGCACAAATGCTTGCGTAGACACAAGTGCACTCATTCTTCCGTTTACCTCTCACAATTCAGTGATACGGAAGATCAACACGACCGGGGAGAGGTCAGACGCAGGACCGACTTTTTATATGCCTATCCGACGCATGGATCATCTTACTTTACCTTACCTTTACTTTACTTTAATCAGATGACCGGCCTGCATTGTCCTAGCCAGTAAGGAACAAATATACAAAGTTGTTGCTCCCCGCAGGAATTGAACCTGCGACCCCCGGCATGCAAGCAAACGGTTTCCCATTGCGCCACGGAGGCTACTTGACGCGACAGGACTAGGAGGCGACAAGAATAAATATGATTTTAATAATATGTTTAAAACTACATACACACTTGAACATACAATATTTTTTCCATATCAATCCTTTGAACTAAACACCTACATCGTATATTTTTATCATAAAGTGGCGGTAAAAAAAATCCCCAAAACGGAAAGTCTTCAAAAAATCTTTACCATGGTTACTCTATGAAAACAATGTAAAATATTTTAAATTAGATAATTCAACTACAAATTAATAGAAAGTTAAACCCAATACTAACAAACGAACTGAAAACGTGTTATGTGCCTATCGAAAAAAGAACTGATCGAAAATATGGTGCATAATCCAAAGGGATCATCGGTAGGTACATTAGTGAACAAATCGGACTTACGAGTGATATTCGGTATCATCTAAGGGGTACAACATATTTTTGCAACTAAGTACTACACATTTTATCACCATTCTTATTAGTTTAATTCACTTTATCGTAAAATTATGGTATTTAAATGTTGGATCGATTTAAATGACAGACAGTTTCATGCTGACAATAAGCGCCAGTGTTGCCACAAAATACGAACCCTTAAAATCGGTAATTAAAATTGCATTTGAGTATAATTGGCGAAAACACAATAGAGCATTATTCTAATCGAACTCGCAGAACAGTACCAATAATTTTTTTATTAGACATGATTGTCATCGTATTTTAAGTTTTCGGGTGGAAAACATTCTTTTGATGTGTAAGTAAAGCATTTCTATATTAGGGTATCCATTTCTCGGGTAATTTCAATTATAACATAGACCACACATCGGACCTCAATGAAAGGGATAGCGTATGCCTCAATCAAGTATTTGGAGTTTGGGCTCCATTGTTGACCTACTTGCTTCATGGTTTACCCTATTACTGACAAATTTTATACCTATGGTATTACCCGTTCACTTGGAGATTGCCGCCGTCGCGGTCGACCGATTTCAAAGCTAACGGGAACGAGTGCAAAAACGAAAAAAATGTTTTTGGCCCGAATGCCCCAGGAGAACGGTTATGTTTTTCGGGAGTATGTATGTACTATGTATGTAGATTTCTTTAGCACGGCCTACAGCCTAAACGGTTTGTTGATTTGTGACTTATAATTATGTAATTAGAATAGTTTTAGTTTTGAGAGTGATTTAATTCTTCAACAAATAATATTATGGCGGACGTCAGCTGCCGTTTTGATTTTTTTTTACTTCCAACAACAAAAATATGGGTATCAAATGAACACAATCATGTGTGTGTGATGGTCAAATTTTATACGTTATAAGTATGTCTAATGTAATTTAAGTATTTTGTATTGTATGAACGTAAATAATAAATCAACAGAAATAATAAAAACTTTACAAAATATAACAACATATCAACAACAACAAACACGAGAACGCACAGGAGTACAAAACGTAAATACACGCTATAATAACGTTGCTATCCTTACTAATGGGGCGACGCTTGAGGCGCGGTAAGAGGTAGCGGGAAGGGAGGCAACGGCATTCTTGGAATGAACGCGTAGTAATTGTAATCAATTATTTCAACGAAAATGATTTTTGTGGACTTTTAGGGAGGGGTATTCTGACTTGAGTTTAGGGGGAAAATTTTCAAATCATTGCAACACCTTGGTTTTCTCTATGGTTTAATCATTAAAATAGGATCAGCCGTCTTTTTGTCTGTCTTTCATTGGATTTGTCAAATATCGTCAAATATCAAACAAAGTTAAAATTGTGAAGTGAAATTAGGAGAAATTGAGAAAAAATACTTTTCATTTGCTTTTCTGCATTTTCTACTTTTTGTGTAATCTCAGATCATCCTTCCCTTCCGACATAAGTCTTTACGCTAAACATAAATATGTCTGAGAGACTGAAAAACACGAATAACATTTCAAACGAGGATGTTATTGACCATTTAACAAAAGACTTAAATTCTTCTTTGAGCACAGAAGAAACCGTTGAAGAGTTTGTCATAAGCCCTGGTTCTACAGCTGAAGACATGCCCACAGCATCAGGGGACACCTCAAAAACAAGCGGTAGGTTATAGTATAAAATTTTCTAGGAAGACAATTTTATGGCTTACTTTGGGCGTAGTCGATTGGTAGTCGGCTTAAAAAAATGGCCATGTATTAATCGTCCCAGGAGCCGGTTTTACTCCATAAGAATGATATCTCAAATGTTTTTTTATGATGCAGTGATAGTGCAATTTATTTTCTAAAAAAATACAATATCTGGTTTATAAATACTTTTGAACCTTTTTTACTAACAATTATACTCTAGGACAATGCACAAGCCTGAACTATGGTAACCAAACAACTGACACAAATACTTATATTGTAACATTTCTGGAATTTTTTGTTAAATGTCAAACAGATAATTTACAGTGTGGAACATTTCCAGTGTATTACTTTAATTGCTTGCAAGAGCCGGCCGGCGGTAGTCTTTTTAAGAGTGTATAACGCTGTTCAAACATTTTTTTAATCAATTTCCACTGCATTAGTAAATGCATTCAAACGTTTGTTCTTGGCGGTGAGAATTGAACCAACAACCTTTTGGGTAATGGCCAACCACTAGCTAGACCAAAAGGCCTGTAAAAAATGAATGTGTAGAAAACTGACCAAATAACATCAGCTTTACTGTTATACCAATACCAACATCAGCTTTAAGTTGTGTTGTGTTTCTGCTATACATACGCTGCAAGTGCTTTAAAAGAGTTTCTTTACTGCTGAATGAGCAACTAGTTTGTTGAGTTAGCTGCTGGTGCAGCAATACCTTGGCTCAGGGTCTTTTTCATGTTTATTGATATTCTAGTATGCTTCTATCTTTTGTTGCATAACCAAGTACTATGGCTTAGGGTCGTCAGGACAAACAAACCGGGCACTTCTTTTTGAGCATGGTGATCCCAGTCCGTAAAATAAGAAAGAAATTAAATTGCACTATCATTCGTAAAAAATGTTTAACTTTATGCTGCTGTATTAATGCGAATACTAAATTATACAGTGGTTTATTAGGTGTTTCAAACTTATTTTAGCAGGTATTAAAAGTAATTATTGTTTGAGTTCCCCTATATAGTGCTCTTTCAGGAGAGTCATGTTAAATTGCAGTAAGGTCCTAATTCAACTTTGTAGGGATAATTCTATAATGCACTAGTGAATGCGTAATGTCATTATTACCCACCCGTTTGTAATAGCTCGGTTTATGGCCCTAAAAGCGATGTAATGACACACTTTACGAGCAAGTGTGTTGAAAAAACTTTTAGCTTTCACATGCATTTTAGGACCAGGACAGACATATTTTGAAGATGATGCAACAGAATATGAAAAGGATGCAGACAGAAATAGCAGTAAAAGTGACAGCGATACAGATGTCGATGAGGAATCACTCAAAGATACCGAAGTGGATCTGACCGATGATCAGAAAGAGGAACGGAGGATTATCGCTGAAGAGTTAAAGACAGCTGGAAACGAATCGTTCAAGGTTGGGGAATATGAACGGAGTATTGAGAAATATACAGAAGGTAATTCTTCTACCTTCTTCTTATTTAATTAATTTGACAAATTTTGCAGCACTTGGATTGTCATTTCTAGAGTTCCATACCTTTTTTTTTTTTTTTTAGTCATTTATTCATAATAAAAGAAATGGTTACAAAAAGTTGGTACAAAAATTAACAGCGAGAAAAATCATGGTGATTTATGTATCGCTGCTTCACTCGCTAGAATGTTTAAATTAACAGATAATTAAAGCGATAAGAAATAATTTACTTAGCTTTATTACGTAATACCCACAGCCAACCACACACGGATAGCAGCTGGCAATAACCTGTGTGTAACATGTACATATTAGACCTTCAGATGTTAGCACAATAATTACTGCTATTCTTCTGCAGTTGTCTGTAAGATCCCATGTGATAAATATACTGACTTGAGGAACGTTCTACACCTATCCGGTTTAAAATTGGGGTGGTACCAAATTCACTGTGGGGTGTCCTGGTAAGAATAGCACGCTGCCGTCTCTTCCCGTTGGGTGTACGTAAGAGGCGACTAAGGGAAAACAAGGAGATGGGCAGCAGCATGTTTCTATTGGATTACCTACCATGCAAGCCGCCTGCCAAGCGTGGGGATTATGGCAACCCCTCCCTTCTAAGGGGTAGGCCTTTCTTCAGCAGTGGACGTTTGTCAGCTGTCAATGATGATGATGATACCTCAAAATTTAAAGCTTGACCAATTCAATTGCGAGTGAGACTTGTACACCAAGGGTTCCTAGCCTGCACTAAGTGCAATTTTTTTTTACTGAATAAAAGCTGATGCTTATCTGCAGTCTCACCTGATGGCGGTGGATGGCGATGGAAAAAGCGGCGACGCATTGATGGCTGGCTGATTAAAAAACATTCATTTATTTCCTATATTGAGTAGCCTCCCAGGAAGTTACTGGTTTTGCAAACCAGAGGTTGCTGATTCAAAAAAGTTCCTTACTGATTAGGACAGCACGCGTCGATCACATCTCTCTGGTCTTCTGTCCCATCGGATCGTAAGTGAATAGAGTGTACCTGTGTCCACTGAAGCACTTGTGAGCACTTGAAAGATTGGACATATTGATCTTCTTCATATAGTGTGGATGGCAAATACTAATGTTGCATAAGCCCAGTAAGCAGTCACATTGCGTGGGTTATCTGCAGCCTTCCAAAGATCTTCTAGTGTACTGGTATCAGGGCACGCAGAGCATAAAAGTAAGACACTACATTATTACTGAGTATTTTATTGTGTCATTTTTTTTCAGGTCTAAGGATCTGCCCCTTGCAATTTCCGCAGTTAAGAGCTGTATTATATTGTAACAGAAGCGCAGCCAAGATGAAATTAGAGAAATACTCTCAAGCACTGAAGGACTGCACAAAGTCTATAGAATTGGACGAAAAATATCTCAAAGCTTACATAAGGTAAGTGGCTTCATCAAGGTGGCGGGGAGCCATTGGATTCAAGTGGCACAACATTGGTCGTGGTGGAAGTGATGGAGAAGCCTATGTTCAACTGTGGACATCCGATGACAGTGCCCTCCACACTCGAAACACATTGCTGCTTAGCGGTAGAACTGACACTGCTGTGGTATGTCTGACATAGTCGATGCGAAGTGAGGCATGACCCCTCATACAGATTATTTACTGAGGTACTCATAGCCAGTAGTAGTTGTTGTTTTCACTGTTCGACAAACGATCAGTTAGGCCTCGTTTACGGAAACGCGGGGCGTCCCGCGTCGCGTGTGGCGTGGCGTCTCGCGGCGCGTCGGACGTTTTTATTGTTTACGTAGCGGCGGCGCGTGAAGCGGCGCGTATCATCGCACGCGTAAACACAAACTTATAGCAATATATGATGCTGTTTATAGAGACGCGGGGCGGGAAGAGTGGCGGTGCCCGCCGCTGCGCCCGCGGCGGCCACCGCAGCGTGAAACGGCGCGGTGCAACTCACTTTTTAACATACAATTTTCTTCTAAAAAAAAAAACGATCATATCATACTCCATTGCGATGGTGACTACGTCTGTGTTGCATGATTACCAAATAGACAGGCAGAAGGTTCCGCCACAGGCATCGCTTCATCGAGAATCGCCGCTGCGTGCGCCGCCGCGATGAACGCCGCGTGATACGCGGCGATGCCATCCGCGCGCGCCGCCGTGAAACACGCTCCATTTCAAGCAAACGCGTGTAAAATCGCTTCTCCGTAAACACACTGATACAACGCCCTACATTTGAATTTAGTGCGGGCCGCGCCGCCACACGCGACGCGCGACGCCCCGCGTCTCCGTAAATGAGGCCTTAGTTAAGCAATTTCAGGCAAGGTCAGTCCTTAGGTGGGTGACGGGACGGTATAGTGGCATTTGCATTGAGGGTCTTCGAGCTTCGAAAGAACGTAAAAAGTATAGGTTGTGGTTGGTTCCGTATCCATTTGCATAAAAGAGTTATTACGCCTAAAACAAATATGTAAAAATTGTCATGCCAAATTATATTAGAAAAAAAAACATGCGGAAAAATAGGGATCCTGTTGTCACCCAAGCAGCAATCGTTAAGCCATGTTTGAGGCCTAAAGGCAGTTTGAATAACTCTGACATCAGCCAGGTTAGCCACTAACCATATTACAAAAGAAAACGGTTAAGGTGAACAAATTTTTTTTATAATTTTGCATAAAAGAATAAAGAGCTGATGAGAAAACAAGAAAAGTCTAACTGCCGCACTCACAAGCCCCAATTAACTTTAATTATAAATAATTCACTTTTTAAAGCTATTTATTTCGACTGTCGGAGCCGATTGTGATTAATTTTGATTATTTAACACGAGATAATCGTTATCTCTACTCACTATCTACGTATTAATGAGCTTCGAGCGTCGAAATATTCCGATTTAAAAGAATGGATTAATGAAGATTAACTTTAATTGACGTTTGTAGGTTCGGCAGTAAGTGCATAATGCCCGATTGTGACAAAGTGGGTAAATAAATAAGAATGAAAATATGAAATTAAATTGATCGCATTCTAGTAACTTTTTTTAAATCATCTCATTCTAAAGTGCCTGATGACGTCTTTTGTACGGGGGGCTGCGGTTCTGTAAAGAGAGTGTGTATGTGTGTGTGTGCGATGTGTGGCACTACAATGCCATAGATACATACCGCCAATCTCATTCGGTCGTACAAATTACGTCATCATATGATTGCTTTTTTTTTTCTCTTAAATAAAAACACAATAAATTTACAATAATGTTTTTTTAATACAGGTGAGATAGAGAAAGGGTAGTTTCATTTTAGTCGCCTACAAAATATGAAATGTTGTCTATTACCTTGTCTAAGGTATAGCCCGGTTAGGTACCGCTCATTGTCTGATATTCTGCAGCCAAGTGTGAGTCCGTGCGTTCCTGTAACATGGCAATAAATGGCTGGTGAAAGTACGGGGCTCAAGAGACTCAATGGCTTTTGTCTCTGGTGACGGACTGCAGTGCAGTGCAGCTGCCTGATTTTCGAACCAACTTAATGACACTGCTGGTTACCGACACGCCGGGCTTTCAAAAGCTACACTGTACTGTTATGAGTTATTATTTAAGTCTATTGAGCCTTATAATTTCACTAGATACACTGCCCTTCACACAGAAACACAATGGTTTCAAAATATATGTTTTCAATGGAGTCACTACAGTGGTACCTACCTGGATGGGTCTTTGCAAGGAACTTAGCACATAATTGCATGTAAAAATTGAAATAACCATCTTTTTGCAGGAGGGCACAGTCCTACGAAGCCACAGATAAACTAGATGAAGCGCTAGCGGATTACAAGAAAATATTAGAAATGGACCCCACACATAAAGATGCTCAAAGGGCCGTTGTCCGACTACCCCCGCTCATAGAGGAGAAGAACGAAAAATTAAAAACTGAAATGTTGGGCAAACTCAAGGACCTTGGCAATATGATATTGAAGCCATTCGGTCTATCCACAGAAAATTTCCAGATGGAACAGGACCCAGAAACCAAAGGCTACAAAATTAACTTCAAACAGTAATAATGTTAAGTGAAATTGTAATAATATTATATACTTATTAATGTATGGTTCTGTGAGTTTCAATTAAAGCAATCTGTCTATTATCTCGTACCATACTATGATGACCGTCATATAACCATGATGATAAATGTATCAGGCCCAAAAAAGTTATATTCTAAGACTCCACATACGGTCATCAGATTCCAATCTATGTACACAAAATATAGAGAGTACAGAAGGCAAGCTCATGTACGTACCTCACTTTTCATACCTACGCTCGGCGGTCGCGCTAGGGTTGTCAACTCTGGCTTATGCTAAAAAACTATCGTGGTAGTGGCACTCGTACACACCTTGTTGTTTATTGATTGGTGTGAATAAAACAGGAAGAACGGAAATAAAAACCAACTAAAATAATTAAATTTTAATGTACCTAATTGTTTACACTTTCGAATTTATTACACTTTCGACGTCTCGTTGTTAAGACGTGTACGTGTTGTACTATCGTTTCGTACTGACATTAGTATTTGGAGAACTACCCAACGAGCCCAAATTCGGTGGGTCTACGTTTATTGGTGCAGAGTTCCCGTTCACCTTCCTGCTCCATCATCAGACCCTGATCACCATTTTTCTAACAACTACTCGTCGGGAACTACCCAACGAGCTTAAACTTGGTGGATCTACATTTATTGGTGCAGAGATACCGTGACTACCTTCCTGTTCCATCATCAGACCCTGATTACCATTTTTCTAGTAACTACTCGTTGAGACCTACCCAACGAGCCTAAACTTCCTGGATCTACATTTATTGTTGCAGAGATACCGTGACTACCTTCCTGTTCCATCATCAGACCCTGATTGCCATTTTTATAGTAACTACTCGTTGAGACCTACCCAACGAGCCCAAATTCGGTGGGTCTACGTTTACTGGTGCAGAGTTCCCGTGACCACCTTCCTGCTCCATCTTCAGACCCTGATCACCATTTTTCTAACAGCTACTCGTCGGAGAACTACCCAACGAGCCTAAACTCGGTGGATCTACATTTATTGGTGCAGAGATACCGTGACTACCTTTCTGCTCCATCATCAGACCCTGATTACCATTTTTCTAGTAACTACTCGTCGAGACCTACCCAACGAGCCCAAATTCGGTGGGTCTACGTTTATTCGTGCAGAGTTCCCGTGGCCATCCTTCCGCTCCATCATCAGACCCACAGACAGACATACAGACCGACAGATAGACAGACAGACTTCCGGACATATCCGTCAAACTAATAACACCCCTCGCTTTTGGTCGGGGGTTAAAAAAACAAGCTAGTTATAATACAAGCAAATACCTACTTACCTCTGTGATACAAATGGTAGCTTAAAAAACGACAATTCACCGCGTTTAAAGTAGAATTAGTAGAATAGTGCAATAACTATCTTATTTGATGCTCCATCTTTGCTAAAACAAAAATATCACAAGTCGCGTGAGGTGGATGGTAACCGCGCTCACATTTAGACTGAGATTAACCAAGAATTCGTGTCCGTGAGCGCTGTCTATGTGTGCGTTACTCGAGCGCCCGTTGTATGAAGCTTGCCTTCTGTACTCTCTATATTTTGTGGCATGTATCTACATAGTATATCATCTATAGCATGTACTGTCGCCATACTGTCGCGGTCATGAACGTGATGAAGATGCTCTTTGTGGTAGGATGTTTTGTCTATGTCAATGTGTGTTTACACCTAGAACAAATCCTTTACTTACTGTTACAACAGAACACTTGGCGCGGGGGTTTTGATAGCGAACTCAATCAAACTGTGATGTTGGTTTTCTCCATACATTTCACACCAACGCCTCTAGCGGTAACTATCAATAACTAGTAAAATGTGTACGGCTAAAATTACAGTTCGATCGAGCTCGTGAACTTTCAAACCCTGTACTACAACTTGAATACAACCCCCTAGTTCACTTCACTTCACTTTTTAAGAAAAAAAAAAACAAGCCCTCCCTAGTTTTCAAATAAAATTGTTTGAACGACGTTATATACGTGCGATTACCTCGCCCACACACGTATTTTGGGCTGTGGAAAATTCGAAATCTATGGGCTAGCTCTTATTCTTTGATTTCTTTAGTACCTACTTCCTCCAAGGCTCGGTGCAGCGATTATCGGCGTGCGGGCGGCCGCCGCGCCTCCGGTGGCCTCGAGCGGCGTCGCGTTTTTCAAGCGATACAGGTCTTTTACGTATTCGAGATAAACTTTAAAATTCTTTCACACTGAAAGTGCGCTGCCGGCCGCTGCCATCTTGGTGTGAATTGAGCCTTATAGGTGGTTAACCTGGAATGTCTCCCACAGTCCCACCCACTGTACCTACTAGAGACGGCCAACTGTAACTCTGTTGCAATCAGTTTCCGATTGAAATTGCGAAGAAATTAGGTTCATTTTTGCTTAATTTAAACAGAAATCGAGTTAGGCAATAGGGGGTAGGTATGGCAGTCAGAAATGCGGTAACAGCTCAGTGGGCGAGCGCTTGCCTTGGAAACAAGGAGCGCAGGTTCGAACCCCAGCTCGCACCACTGATTTCTTTAATATGATACATTAAATGCGCGAATCGTCTGTGCGAATCGTCTGTGCGATTGTTACTAGCTTTCGGAGGAAACCTGCATATCTGAAAAAGCCTAACTAGCTATCGAATGACGTGTGAAGTCCGCCAACCTGCACTTGGCCAGCGTGGTGGACTATGCCCTAAGCCCCCTCATCATGAGGGGAGGCCTTTGCCCAACAGTGGGACATGAACAAGGGCTGGTATTATAAAGTAGGTACAAATTCTATTGTTATAGCATGGATGAATTAGTTCATTTATCCATGGTTATAGTCAATACGTCACTTACTACCATGATGCTCAGCTATCAGACACCGGTCTCGCCGGCGAGGCCGAAGGGTCGTACGTATGCGACCTCAACGACGTGCATCACCCCACTGAGTTTCTTGCCGGTTCTTCTCAGTGGGGGCGCGTTGTGAACCGGTGGTAAACTCAGCCCTCTCTTAAGCGACAGCCCAAGCCGAGGCCGTGCCTCCCTGAGGTGCCCTTGAGCTCGTCGCTACTTCTGCCGTTAAGGCTCTCGCCTCCTATTGTCCGGTGAAGCTGTAATGGCCATCTGCGGCCAACAGCGTCTATCATTCCCAAAAAAAAAAAATAACCATGATGGTCTCTACACTACGCGCTAAGTATACCTACCATAGTTCCCTGTTTCACTATGTTCATAGCTTGTAATGATTCATGTTCTAAGGTTCATAGTCTGTGACTATGTTCAAACATGGTTCAAGTTCCAACCAAACCTCGGTTCAAACCATCGATAACACCAAAGTTTAAAGATTGTCATAACCGTCATCATCACCCACGCTTGGCAGGCGGCTTGGGGATCGCAGTATAGGTGCTAGGTAATCCAATAGAAAGACGCTGCAGCCCGTCTTCTTATTTTCCCTTAGTCGCCTCTTACGAACACCCAGCGGGAGGAGATGGGTGGGCGCTGTTCTTACCCAGACACCCCCCCTCCCCCCAAGGTGTCATAGCAACTGCCAAAAAATGGCAGGAGTGGAGTCCTGTAATGTTGCGTGGTGAGTAAATTATTTCTAGGGCGTATCTGTGTGTGAAAGATATAGACAATACATTATCACCTCAATGAAGAAGAATTAAATATCAGACAGAATATTAAAAAGAAAACCAAATGTGGCATATTTTTTAAATAAAGAACAATTGTCAAATGAAATTTTGATAAGTTTATAGAAATTGTAATTTCCCATGATTTATTAAATTTACAATACAAATGTCGTAATTCTTGTGTACCTATCCAAAATCAGTTTTTTTATTTAATCTTATAAGTGGATCACAATGCTATTAGCGACACACTGCACGAAGATTTTTTAATTTTATAAAAATAAAGCCAAAGGTACCTACATATTTAATTAATTAAGTGTACAGTACATTACAGTAATTGCACGAGATAGACGCTGGCTAGTCTGGAAACTGGGCTTTTGAGCTAGCCCTATGATATTATACTTATAATTTCATTGGGCTAGCCACACACGCTCAATAATATTTTGTATGTGCGGCCGGTATTTTAAATAGGTACAAAAAATATTCACTATAAAACTATGTGCGTGTGTGGTTAGCCTAAATTGTCAATATTCTACAAACCTCGCTGGAATGCGAGCGCCAGGTGCACAGATAAGTTCATGGGTTGTAGAAAATTATTGACAAAATGGCAATAATTATTGACCGTGTCAGGGCTACCAACAATACAGTAAAGAGGATGTATATATTTATACCTCAGAGCATTATACCCCTAAACGATTAAACCATACCTACACCAACAAAAATCTTGCTGTAGGGCGCGTTATGGCAGGCATGTCAGCGCTAACTTCAGGTCAATTTAAATGGTAGAACTAAACGGTAGAAATTATCATGTTTTGAATTTTAGCGTATGTAAGTAATTAAATATAATACATTAAATATCATACTGTTGTGTATTTTCTTTTATCAAATAATTATAGGCACACGACATGTAAAGCCTCTAACTGTCGCACTCACAAACATGAGTTACTGTTACGTCTAATGAAGCCATTTTTTTAAACTATCGACTTTTGGCTTAGAGCATCTTTCGGAGTCATTTAAGCGATATTTCCATGCTGCGAGTGTCGTAGTAATCCAAACGCAAGAACTGCAGTAATGAATACTACTTCATTAAGGTACGCGTCCATTGGTACGCGCCGGACGCACCGCACGCAACGGATTTTAGTTTGCTTTGTATGATTTTACATTGCGCTGCGTCCACTATCCGCGCCGCCTGCATCGGAAATTGACGGCGCGTACCTTAAATCTACTTTTTTAAACCCCAACGCAAAAATGAAATTATCATGGAGCCTATGTCGGTTTGTGAGTCTGACTGGTGCATCGACAAGCCGACTGATTTGATTGCCGTACTTACTAATAATGGTTTGATCGGAGTGGGCTCTTTGCTATGTTTCATGAAAATCTATCGTTTATTATGAATTTATCTTCGTACATTTTTTTACTACATCCCATTTACATTTACTTACCTACATGTCATAGCGTATTGAATTTATTGTATGAAGCGTAGTCAAAATATAAATAAACTCTAAAACATGAAATAAAATATTTATTCGTCTACTTAAAGTATTTTCTCTTGTTTTACAGACAAATTAATATGACCAAGTGTCGACGGAGACGAAAGTAAATCATATTTCTTATTGATTTAATTATGTAGTTTAGCCTTATAATAGTAGTTAGTGCAAATGTATTACACGTGAGGCGCTGGTATTTCCAATTTGTGTGCTTCACTTTTACAGCGATTTTTTCTAATGGGAACTATCGAAATCGTATAGTAAAATCTCTCACAACTCTGTCAGTAGGTACATCGTATTTTTGTAATTAAGTTACAAATGTTATAATTTCTAGGTAAGTAATATAAAAATATTTTATTCTTTTACAGATTGTGCAGAACGTAAGTAATGAGTCTTCGAGAAAGTTTTGACTAGTAATTACAGAGTAAGATTTGATTGTAATTAAATCATTCAGCAGGTATTTGTAAAATATTCAATCTATAAGGTATTATAATGACTAAATGATGCTACAGTTCACTCCAGAAATGTTATATATTTGAAATATAATAGTGCACAAGTGCTTGCGCAACGCAATACTTACACAATACGATGAGACCGATGACCAACACGGCCTGGGGAGAGCTCAGGCGCATAACCGACATTTTACATGACCATCCGACGCATGGATCATCTCACTTTGCAAGCAGACGATCAGGTGATCAGCCTGGCATCTTTACAATTCTACTCAATAAGGGACAACTAGGCTAAGTTGTCGGTCCTTGAAGAATTAAAAACCATGACATACCTACTGTTTGCATGACACTTACTCAAGTTACCATATAGAAGGCCACGTTTAAATGACACGAATGCATGTCACTGTACCAGCAGCTAAGGCATTTATAGATCTGCAGTACCACCCTCTTTCCATGCAGGGGAAGAAATACAATGGAAATTATTTCATCCCATGAATTTTCTTCGCATGTTTGTTTAGAACTTTAGAAAAATATATTGCAATGTATTTTGCAGGCGATGTCGGTCGCGGACTGGCAGGTTCAAGCGGTGTCGCTCGCGCGACCGCAGGTACCGGGTGGTGCAGCGCTCCTGTCGGAAGCGACGACCATGCCGCCGGCGGCCCAGACGCAAATCCTGCTGCCGCCGCAGGAAAGGACGGTTAGATGACGTTTCTTAAGAGAAAATAAGCTATAAGTTTATAAGTAGGTATAGTTAGTAGTAGTAGTTGGTTAGTAGGTTAGGTAGGTCTGTTTCAATCAAGGTTGCCTGGAAGAGATCGCTTTTAGCGATAAGGCCGCCCATTGTTGCATGTTTTATTAATTTGTGTCTAATTCTTCTAGTATCTGTTTGTTTGTGCGCAATAAAGGATTGTCTATCTATCTATAGTTTGTAGGCTTCTTGTAGACTGTTTCAATCAAGTATTGAAGTAGACTTCAACGCAGCTGGATCCATTGTGTCTGCCCTAGCCTTCTGGCAGTTTGATCGAGCTCGTAAACTATCAGAACTCGTAATAGATCCCCTGTTGCTGTCGTATCGATGAGTTAGTTATTATATCACGATTGCGCCAGTTTGGAGCTGTTCATAATCACCTGGTGTAGTATAGGCTACTCCCAGATAAATCCATGACCCGTTAGGTTCATTGATTCATTCAAGTGGATATCAATCGCCGTAGGTTCAGATAATCTGCCGCATCAGTGCGTAAGTGTTGCTGTTCTAGATTAAAGGGGACTGAAACTGTAGAATTTACTGGACTAACTTTATAACAAACTGCCACAGGATATCCGAGATCTTCCAATAAAGAAACCTTTAAACCTTTGATAAAAAGCCGATTGTCAAAAAAGGCTTATTATAAAATCTCGGATTACCTGGAGGATAAAGCTGCGTGGGCTTGAACTGCTCAACTCATGCAAGCTTAGAAGTTTAAGGCTGACTTATGTAGATAATTTGTAAAACTGTTTTTAAAAAAATTACAGAAAAAGACAAGCCCGCTGAGTTTCTTGCCGGATCTTCTCAGTAGCGGCCGCGTTACGATCCGGTGGTAGTTTGTAAAAATGATTTTTGTGTAAGTGCCTCCGTGGGGCCTATACATAATAAAGATATTTTGACTTTTGACTCAAGAGATTATAATTAACTAAATAACCCGGGGTGCCTGGAATTACTTCCCCCATCTCCTCTCGCTGGGTGTCGTAAGAGGCGACTGGGCGAGAACGGGAAGACGGACAGCAGCGTCTTTCTTTTGGATTTGTCTTTCGCGTATTCTGCGATCCCCTCCCTTCTAAGGGGGAGGCCTTTGTTCACCAGTTAATCTCTTTCGGCTGCTAATGAGAGACTATAATTAATGTGTTAGGTGACGGATGATAGTGCATGCTAGTTTAGCGATGGCCAGTAACTAACGCGTGCATTTGTCAGAAATTGTATAAATAAAGAATAAACAACATTGGAAAAGTTGCGCAATGTAATTTGGCTATCATCGCTGCAATTTTTTTTTATCGCTATTGTTTATCTATCTACAGTTACCAATGGCGGTGTCGCTCCCGGTCCGGTTCCTTCAAGCGTTGCAGACGTTGCGACCGGCGGTATCGCATCCGGCGGCGGTCGTCCTCCTACTAATAAGTAAGCCATATCCTCATTGATAGTGTACTGTGGGCTGATTTTTCATATTGAATCCTTTATACATCGTTATAGGTAATATATAAACTAGATTTGGTGTCACGGTTCAAAAAGTGGTAGTTTCTTTACAAGCCACACCCTAACAAAATTATTTTTGCCGATAGGAGTGTCGCTACTGTCTATATGAAACTGTCAAACTACAAGCTTATCATTATAAAATCGTTAGTTAACGTTTCCGCCACCAGCACAGATAAGTTTGCAACCTCCGCGACCACATTTTAGATGTCATTTGTTCGTGAATGTTTATCTGGTTTATATATTATAACGATGCCTTTATATAACTAAATCGGTATCCTATTTAAGTAAATAATGTTGATTAATTAACAGAAGTAGGATAAAGCTGCAGCCGTAGCACCCATTTAGAATTGCAATTTGCAACAGCCTGCCCAGACATCCGCTAATACAGAAGATCGTTATTTTATATTATGCTACTTCAATTGTCGTTGCTTCTTTGGCATTACCTACATGGGCATAGATCTTTTAATTATATATTCTAAGTACATGAAGGTCAACCAATAATTAATTATGCCGTTGTGTCGGCCAGTAAGTACTTGGTCTTGGTGGAGATAGATTCACCCATGTTAACATCACATCAGAATATAGTCTGTTCTTCAAAGTTCAACTAATATTTTTTTATACTAAATAGAAAGCACAGAAGCTTGTTTCGCCAGTATATCGCGATTGTTTCTTTTGTTGCAGGTGTTTTTGGCGTTCGTGTTTTGTCTACATCACTTTAATATTGATTATACAAAATTAATAGTGAAATTAAAATATTATTCTGTATTATCGTTGTATTATTTGGCCTTATTTTTGTATCGAAAATTCATTTGTTTCTCGCAGATATTTGCAATGCGATGCGAGTTCGCAGTTATGTGAGGGAGCCCTTTAGGTATGACGAGGCGATCATGCACGCGCTTAGAGGAGATATCATGCGTTTTCTGGCCATCCATAAATTAATTACGTCACTACGTTAGGGGGAGGGAAGGGGTTAACCAAGAAGCTGTTTTACCTATAGGCTTCTTGGGGTCAACGAAGAGTGACTGAGTGACAGGACGACAGGACAAAAATGACTTAATTGTAATTAAATTTAATTGAGGTTTGTAGGTGCGGCAGTAAGTAAAGTATATTTCTATTAGCGGATGGTAATGATTTCTTTGTTTATATTTACTTTATTAATTGAAGTTCTTCATAGTAAGAAGTACAAAAAGGCATTTCGTGGAGACAAATTCAAATAGAGTTTTACAATGTTATGTAATATATTGTAATTAATTAATAAATTTCCAAATAGTTTAAAACACCATTGGCCAACTGAAAAATAATTGTCTGTTTGTATATTTACTGGATTTCAAATTTCTGTTAATGAAATTTATAAAATATGTCAGTCATTTTTGATTTGAAAATGGAAGTCATTTTCGTTACCAGCACCCCGAGAAACCTTAAAAATGACAACAATAACATCTAAAAAAAAAATTTCGCCATTTTGTATTTGAAAATAGATGCTACCTATTTTCGTAATCAGCACCCCGAGAAACCTCGAAAATGACACCAATAACATATTTTTGAAAAAAGAAAACATCCGCCATTTTGGATTTGAAAATGGATGCCATTTTCGTAATCAGCACCCCGAGAAACCTCGAAAATGACTCCAATAACATTTTTTTGCAAAAAGAAAAAGTCCGCCATTTTGGATTTGAAAATGGATGCCATTTTCGTAATCAGCACCCCGAGAAACCTTGAAAATGACACCAATAACATTTTTTTGCAAAAAGAAAAAGTCCGCCATTTTGGATTTGAAAATGGATGCCATTTTCGTAATCAGCACCCCGAGAAACCTCGAAAATGACACCAAAAACATTTTTTTGAAAAAAATAAAATTCCGCCATTTTGGATTTGAAAATGGATGCCATTTTCGTAATCAGGACCCCGAGAAACCTCGAAAATGACACCAATAACATTTTTTTGAAAAAAGAAAAAATCCGCCATTTTGGATTTGAAAATGGATGCCATTTTCGTAATCAGCACCCCGAGAAACCTCGAAAATGACACCAATAACATATTTTTGATAAATGAAAAAGAGAAACCTCGAAAATGACACCAATAACATTTTTTTGAAAAAAGAAAAAGTCCGCCATTTTCGTAATCAGCACCCCGAGAAACATGAAGCTATTAGGGTCAAAGTGGAGGAAACACTCCCAAATACATGCCTGAGGTCAACGCTATCCCTTTCATTGAGGTCGGATCTCTCTTTCTAAGAGGGCAACCTTAATGTTTCATGAAAAATCAGGACATCTTTTTAACTTCGTCGCATAATACGACTTACTTGGCTTGTTTACCAAGTGTCTGGGTGTTTTATCTATATAAGTATGTATTTACAAAAAAAATGTATATAAGTATTAGTATCAGTTGTCTGGTTTCCATAGTACAGGCTCTGCCTAGTTTGGGATCAGATGACCGTGTGTGAATTGTCCCAGGATATTATTATTATATTATTATTATGCTTTAAGTTTAAACCGATTAAATATGTCTAGTTGCTTAATCAGTCTGCGGGGCTATTACGTATCTCGTTTGACAACTAAAGTGATGATCACCAAAGCTAAGTGGCTATCAAATAACTGTCAAATGATGCATTCGGTATTGCCTAACTTGAGTGACCAACTGAAATGACGTCATGAGCACCGATTCTCGGTGATGATCACCGTAGACAATATTTGACAGATGTTTCTGTATCGATAACCTATAATTGGTATTATGTAAGTAAAGTGTACATCAAACGGATGGTCACCCAAGTTGCGATGACCATCGTGAAAGCAACTAATAAGAAGCAGTGTTCTATACAGTTGAAGGTGATCGTCACTATAAGCCGGCTATTTGAAACGTTGACTAGAAGCATTATCAACGTAGGTAAAAATGTGACAACTATTTTCGCAGGATTATAACTTTTTTTTGTGACCTAAAGAAAGTATTTGGTTGGAGTGTATCATTGGGGGCTATGGTGGGGGCACTGTGAAGTTGAGATTTAGATGAATCTTTGAAGTTTTTTTTTCGTGCCGCGAGTGTACCTACTACTCTCGTGGTACGAACGGTGTACCACCTTTATGATGATAAATGCTTGCACGAGCTGGCCCAAAATGCATGCGGGCGGGGTAAGCGCACGTAGGTAACGACGTTCAAACCATTTTGATTGTAAACTGGTACAGCATTCTTGTCCGCGATAATACATTGAGCTATAATGTACTGAAGTAGGTACATAGTTATTTTTGATTAATTTCGGATGCTGCCTTTCTCTTGTCACTGACTTATAATTTAGCGGCAAATGGCATGAAAAGATGTAAAACACCTCGAATTTCTTGAAAACTTTATTTTAATTTAGTGAGTTTGTTTTTTTTCATAGAATTAGGATTTTTCACAATATCTTTGGGTTTTTTTTATTAAACTTTTGTTGTCTATGCTCCCAATATCCACTAGGCGAAAATACCTGCAAATTAAAAAGTACCACTAAATGTTCTTTGTATAATGGTTCGGGGGGAAATTCAACTTGGTCGCATAATGTCGATAAAAAAGTAGAGATGGCTAAAAGACAAGTGATGAGCACCGTAGTACACCGTAGGTTGATGTCCACCGAAAGCCATACGTAATACCAATGTTATCACACTTTCGGTTGACATCAAATTTCGGTCGACAACTGAAGCTTGATAGTCACTTGGGTGGCTAAAGATACGCAATAACCCTGCTGATTATGGGTTGGAGCAGCCCAAATACGGAAGAACTGTGTACAAGAAGAACAAACTGTGATTGATAGGGAAACAGATGATAAATAAATAAGGACCTCCATCTGGCCGATATGACCACAGTGGGTGTTTTGAAAGATCTCAGTCTACGCAAAATATATTATAGTGCGCAAGTGCTTGCGTAGACACAACTGCACTCTCTCTCTCTCTCTTCCGTTTACCTCTCAAAATACGATGGGATGAAAAACAGACACGACCGGGGAGAGACCAGGTGCAGGATCAACATTTTACATGCCCATCTTACGCATGGAGCATCTTACTTTACAGAAAATCAAGGGATAAATAATAAGCTAATGGTTGTGAAAATAAAAGCATATGAAGTTATGATTAAAAAAAATATTGTGCTATAAAATCATTTATTCAGTACGTTTAACGATCTCCGATTAATCACAAGATACTGAATAGCAATTAGCATTATATGCAAACAACTAAAACACCTTTTAACCAACACATTAGACGATAGAAAAAGCATTCCTGGTAAATTTAGTTTTCCATTGGACCAACAGCAGATCATTGCAGCTTCATCAAATTTATTTTCCAATGGGACAATGGATAGTCATAGGTACATTCCTTCACTCAATATTTTTAGGAAATCTACAAGAAAATAAAAAATGTATTAATATTGACCAGGGGTAAATAAAACAGTATGTATATTTATGGAATGATATAGGTACTCTCGCCGATACGGCCAATCCAACCACAGCGGCTAATCTTTCGCAAGATCAGCCATCATCCAGTGCACAAATGCTTGCGTAGACACAAGTGCACAAGTGTACTTTACATGCCTATCCGACGCATGGATCATCTTACTTTACAGACAATGACCGGCCTGCATTATCCTAGCCAGTGAGGAACAACTACACATAGTTGTTGCTCCCCGCAGGATTCGAACCTGCGACCCCCGGTATGCAAGCAAGCGGTTTCCCACTGCGCCACGGAGGCTACTAGACGCGACAGGAGTAGGAGGCGACAAGAATAAATATGATTTTAATAATATGTATCTAATAAGTTACAAAACTAACTGTACCTAAACTTAACCTACATACCTACACACTTGTAAAATTAATGAACATACAATATGTTTTCAATATCAATCCTTTGAACTAAATACATCGTTTATTTTTTGATCATAAAGTGGCGGTAAAAAATCCCCAAAACGGAAAGTCTTCAAAAAATCTTTACCATGGTTACTCTATTAAAATAATGTGAAATATTTTAAAATTAAATAATTCAAGTACAAATTAATATAAACTTAAACCCAATACTAACAAACGAACTGAAAACGTGATAGGTGCCTATCGAAAGAAGAACTGATCGAAAATATGGTGCATAATGCACAGGGATCATCGGTAGGTAATTATTGAACAAAATCGCACTTACGAGTGATATTCGGTATTAAATACTGGATACAACATATTTTTGCAACCAAGTACTGCACATTTTATCACCATTTTTATGATTTTAATTCACTTTATCGTGAAATTATGGTATTTAAATGTTTGATCGATTTATATGACAGACAGTTTCATGCTGACAATAAGCGACAGTGTTGCCACAAAATACGAACCCTTAAAATCGGTAATTAAAATTGCATTTGAGTATAATTGGCGAAAACACAATAGAGCATTATTCTAATCGAACTCGCAGAACGGTACCAATAATTTTTTTTTTAGACATGGTTGTCATCGTATTTTAAGTTTTCGGGTGGAAAACATTCTTTTGATGTGTAAGTAAAGCATTTCTATATTAGGGTATCCATTTCTCGGGTAATTTCAATTATAACATGGACCACACATCGGACCTCAATGAAAGGGATAGCGTATGCCTCAATCAAGTATTTGGAGTTTGGGCTCCATTGTTGACCTACTAGCTTCATGCCGAGAAACCTCGAAAATGACACCAATAACATTTTTTGAAAAAAGAAAAAATCCGCCAGTTTGGATTTGAAAATGGATGCCATTTTCGTAATCAGCACCCCGAGAAACCTCGAAAATGACACCAATATTTTTTTGAAAAAAGAAAAAATCCACCATTTTGGATTTGAAAATGGATGCCATTTTCGTAATCAGCACCCCGAGAAACCTTGAAAATGATACCAATAACATTTTTTTTTAACCGACTTCAAAAAAGGAGGTTCTGTATTCGACGCGTATGTATGTAATATTAATAAAAATGCGTAATATTCATATATGTTAGTCTATGTGGGCTTCTAAACGAATTTACCAAATTTCACGAGTGTATGTATGTATGTATGTATGTATGTATGTATGTATGTATGTATGTATGTATGTATGTATGTATGTAGGTTTGTCCACGGATTTCTCAGAAACTACAAGTCCGATTTCGAAAATTCTTTTTGCAATAGTTAGAGTATCTTTCAACTTAGGGTAGAGTGCAAATTTCATCAAAATCGGTCCAGTAGTTTAAGAGATATAAACTTTTTATGTTTTCAGTAAGTTAATGTAACGTAAACGTATGAGTTGCGTGATAGTGCTGATACCTATCTTGGTAAAATAAAAGTCACTAAAAAGTGTTAAATAAACTATTTTAAAAAAAATAAAAACCGACTTCAAAGTAAATTATCTAAAAAGCATAAAATAACGAAAATATTATTGAAGTTGGTGCAGAATATACACAGCAGGTACGCTAACACCAACTTCAATAATATTTTCGTTATTTTATGCTTTTTAGATAATTTACTTTGAAGTCGGTTTTTATTTTTTTTTAAATAGTTTATTTTATAAAATCCGTCGTTTTGTAATTGAAAATATGTAAAATAATATCTGTCTCACACAGCACAGGTAGTATAAACCACTATAACTGATTACAAAAAAAAATACATACATGACGAATTGAGAACCTCCTCCTTTTTTGAAGTCGGTTAATTAAAACAAATACGCGTAAGCCCTGAAAGTTATGTCCCGAGCTACTAACTAATTTGGGCGGCAGCAGCGTAAGCAGCTCGGGCGCGCCTACCCGCGTCTCACCCCTCACACCCCGCACGATTGCCCTGTCTAGACGGCTTCGTCGGACGACTGTATTGTCTTATAGACTGTGCTAATATAGTAAAATATTTTTTAATAACAATAATAATATGCTATCTAAGTAAACAAAACTGTAAAAACTAATATACCTAATATTAGTAAGTAATATACTTACTACCAATAGTCTTGAATCACTTGAATGACACTCTCAGAGAAAGTACCAAGTGGTATCTCCTCTAAGATGACACTAGAAAACCATCCAGCAAAATACCTTTTGAGAAAAATATTTATAACTGGAGATCCCTAAACACGCACACAGCCACAGTAACGCGAATGTACTACGAAGCCTGCACGCACACAGGAATATGAACTTGCAACATCCAGTGAACGCAACTTTACATTAATTTACAAGACGAATAGCTATCTATTATAAACTTGCTATACGCAAATATATAATTAAAACTCAAACGTCATAATTACTGTAAAAGCGACATCCAAACAACCCTTTTACGATCTATGCGTTTCAACTAAGAATGTGGCCGCCATCTTGCCATTTCAAATATAAAATTATTAAAAATAATGTTTTAACAAAAATAGATAGCAAAATAAGACATTATACAATAAATAATCAAAACCGGAGTGAATATTTCATTTTGTGTTTACTCTGTTGCTGGTACAAAATTCGTAAAAAATGAGTGAAGTTCCGCAGTCGTGATCATCATGGCGGCCACATTCTTAGTTGAAACGCATAGTACATTTAATTTTTTGGTATTCCGGATAGGTTTTCGGTAACTAGGATTTTATGTGAATGTACCTGAGGAATGTACATACATACATGTACAGTACAGATAAACTCTTCTTCTTATACTTCATCTTCTTTTTCTTCTAAAGCTTCTTGGTTCTAATGATTTGTTTGACAATAATGGAGATAGTCATGAAACATGCTGCCGGTGGGACCGTGATGGCCGTGGGGTCCCCGGATCGGGAGGCTCCATGAAAATGATTAAATATATGAAAAAACTTACCCTAACTGAATATATATACACGAATATTAAATATAGAACTAAACTAAGTTAATAAATAAAAATAATATCATACAAAACTGATCTAAGATCTAAGTTAAAATTTATTTTAAAAATACTAATTTAAAAAACGCGCCTACTCTTTTCAACGTTTCCCGCGCTTCTTCATTTTCTTTCTTTCCATAAAAAAAATAAAACCAGGCCGAACGTAGACACAAGTTGACACAACTCTGAGACACAATACCCTAAGGTGACAACCTTAGAGGATTCGGTCTTCGACACGGGTCTATATGGTCTACGGTGACAACCAGTGACAACCTTGGAGGAAGGAATAAAATTTTAGAAGTTTTTTCCTCTAAGGTTTTTTCACTACGTGACAACACTGTGCAACAGTGCAACACGCATGCAACACGTATTGAATACGGCTCGAATACGGTTGGTACCACTGACGTATTTGATTAGGAGTAGGAGCGGAACGTGACGGGCGGCCATGTTATTTAACTAACTTCACACTGGTGCGCTCCAAAACAAATACGTGCGTTGTGTGCGCCATTGTTTATCGGCCATAAAAACAAAATAAACGTGACCCACATTTTCTGCGAGTCCCATTGGATTCCATTACAAGTTACTTTAGAATTTTCAAAGTTAATCTTGCATAGTAAACCGATCGCACCTTAGCCGCTATGGAAGTCGAGCGATTCGCTTCCGATTCTGAAAACGTGGCTTCGGGCGACAATGAAGAGAAGCCGGTCGCTGACGAAGGCGCCGGCGACGCGGCAACCTCCCATACGGAGCGTCTGCGACGCAAACACAAGAAGTCTTGGCGTTCTAACAGCAAGGAAGGTGCCGTGGGCGGCGTTGCCGTAAACACCGTCACCCCGCTACCAAAATATCGAAGCTGGAAAAATAGCCGTCGATCCCGGAACGGGCACGGACGCGGTTTACCAAAGAAAGGTAGGCACCATACCACCTTCAATCATTATCAACTTAGATTATTCTAGAAATATTCTAAAATAGTCTCCATTTACGTGAATTTGTTTACTACGCACCGGCCGGGTTACTGATACGCCATATTGATCATTTTGAAGGTCACACGCGCCCTTTTGCGCAGTAAAATTGGGGCGCTTAGTACCACCTTTTTGTAGCAATTGTAGGTCCAATGATTTGTAGTTGAATGACTCGTTATGCAATATCTGGCTGGTAAACAACTTTCGATAACCAAGGTTATTTTTGTCGCGAGTCGCCACGCGGTCGAAAATTATAAACACATACTAATATTGTGTTTGATTAGGTAATGGTACATAAATAGGTTACGTCACAGTGCCTATGTTTTTTTAGGTCAACAGACTAATTTATACAGGATTGCCAGGTCTATTGGTTTATCGGGAGATCTACTGATTTTGAGGTGTATTTACTGATCTATTGATTTTAGTGCTAAGACTCCTGATTTTTAGAAACTGTATTGGTTTTGATAAAATGTCCTGATTTTTGAACATGAATAACTAAATTAACTCTAGTTTGTTTACAGAGCTGTAACACATTTTGTTCAAACAACAAAATCAGTTGGTCCACTGCCATTTCACCTTAATAATTGTTTATAGTTTATTTACTACTAGTTTATTTACTACAAAAGCTACAAATAATACCAATGATATTTGTGATTCTGTAAGGTTAAGGTATTTTGTGGAGCCACAATAGCTAAATGGCCAACAATGGCTCAGCCAGCTGGATTGTTTGTCCTTTCTTTGCAAGCACATACTATAGCTACTTAAATAAATTACTAAACTAAAAAGAGAATGAGTTCATTATGTAATTATTTACATACTTACAGCTGATTGGACTTCCTTCAAAGAAATATCCTAATTAGGCCAGCTTTTATAAAAAAAAATTCATTTCATTGGGAGCTTGATAACACGTTGTCATAATATATCATACTCCTCCCTTCTTTTTGGCGTAAGAGTTTAAAACATAACCAAGCTTCTATGAATGAATTATTAAAATTAGTATGCTTAAATCAAAATCTTCTGATTTCTTTGATTAATCTGTTTGTTTTTTTGATTTAATTCTGCTGCTTTTTATAATCACATGTGGCAACACTTCAGACTATAGATAAAAAATCGTATATCTTATCACCAATAATCCTTGATGTAGCTTAGCTATAGGAACACCTACTTTGGTGTGTTACAATATAATAATAAGTAATGATATTTGTTTTTATGAAATTTTTTCAATAGCTAAAATTGATAAATGATCTAAATTGCTGTATAGACATTTTGATAAAAATTTAAAGTAGCAAGCAAGTCTGGTCAATATCTTATGGCCCACGGCAACTTATGCAGCGATTCGGTTGGTAGGGCGTTTCGTTATCACTCATCAGAGGGGCTTAAACATGATACAATCACTTCATAGTGATGCTATTTCTTTATTCGCAAATGGTGTCAATTTCCTATGATTTGTCATACGATTTTTCTATGTCTTATGTACATGAATAGAAAGTATAAAAATGTATGCGATTTCATACATTTTTATACTTTATATTCATGTTAACGCTTGTAGAATGTTACATTGTTTATAGGGTCTTGCATTGGTATTGGTGCTTATGGCCGCTTGTCGCATTTGTAATTAGCGACTGTATTGTAGATACTAACTCGAATAGTAGCAATAAAAAATCGTAATGTGGCGAAGTTTTACGACCAGCGTCTGTATTGCGGACTTTTTGCGATTGTATCACTACTGAACTCCCATTTCCTCCTGTTGGGTGTCCGTAAGAGACGATTAAGGGAAAACAAGCAGACGAGCAGCTGCAGTGTCTTTCTATTGAATTACCTACCACCTATTCTGCTATTCCCAAGACATGCATGCCAAGAGTGGGGATTATGGCAACCTTCTGAGCCCTTTGTTCAGAAGAGGACACCTTTCGGCTGTTGATGATGATGATGATCATTACTGTATCATTGTAAGAAGTCAACCTTTATGACACGTGTTAATGCAGTCAGTGCGCATAATGTGGTTGAAAAGTTATCATTTAGAAACCTGATAATATTTCTCAGTATGTTATTATTACATTTATCCTTATCAATATGTTTTTATCAGTTATATGTTTTTATTGCACCATTGCGGGCTAATTACGCTCTTGAATCTATGTTTAGCCTTATAGATAACAATCAGGATGTTCGACTGATGTTAAGCAATTCATCTGCCTATCGGGCTGCATATCTGCTTGTCACCCGAGATGTAATTTCATCAGCTGCTGTCCTGCGCAGCGGAATTTTTATTTCATTTTTATTTTATTAGTAAACCAACAGCATGAATACAAAATGATCTTATCCAACTAAAGTAAACCCTACATAAGCCAATTATAGGTTTACCTAGAGTACTAAGAATAATAGGAGAGACATGCTAAGTAACAGCTAGAACGTAGCATATAGTTACAATTTTATTACGATTAGTAAAAAATTAATGCACGATTTTTTAGTGTTTATGTATGTGTGTGTGAGTGGGTGTGTGGGCATGTGTATGCTTGTGTCCCAGGTAAGTGTGTAAAATATACATAATTATTGGTATATGTCTTATATGAATAAAGTAATGTTGACGTGGCTTTTTTGGCGGCAGAATATCTGACACTGCGGTAGTAGCTACCTGGAAGATCTCTTTCAGAAGAGACTTAAATAAATAAAATAAAAAAAGCCTTTATTTCTACTACATTTCGATTAGTTTTAAATAGAATATTTCTTTAACACTAATTATAATTCCTTTATGTAGAAGTGGCCAATTCATTCCAGAGCTCTCTTTCTCTTGCTGCTTGCATCCAGTTTTTTCCATATTTATCAGAAAATATATCTCTCCATCGTTTCTTTTGTCTACCTTTCCTTCTTTCCTGTCTCATGGTATCCACTCAGTTACCTTTTTTGTCCATCTTTTACACCATCCATTCGACAAAGGTGACCTGCCCATTTCCATTTCAGGAGTCTAGCCATTATTTTAGTTGTTTTCCTTATTTTTTTGTTACTTACTTTATCTTTTTTAACTTGACGTTTAAGATGTTTCTTATCATTCTTCTCTGACAGAAGAGACCTGACACATAGTTAACTGGGACTGGCGAATACTTTCATCTTACAGTAGATCAAAGCTACATAACTCCACCTTTGAATGTTAGTGTATTGTCGGTTAAGGTAGAAATAATCTATTCATTGAGATCTTAAGTTTCTTAAACCCAGTAATATTTTCTGCACATTAATGTTGTGTGTGTAAATATCGATGTTCCATTGGGATGGGAACTGTAGCCAAACAGACTAAATAACTAATGAGTCAGCTAACAAGTGGCACTGTGATGCAATTGTTAATGGATAGCCTACCAACAGGAAAACATTTTGTACCTAAAGTTTAAATACATAAAGTTCAAATCTATTTCTATTGAAACTGCGTCATTTGTACACTAATACGTTTTTAATATATTTTCATTTGAAATTCCCACAACACAGCATTGAAGACAATGATATCAATAGCGATCATAATGACGACATCTTTAGGGTTTTATAATAACCATATGAATTAATAACAATTACCTATTGTTGGACATAAGGTAGTTTGTTTACCGTTTATAATATCGGCTTATGAAGCTACCATGGACTAAGGACCTTCCCACCTTTGTTGTCCTGTGGAGCTGCTACGGCCATCTGCATTTTTATTTAAAACAAATTGATCTGCTCTGACATCTGCTTGCTCTGTTTCTTTGGCATATGACGCTACCACGGACTAAGGTTTTTACCACCTACATTATCCTGTGGAGGTATTAATTCCGTTCTCATGGCAATGGACATTTGTGTGTGCAGTACAAGATAAAAAAAAAAGAATTATAAAAGTACTTATTTGAGTGAAAAAAAGGTAGTTACTGAACAAAAACTATGTAATTTACAGTTACATACAGTCTAGCGCTGTGGATAAATCGATGTAACATTTAACCGTGATACAGGGTACTAACAGTAACTTGCAAAATTAGAACATTCGGCCGTAGCTCCCTAGGTAACAGTTGTTGCAAATTACAGCCATGATGGCGTGACATATGCTAAGTATGGTCAATGCGTCATGTGTTGTTTACGGAATTTTGGTATCACGTTTCAAGGTTAATTTTGTTATGTAATTTTTTTGGTTGTATTTTTTTGTCTTCTTGGTGGGTTTGGCTTTGGCGCTTATGTGATCCCACGCTGTTTAATGTGCTATTGGAGGAAGTTCATTTTTTTTTGACGCTGACTGTTTTTTGACGCCTTGATAAGGTCTCCGTGAGCTGTGGGGCTCAACCAGGGTATGTGAGATTCTTACCCACTAAAACCCCCGTGGCTGTCGCATCGGCACATGAGAGGGGAACCAGGTCTTTCCGGTGGGATCTGCACCAGGGGCCCCTCAGTGCCTTGCCTTTAAGCCTGCCTCCGGGGGGCACATTGTAGCCCCCCGGAAACCAGTCACGGTGCTCACGGGGACGGGGGTCGCAACCCCGCCACCGTCCTCCTCGGAGCCGCCGCCGTACTCAATGGACGTTCTAAGGGCCCATACCCCGAACGTCCAGCGATTCCGAAGGGGAGGAAGTTCTTGGGCTATCCCAGACCATCAGACGGGCACACGCTTGTTTGCCATGTTATTGGTAGTACTATACACTCCAAACCAAATAAGCTTGAAGGCGATTACAACTTTACTAACTTGAGTTGTTTTTGCTGACGCGCCTAGTTGACAATGTATGCGTTATGTAGTTATTGAGCCGCAAAGGAACTTGTAATCGCGTTCAAGCTTATTTGGGATGGAGTGTAAAAATATCTTGTGTTGTAGGGGGCGCTGGCGGCAAGGGCGTCTGGGGTGCTCCAGGGTCGGAGTTGCTGGAGGAATACGTGGAGGATGCCAACGATCCCAACTATGACTCCGAAGCTATCTCCAACGGTGACGTCGAGTTCAAACAGATCATTGTCGAAGCGGAGCCTGAGGAGGTCGTTGTGAGTATTCTCAACAGCGATATAATAATGATGTACCATGTTGTCATGTATTACTTGGTGGTATTGACCGCTGTATCCGTATCAGGCAGGAAAACATTTATTTATTTTATTCTTTCTTTTCTTTATGTAATAACTGTACATAGGTGGACTAAATGCCTACAAATTTATTATTATCAGTTTTCTGTTCTGGTGTGAATGGCAAAAGGTAGTTAGCTGGTGCATTTCTACTAACGGAAGAACCCGCGTTTTTCTCTAGCGCAAGTGCACCGCTTGAAAAGACTTGCGAGGTTCTAACGGAGTGCCCAGTCTTTCCAAATCGTCGATGAAGGCCACCAGGGAATTCTTAGTGGGTAAAAATCCCACGTCACGGAGATTGGGTACCTTTTTAAAGGTTTCCACTTCAATAGTTTAAAAGGTCATTTTGTTATTATTTATTAGATTATACGAGTACTTTCTACCAACGTACTCAACATTACAACATTTACTAGTAGTTAGTTTAGTAGGGCGTACTCAACATTTGCTGAAAACTGACCTGATGGTCCCGGCAAATTCTGTTCAAATTTAAATGAGTCATTTTGCTACTTATTTAGCTTTAAGTCTGGACCGCGGAAGTGCCAGTGGCGAACTCGAGTGAAGGCACCGCAACCAGTGTGACATGCGCAATTGAACAACAAATCAATAAAATCACCAAAGTAAATAATAGAGAAGGGATATCATACTATAATTATGACAAATGATTTTAATTCTGTAATATATTTCAATTAATTTCGTTATATTCAACATAATAATCGTACAATGAAACACTGTTACGGCTAAGCGTCTTTGGTTTGTCAACTCAACGCCCGAACCAGACGGACACAGTCGTCTCGTTTTATCTCACTTTGATACGCATTCTGTTCCTATCACTTCTTTGTACTCAAGCTTATTATTGTATAGCTACTACATAGGTCACAATTTTGACATGGATGTAACATAAAATATCAATAGTGAAATATCATTGCCTGTATACGATCCATTTGAAAATATTTACCCAAGTGTGCTGTAAACACATTAAGTTGCAAACGCACTTATTTATTCCTTTTGATGTATGTACATACAAGTACGTGTCTCACTAGTCACACGAAGGTCGTCAGTGTATTGATAATGCAGGCCGAGCTTATATATACTCGTACACAATGAAACACACCACAAGACTGCAAAAGAAATATGTTATTCATACAAGTATAAATTATAAAAGCTCGAAGAGCCCGACTGCCAACAAACAAAATGGTCTTCAATTACATTATAAGTACTCTCGCGATCACACGCGGTGTATCACCTTTAGGACGACAATCGCTTGCACTTCCCGGCCCAAAATACGTGCTTGCGGGGTAAGCGCACGTAACATCGTTTCAAACGATTTTGATTGATAACTGGTACACCGTTCGTGTCCGCGATAATACATATAACGTTAACACCAACACAATACTTAATTATAACAACGTCAAATTAAATGTTCATTCTATTTAGCGATGGGAGCGACATAGTCTAAATATTTAGAGAAAAAATTGTATGTCGGCCCTCGACCAGCAATCGGTAGTATTTTTTAACCGGCTTCTTAACCGGCTTCAAAAAGAAGGTTCTCTATTCGACGCGTATGTATGTAATATTGATAAAAATGCGTAATATTAATATATGTTAGTCTATGTGGGCTTCAAAACAAATTTACCAAATTTTATGAGTGTATGTATGTATGTATGTAGGTATGTATGTATGTATGTATGTAGGTTTGTCCACGGATTTCTCAGAAACTACAAGTCCGATTTTGAAAATTCTTTTTGCAATAGGCAAAGTATTTTTCAACTTAGGTTAGAGTACAAGTTTCATCAAAATCGGTCCAGTAGTTTAAGAGATATAAACTTTTTATGTTTTCAGTAAGTTATTGTAACGTAGACGTTCGAGTTGCGTGATAGTGCTGATACCTATTTTGGAAAATAAGTCACTAAAAAGTGTTAAATAAACTATTTAAAAAAAAAAAAACCGACTTCAAAGTAAATTATCTAAAAAGCATAAAATAACGAAAATATATTGAAGTCGGTGTCAGCTGGTGCTAGTGTTAGTTAACATGATGTGCTAGCACCGACTTCAATATATTTTCGTTATTTTATGCTTTTTAGATAATTTACTTTGAAGTCGGTTTTTTTTTTAAATAGTTTATTTACTTCCGAAAATATCAATAATAATATGGGTATCAAATGAAAGGTGTTTACGAGACCAGTTGAAATATACGACAGATGCGAGACGTATACAGGGTTAATCTTGCCAGTGGGCGTGGATAGCCAAATCTGAAGTTATAAGGAATAATAATAAATAGACATACAAACATAATCTCTAAAAACATAGCGCTTCTTTGGCAGTCGGGCAAAAATTACAGTAAAACATTCAAAATGATTCAAATCCCTTCTGTAGTGTTTTGAAAGCTGTCCACGTCTCCCACTTGGCAGCATTGAATGCTTGCCGTTATTTGCATATTATACGTCCATATTTCCGGAATTTCTTTCAATTCCGTTCACGTATAGTTACTACTAGCTGACCCACGCAGCTCCGCCCGCGCTGTGTTTACGTTAACTAAACTTTTAATAACAGACATTCGCATCGAATACATAACCTTCTTTTTATAGTCGGTTAAAACTGGGACCCACTTTTTACTTGCTCTCCGAAGCGCGGACCCGTTTAGTTCAAATGGCGTTAAACGGTCACCCATCTATTTAATGACCTTACCTAACGTTGCTTAACCCGATCGATTACAAAATCTTGATAAAACAACTCGCTATGAGTGTTCCCTTACTAATATTTATCATATTATAAAGAAATAATTATATAATCGGACCAAGCGTATAACCAAGTACCCATTTTGACTTTAATCCCATCCCCAAAAGAACCGTGCTAGATTACGGGATAAAAAGTATCCTCGTCGCCGCCTCAAAGGACACCGTTCGGTATCCTCGTGCAATCCGCAGTGCCATCCTCCGCTGGACGCTGTAGATTTTTGTTCTACAGCGTCGTATGGCCAACCTCGGCGCCCAAATGGGCGCCCCGTAGAGGACTACGGACTGCACGACTCCGGCGTAGAGGCGGCGAACTTCCTCGCTCGGTCCCCCGAGATTGGGGAGCAGCCTGTGCAAGGCCGCTGCAACCCTATCGACTCGGGGGACCAGACGCTCGAAATGCTCCTCGAAGCCCCAGCGACTGTCAAGGGTGAGGCCAAGATATTTCATGTGCGGCCCCACCCTGACTTCCGACTCACACACACGGACGCGCAAGTTGGGCGGTGGCTCCCGGCTCCTAGGTAGGCCGTGGAACCACAGCGCCTCGGTTTTCTGAGGCGCTATCTCCATGCCCAACTCGCGTATTTTCGCGACGACGATTTCCGCCCCAAGCTCGGCGAGCTCTTTGGTCCTCTCGAAGGTGTCCCCACCGGCTACGATCAACGTGTCGTCAGCATAGCAGACGACACTTACGCCGGCGGGGAGATCGACACGCAGAACCGCGTCGTAGGCGAGGTTCCATAGCAGGGGGCCTAATACGGACCCCTGCGGAACCCCTCGCTCCACTTCCCTCCGGATCCTCGTACCGTCTCGATCCACGTACAGGATGTACCTGTCGCGCAAGTAGTCCCTGATCAGGGCCTGCAGGTAGGGAGGCACTCCATGGTAGACCAGTGCCTCCCAGATCGCATCCCAGGGTAGGGAATTGAAGGCGTTGACAATGTCGAGTGACACCGCCAACGCCACGCCACCCCGGGAGACCGCCTGATCCGACAGGGCGCGGACGCGAGTGATCGCATCCACGGTCGAACGGCCCTGTCGGAAGCCGAACTGGCTGTCGGCCAGATCGGGACCGACGCGCGACAGATGCCCGCTGAGACGAGAGGCAACTATTCTCTCGAACAGTTTGCCAACCTCGTCCAGCAGACATATGGGACGGTACGCGGAGGGAGAATCCGCGGCTCTGCCTTCCTTCTTGATGAGGACCAAACTAGCCTCCTTCCAGGCCCTAGGGAACGTAGCTTCACGGAGGCAACTAGTGAATAGTTGCCTCAGCACGTCCCCCAGGGCAGCCAGGCTCAACACCAGCACCCTACCCGGAATACCGTCGGGTCCGGGCGCGGTGTTTCGGGCTCTCAAGCGGCCAACGGCCCAGTCCATCTCCTCTATGGTCACCCCCAGATCGTCGCGCCATTCGGGCAACTGAAGGGGGTGGACTGAGGGACTTGACCGACCCGCCGGGAACAAGGTGTCTACCACGCGTCCCAGCAAAGCCGGATCGAGAGTCTCCGTCACCGGGGGCATCCATGGGCGTAGTTTGCCCAGCACCATATGGTACGGGCGCCCCCACGGATCCTCGTTGAGTCCCTCGAGGAGTTCGTCCCAGGACTGGTCCCTGGCGCTCTTGATGGCATTTTGGAGCGCCTTGGTGGCCACTCGGTATGCCCTGTAGAGCCTGGCTACCTCGTCGGCTTGAGCTCGCCTTCGCCTTCTCGCCCTGGTGAACTCTCGGCGGCTTCGCCAGCAGATCTCGCGAAGTTGCGCGATCTGCGGCGTCCACCAGTACACCGGGCTACGCTTGGGGCGGCCGGCTCGGGGCATCGACGCGTCGCAGATTTGCGTCATCGTGCCCCGGAACCGGTCTGCTTCCACATTCGGATCGGATCGGACCTCATCGGCGCTTTCCGGCCATGCCGCGACGTCGGCCGCCGCCTCGAGCATGTCTACGTCGAGGCGCTTCAGAGACCAACGTCGCGGGGGGCTGCCTTCTCGGCGGCTGGAACCGCGGGGACGGCGGCGGATGGCCACATCGAAGAAGATGTGGCGGTGGTCGGACAATGTGACCACCTCTTCCGCTACCCGCCATCCCGACAGTTTGCCGATGGCTGAGGGAGTCGCCCACGTCAGGTCGACGATCGACTCCCCCTGCCACCGTACACACGTGCTCACTGACCCCCGGTTGACTAACCGGAGGTCGAGCCCAGCCGCCCAATCGAGCAACGTCTCTCCTCTGATGTTGTCTCTGGGGGAGCCCCACGCGGTAGCGTGGGCGTTGAAGTCCCCCAGGACGATCAGCGGACGGGGCAGGCAACGGCGAATGCAGTTCCCCACCCGATCCAGGTACACCTCGTAGTCGGCGAGGGACCTGTTGGGAGAGACGTAGCAGCCCACTATGGCCATGGTGCCCCATTCGACGGCGACGAAACCCTGCCCCCTCTCCAGTAGGGTGCAGGGTGGGACACCCTCTCCTCCTCCCCAGTAGACCGCCACGGAGCCCAGGTCGTCTCCGAACCACCGAGGGTGGTCCGGGACGCTGTGGGGCTCCGCGACCGCCGCGATGGCAACCTGACGCTCCACAACGGTCTGCATGAGCAGGTGCTGAGCGTTGCGGCAGTGGTTCAGGTTGCCCTGTAGAAGCCTAACGTGGGGAGAGAACGTTAGGCCTCCATGTCCTCCGGCGGGCTGGAGCCCGCTGCGCTGGCCGGAGCCGCGGTAGTCGCCTCGTTGGAGGGGGCGGGAGGGCCTTTCTTGCCCTTGCCCTTTGGCGGGGTACACTTTTTTGTACCCAGCCGGTGGTCCGCTCGGCACCCCTTGTCTGTGCACAAGGGGCACTTCGGTGTGCGCGCGGTGCATGTGCTTGCCCTGTGGCCCTGCTCGCCACAGGTGAAGCACCGCGCACTCCGGTTTTCACCACCGTTAGGGCACCGCCTTCCAACATGCCCCCTCTCCAGACACCGGAAGCATCTCAGCGGCCTGGCTTCCAGCGCCCGCACATGCGATAGGCCCCAGCCAACGGTCACCTCCTTTGTCGCCACCAGCTTGCGCATGGCGGCGACGGGGACCCGGGCCCAGGCCGTGCCCATGGCGGTCTCCTCGCGGCGGATCTGTCCGACGGAGATCTTCTCCGCCGGGCATCCACCCGCCTCTGCCAGTGATTTTGCGACCTCCTCGGGGGTGATCGAGTCATCCAGGTCGGTGACTCGGATCTCCCCCGATTTGGTCGGGCGGGCGATCTTTACAGGATAGTCCAGCAGGACTTCCTGTAGTTTCGCGGCCAGCGCGTCCGCCTGGGTTTCGCAGTCGGGCCCCTCCAACTCCATGAGGAGCCCGCCGGTGACAGCTCGCTTCAGGCGGACGTTTGCGATGCCCAGCTCGCTGAGGCGCACCCTCGACTTTGCCGCCGCCGTAACCGCCGCGTACGTGGTCTGGGACCCCTCTGCCACCGTGATGGTAATGGCAGCAGACTTCGGGGCCCGAGGAAGCGCAGCGCCCTTCTTCTTTTTGCGCCTCCCTTTCGACGGACGAGCCGCCGCTGGCTGTGTGCGCGCCTGAGTCGCCGTCCGCGGAGGCTTTTGTTTTCTTGCCACCGTGGCCCAGGATTGTTCCGCTGGCTGCGCAATTGGCCGCTCAACTGGAGCCGCAGTCACAGCAGGCGCGGGAACCGCCGGCAGATCCGCCACTGGAGGCGCTTTTTGTCGCCCTCCTCTACGCCTTCTCTTCGGCTTTGGTGTCGATGCAGCCGGCGCCGCCGCTACCTGCTGGGGCGGCGGGGGCAGCCGTGACCCCGACCCCGGCACTGCTGTTGCTGCCTGGGGCTGCACAGGCTGGGCCGGCCGCGCTCTGAGCGCCCTCGCGCCATGCGCAGTTTGTGGCTGCGCAGGTGGCCGGGCATCTACCTCGACAGTGGCAGCCACCGCATTGCGCGCGTCCGCCGCGAGAGGAGGCCTGAGGCGCTTCTCGGGCAGGAGCCGGTCTTGAAGGCCCGCGACTCGCGCATCCATCATGCTCCCAACCTGGAGCAAGACGGAGCGCGATATCTCCTCCACGAGGGCCCTGGTCTCCTGACCGAGGGGGTCCGGCGCTGCCTGCACAGTCTGCTGCTGTGTGGCCGCCTTAGAGGCCGCCTGGGACTGCAGCCTCTCTACCGTCGCCTGCAGTTCTCCGAGTTGCTTGCGCATCTCCGCCATCTCCTTCTGCAGGCTCTGGTTTTCGGCATACAGCCGACCGTATGACTGCCGCAGCTTGTTGTTTTCTGCGTGCAGTCTCACGCCTTCATCGGCGAGGGCCTGATCTCTGATAGAGTCTGCCTTCTCGCCGATGATTCTCGCCGCGTCCTTCAGGGCCTTCTGGCAGGTCCCCTTAAGGTTGCCAGACTTAGCGGCAACAGTGGCAACAATCTCGGCCTGCCTCCGGATTGCCTCACTAGAGTAGGCAACGCTGGGGCCGAGTGGGCGAGATTCGTCCGCCTTGGATTCACCCGCCTTGGCAACTTCCGCCGGTGGGGGCGGGTGCGGCGCGGGCGGCGAGCCCGGACGTGAGCGGATAAAACGCCCGCGTTCGTCTCGTCTTGGGACGCCCACCGATACTGAGCGTCTTGTGGCGCTTCCGCGCCCCCTCCTCGCCTTCGGCACCTTGGGCTCCGGAGATCCGGAGCGACCCTGCTGGGCCCTGTGCAGGCGCTTCTGACCTGCGACACCTGGTCTGATGTCGAGTCCCTCGCTGTCGGAATCGCTGGTGTCAGAAACCAGCGATTCGGGACGTGAGCCCCCTTGGCTCCGTGCACCGCCAGACTGGGACTTGGCGGTGGGTGTGCATGCTTTTTTGGCGCCCCCCAGATACGTGGCGCTGCCAAGGCCCGAAGGCCCTGGGAGGGATTCTCCTGCCGCGGCGCGGCCGGTACCCTCCTGGGGTAGTATGTTTTTGTTGCGTGCACTCATTTTCCATTTTCCACTTTTATAGCAGGAGTGGCCAACCTGCCAGCGCTTATGGCGGAGTTTTGCCCCTCCGCATTTCAGCCTAATGGCACACTGCACCTTCGGCATTGGGCACCTCAGCCGGCGAGTTCCTGTCTTCCCGGACAAAGAAGAAAGAAAGGAGAAGAAAAAGAAAAGAAAGTGTATAATTAAAATAAATAATTTAAAATCCAAATAAATAATAATCAAAAGTAATAAATAATTAAAACAATAATGATTTAAAACAAACACAAAAAATTTATAAAATTCATTGTAAATAAAATAAAACTAATAAAATTAACAATAAAATTAAAATAATTATAAAACTAAGGCTAAAATCAACAATAATTAATAGCAAACTAAAATCAACAAAAATAAATAACAGATAAAGGACAAAACAGGAACAACACAACGCCCTAAACGGGCGACCTTCGCGTCGAAAGTGCCACTCCGCGGTCTACTCTGCTTAACAGAGGGGTACCGGGAGCGACACGCCGACATCTGGCCTTTCGGCCTCCGTCACCTATATCAGTGGTGCTGCGCCACAGTCCTCTCCGAAAGCCAGAGAGTACCGGGAGCAGCACATGTGACGCCGTCTCGTAGGCTATTCGCCACCGAGCAACAGACTTCCGAGGGAAACTCAGGAAGCTGTTGCCCGATGCCCAGGGTACACCACGTGGAGGTTGCCTACATCGTCCCCCTATTTAATGACCTAACCTAACGTTGCTTAACCCGATCGATTACAAAACCTTGATAACAACTCTCTATGAGTGTTCCCTTACTAATATTTATTATATTATAAAGAAAAATTTATAAAATCGGACCAAGCGTGTAACCAAGTACCAATTTTGACTTTAATCCCCTCTCCCGAAAGAACCGTGCTAGATTACGGGATAAAAAGTATCCTATGTCCTACCTCGTAGTAAGATCTCAAATCATGCCAAGTTTCACTTGAATCCATTCAGTAGTTTCGGCGTGATGCGCAGCCGTGATACAGACAGACAGACAAAAATTTTAAATATTAAATTTTCGGCCTCAGTATCGGTTATACAATGCCCTCCAAATTTAATTATCAAAATATCTTCAATGTACAGAATTGGACCTGTTACAGTTTTATTATAAGTATAGATATAGATAGTATTCAGTATCAACAGCCGTAAGATGTCCACTGTTGAACAATGGCCACTCCCCACGCTTGACAGGCTTCTTGGGGATCGCACTATGGATGGTAGGTAATCCTAAAGAAAGACGTTGCTGCCCGTCTTCTTGTTTTCCCATGGTCGCCACTTACGGACACCCAACGGCAGGAGATGGGAGGGTGCTATTCTTAACTGGACACCCCACGGGGTACTATTGACTTTTACTACTATGACGAATAACCAAAGGCACCGACATAGTTATCAGAATCTGCAAGTTGAATTGGCAATTGGCAGGCCACATCGCTCGAAGAAACGATAACCGATGGGGGAAGAAAGGTTCTCCAAAATGCGAATACGAACGGGAAGACAATACAATACAATACAAATATTCTTTATTGTACACTAAAAGAGAAGATACAGCTTAAGGCTGCCTGTCCACCGGAGCGGAGCGAGGCAGCGGAGCGGAGTGACGGAGTAAGGCGGAGTGGCGTTGCGGGCGCGCTTTGCGCCGGCGCCCGCACTCGCTTCCCCGCTCCGCTGCCTCACTCCGCTATCCCGCTCCGCTTACCGGTTTTAAATTAGTTCGCAACTCCCTGTCCACTAAAGAGGAGCGGAGATTTTGTGCAATCTTATTGGTTAATATTTCTCCTTTTCTCCGCTCCACTGCCTCGCTCCGCTCCGGTGGACAGGCAGCCTTAAAGGGAAAAGTAAAATTGCAGTGTGACAAATTAAGGCGGTCTTATCGCTAAAGCGATCTCTTCCAGACAACCTTGGGGTACAGGACAAAATATCGAAGGGTAGGTGTCTCATACATATTCATATCTATATCCATAACATAATATAGAAATGAAATATACATACTACACGTACTATGATGATAAATAAACAGAAATAGGAGAAGTTTATTGAGAAGTAACCTGAGATTTGAATTCGCACCTTGTTATCCAAAGCAAGCGCTCGCCTACTGAGCTGTCGCTGCTTCCCTTACCCTAGCGATATTACTTCTATTATTAGTTATCGCTTTGTTTGTATGCCAGTCGAATTATCGGGCCGTTTATTCTATACGCGTAGGGCCAAGGGCCGTTGACACCACAATAAGGTCAGCCCAGCAGGCTTATACCACCGTTCGACCGAGGTCAGTGTGAAGTGGTAAGGATATAATTACGTTTAAAATACATTTGATTTTTTTTCTACTAAATCAGAGCGAGGGTTGTGCTGTTTGAGTTTACTATCGCGGACACGAACGGTGTACCAGTTTTCAATCAAAATGGTTTGAACAACGTTACGTGCGCTTACCCCGTCCGCACGTATTTTGGGCCAGCTCGTGCAAACGATTATCGCTCTAAAGGTGATGCACCGCTTGTGACCGCGAGTGTACATACAATGTCTTATTTAGGGGCGGTCCCGTTCTCTGGTACTCCTACTACTTCCACTGTTGCCTTTCTAACAAACTCGCAAGTGTATCCAGTTCCAATGAAGATAGCATTTTAGCGCTTCTGTGTTGCCACTGAAAAATGACAAAATTACTTCAATCTGAAACAGTTTCACAAAAAAAGGATATGAAGAATATTTATATTCTATTGGTGGCTATAAATTGGGCCCGGTAACCACCGGAACGCACTTCGACCCAGTTGGATCCATTGTGCATGCCCTAGCCCTTGCTCTGTTTCTGGCGTGTCGAAGAGTTCCCTCAGGTACGCAACGATCGCGCCAGCTTGGAGCTGTGCATAATCATCTATTGTAGGATAAGCTACTCCCAGATGACTCAACCTACGTATCGCAAGAGCGTCGCAGCCACACAAAATGTGTCGCATTGACTCTTTTTCACCTTTACAAAATCTGCAAGTATCAGTAGTACTTAGCCTCATTCTGTGAAGGTGCTCATTGGTACCAAAATGTCCCGTGAGTGCACCTAATGAAGGGTAATACTCCAGGCTGATGCGACATACACAACGGCCGATCTTTCACAAGATCAGCCATCTACGCGAGAGATATTATACTGCACAAATGCTTGTGTGTGTGTGCACCAGTGGCGAAGGCTCCATATAACTCGATTCCTACCGGCTTCCCTTTGAAAACAGGCGTTTGTTACGACGATCTAATAAGACATTTATTTACTAACATAACGTTAAAAACATAGGTATTTAATACACCATCAAATAAAATTAATCTAAAAATCGCCTTATTATACATTTTTATTAACAAAAACTTACACTTTTCATTCACTTCAACCGCGCGCAAGTCGTGGCGCGGCAAGCCGCTCGCAAGATTAGGAATTGCATGCGCAAGTACCATGTAAAATCAGTACCGAAAACGTTCCCGCGCAGACGCATAACTCGCTTAGTATAGGAACGCCGGCAAGCCGGTGACCACCGGGTTTTAATGGGGCGTGGTTATGTTAATGGAAAGAAAAATGACATGTATACGAACGAAATAGAGTGTAGTATTGCGTACGCATATTTCGATCGACTATAATCTTTCGTTTTCGTTGGTATTTATTTTGTATCGCATATACGGTACATGACAATTTAATTCTACTAAATATTATAATATAATTAGAATCTAATAGATTCTATGGTTGTTTAAAGTTTTGTTTATTGTGTTTAATAATATAAAAGTACTATAGTGATTGCGTGTTCAATTTCACCGATAGATGGCGCTGTTCATAATGTAAATCACGCTAACATCGTAAATTACTGATTAATGATATTCGTTAATGAAACGTACAATATCTTCGCATCTTTTATAGTTGCAATTGCAATATTATGTATACATACTACCTGGACTTGAGAGTTACATTTCATGAACCTCTGAGCCCTGATCTTGAAGCGTTTTTTTTTTGGGAGAGCTGTTCATTGTGTGTAGTGTGCATTGTACCTACATGTTATTGCGTTAGATCATTTCATTGATATGAGTAATTTTAGGTCATATATCGATGAGATTTATCGAAGTAATTTAATTTAGCATATTCGTATTCTTAATTTCTAGTTACCTACCGATACATATGTAGCCTTGGTGGTGCAGCGGACCTAATCACTGGCTTTTAAATTAAATAAAATGGTATTTTTCCCTTGCCTACCTATTTCTTTCCTAATCTAGTTTAGAATCGCTCGGGATTTACAGATTTTAACTTTTTAAAGATAATATATCATGTTGCTATCAGCAAAGTAGAACATTACAGAAATATAATGAAAATGTCCTGGGTGTACCGGACCGGCTTACCCCTTACAAAAATTGACCCTTCGCCACTGGTGTGCACTCTCTTTACTCTCGCAATAGGATTGGACGCAAGACCGACACGGCCAGGGAAAAGTCAGGTGCAGGACCGATTTTTTTTTTTTTTTAATTTTTTTTTAATTTTTTTTTTGGGAATGATAGACGCTGTTAACCGCAGATGGCTATTGCAGCTTCACCGGACAATAGGAGGCGAGCGCTTGAAGCGCTCTAGCCTTTACGGCAGAAGTAGCGACGAGCACAAGGGCACCTCAGGGAGGCACGGCCTCGGCTTGGGCTGTCGCTTAAGAGAGGGCTGAGTTTACCACCGGTTCACAACGTGCCCCCACTGAGAATAACCGGCAAGAAACTCAGTGGGGTGGTGCAGGACCGACTGTGTACATATCCGACGCATGGATCATCTTACTTTCCAGACAATCAGATGATCGCCATTCATTGTCCTAACCTGTAAGAAAGTGAACAAAGTTGTTGCTCCTTGGGGCTTTAAATTAATTTTAAACTCGCGACACAGAGTAAATATATTGGCTTATTCCACTTTTCCCCCTTAAAAATCCCCCCTAGGGGGGAAAAGTGGAATCCAATATGAAAAAAGTCCAGTTTTCCCCCTTATAGTTTTGTATATATATTCCGTTTTCCCCCCCTACGATAACAGAAAAAAAAGATAATAAAAAATAATAAATACCTAATCAGGTTTATTTTTGACACTAAATATTTGCAGTTTATTTACAAATATGTAAACTTAAACTAGGTAAAAAACTTCCTCTGAGTTGACGCCGCACTGGGAGGGAAGAGTACCTAAAATACTGGCGGCATTACCTCTTTGTATACCCAAGCTTATACCTTGGCAGAAAAAGCTACCAGCCCGACGGTCTCCTGAGACTTCGATAAGTTTGGATGAAATTTCTTTCACCAAACCGTGCCAAGGCCAAGGCCCCATGGTCTCCACCGCAAAAGGGCGCAAATATATAGCTGAAACCTAGCATCACTAGCGGTCGCCGCAGCCCCTCCAGCCAACATCTAATGCAAAAATCTCTGTATCTTTGACAGCATTTCTATAATTACAAAATGTGGAGACTTAAAATAAGCGAAACCGGATGAATTACAAAGAACCTCTCCAGAAAATGAAATTATCCAGCTCACTGAACTTTTCCTTTATTAATCACACATAATTAACAAATTTTTCAGCACATGTCTGAAAGTCGAACTTAAATATAAACAATCACTTATCTACAACGAATGACTCGCTATCAGACTGTCCGTACACTATATATTTTGAAATAAATCACCTAAAATTATTTATTTAATTTTTCTAAGAAATGTCCAATTGTTATGTCCCCTCTAATAAATTCCATTTGTGTCTTGTGTATAAACTCATCGCAGTTAATACTCGCTTTTGTTCTATTCTTCACGTGAACATTTTTCAAAAGTTTGTTGGCATAAACTTCATTTACTGATGCATCTTCACACAAACAATTCAAAAGCTGTGTGAGATTGGGCTTTTTTTTATACAATTCCATTATTTTTTTATGCCACGCTTCTAAAAGTTTGTACGGTTTGTAGTCCTGTGACGTTCGCCAAAGACCCACCAGATATTTATAAATTTCTCGTCTTTTAGCCATTGTTGGAGCATGTTGGCGAAATTTTTGCTACTGTCGTCATCTGGGCTCTGGCTGGCTACATACCAACCATTCATAATTTGGTCTTCCAGTAAGCCTTGTTAACACTAAAACTAGCTATGATGCACTCAGTAACAGAAGTAAGCGTTAACTAGATAAATAAATATAAATTAAAAGGACCTCCCTCCCAGGAGGGCTACCATTACCCCTGCCTACATTAGTTGTGATGAGTTGCAAACAATAACATATTAAAAATATTTTATGTAACTGACCAACTAGGAAAAAGTTCTTTTGTTTAGGATCCTTTGCGGCGTGGGCGCACGTGTTTTATTTATTTTATTACTTTTAGGAAGACTTACAGCTAATACAGATATAAGAGTATATTATGATAATGATAGGAAGGCCATTTACAAGTCTCCGCCTATAGAAAAACAACCTTATCAATTAAGTGCAGCAGAGTGATAAATTAAAGTTAAGCAAACGAAACATGCAGATAGATCGTTACAGTGTGACATTACAATTCATCTAAGAAAAAAAAAACTCTTTGGTAATATATTCCTTAGAACCTAGGTTCCCAAAGTGTGGGTCGCGACCCACTGGTGGGTCGCGAGCGAATATTAAGTGGGCCCTGAAAACCCGACCGATCGGGCTTACAGCCGATCCGCCATTGAGGTAGGGGTGTGGGCGCGGGCGCGCGCGCCCGGCGCGGTGGCGCTCGCGTTCGATGACTGCGAGAGGAGAGGAGCGAGCGGGGGTCGGGACGGGCGGCGAAAATCGGCGAAATGCATTTCGTCAAAGAGGATGTGAAAGTTTCGAAAAAGTGGTGAGCCTGAGTCGGACGTCTTTTGTTTTAGTGATATTTTTAACCCCCGACCAAAAACGAGGGGAGTTTTATGTTTGACGCCTATGTCCGGAAGTCTGTTTGTCTGTCTGTATGTATGTCAAGGTTGCCTGGAAGAGATCGCTTTTAGCGATAAGGCCGCCCATTGTTGCATTTTTTATTAATTTGTGTCTTATTCTTTTTGTATCTGTTTGTTTGTGCGCAATAAAGAATTGTCTATCTATCTATCTATCTATGTCTAACGTCGCATCGTAGTTGTTTTTATTTATTTGAAGACCATCGCTCTTTTCCGTGTCGAGGTGTGGATATTTTGTATAAAATTACTTCTATTAGTCCGAAAAATCTGAAATTTAGAACATATGTAAATCCGATGATACTAAACAAAATGGTAACCTTCAGCAGGGTCTTGTGATGATCAGCAAGAAGGTGGTAGCAGGATCTCGGCCCCAATAAAACTAGATCCATCGAGTTTGGGCTCGTTGGATAGGTCTCGACCAGTAGTTGCCAGAAAAATGGTGATCAGGGTCTGATGATGGAGCAGGAAGGTGGTCACGGGATCTCTGCACCAATAAACGTAGACCCACCGAGTTTGGGCTCGTTAGGTAGGTCTCGACGAGCATTTGCTAGTAAAATGCTAATCAGGGTCTGATGATGGAGGAGGAAGGCAGTCACGGGATCTCTGTACCAATAAACGTAGACCAACTGAGTTTGGGTTCGTTGGATAGGTCTCGACAAGTAGTTGTCAGAATAATGGTGATCAGGGTCTGATGATGGAGCAGGAAGGTGGTCACGGGATCTCTGCACCAATAAACGTAGACCCACCGAGTTTGGGCCCATTAGGTAGGTCTCGACGAACAGTTACTAGAACAATGGTAATCAGGGTCTGATGATGGAGCAGGAAGGCAGTCACGAGATCTCTGTACCAATAAACGTAGACCAACCGAGTTTGGGCTCGTTAGGTAGGTTTCGAAGAGTAGTTGCTAGAAAAATGGTGATCAGTGCCTGATGATGGAGCAGGAAGGTGGTCATCGGATCTCTGCATCAATAAAGGTATACCCACAGAGTTTGGTCTCGTCAGATAGGTCTCGACGAGTAGTTGTTAGAAAAATGGTGATCAGGGTCTGATAATGGGACTAGGGTCTGATGATGGAGCAGGAAGGTGGTCACGGAATCTCTGCACTAATAAACGTAGACCCACCGAATTTGGATTCGTTGGATAGGTTGCTGCGATTAGTAGGTAGAAAATTGTTGATCAGAGTCTGGTGATGGGAGCAAGCAGGAAGGTGGCAATAGGAACTCGGCACCATTAAATGTAGGACGCCCCGAATTAAAAATCTATGGTAAAATCTTAACGAGTAGTTAGACAGATACTGATCAGGGTCTGACAATAGCACAGAAAAGTCTTTTTAAGAGTTCGTTTACCTAAGTCGGGGGTTTTTTAAAAATTTTAAATTTATTCTTGTTACCCGTTGCGTTGTGTTCGTTAGTTTACGCCCTTATAACCTTTTAAAAGTCAATATTTTACAATAATTATAATTTGAAGATAATCATGGAAAAGTGGTTAAAACGAATAACAAAAAAAAGTCGCCGCCGCCGGTTGATTGTGAACAAAATGATGAAAAGACAGAAGATGTTCTTATAAATAACAGAAGTGGCACTGAAGTTGACTTACAAGCTCCCTCAACGAGTTCACAAGAATCGAAACGACGGAAAGTTGTAAGAAAATATGACCCTGAATATCTGAAACTAGGATTCACTTGGAATCATGATACGCTAGATCCGCGTCCTCTATCTATGTGTGATTTGTTATGAAATATTAGCGAACGAAAGTATGCGACCAAGTAAGTTGACAGTTGCCAGTAGATTTTTGCAAAGATAATTATTGGACATGGAATCGTCAAAAAACATTGTTTCACATTTTATTAATATTAATGAAAATGCTTCGTACGCCTCGTACCTCATTAGCTTAAGGGTCGCCAGAGTAGGAAAGCCTCACACCATTGGTGAAGACTTAGTGTTACCGTCGATTAGAGATGCTGTTGGAGCGATGTTTGGAGAAAAAGAATTAAAGGAAATCGAGTGCATACCACCTTCAAATAATACTGTTGCACGACGAATCGACGAAATGGCTGAATGGGCAGAAGACGAATTAATTAACACAGAGACTAGGGAATCTGAGCGTTACCAATATTGTATGCCCTTTTGAAGACAGCCAAGGGGTGGGTCCCGAATTTGGCAGTTTTTGTTAGGTGGGTCGGAGCCCAATCAAGTTTGGGAACCACTGCCTTAGAACATATGCACTTGTATTAAATAAATCAATATAGATATACCATATTATACCTCAACGGTTTTCGGACATTAAGGGGGAAAACTGGAACCCAACAACAACTGGAATCCATTTTTCCCCCTTAAGGGGGAAAACTGGATGAGTAGGGGGGATTTCTGAACTTTTATTTTTAGATTCCACTTTTCCCCCTTAGGGGGGATTTTTAAGGGGGAAAAGTGGAATAAGCCAATATATTCTACCATTACACTCATTGACGGGCCCTTTGGTCCAGTGGTTGGACACTCTGGCCGCTATCCAATAGGTTGTGGGTTCTTTCCCACCTTGTGATATTTATCTATACATATAAGCACGTATATAAATAAATAAAGTGTATTGCCTATGTATTTGTATCAGTGTCTGGGTACCATACTACAGGCTCTCCCTACTTTGGGATCAGATGACCGTGTGTGCGTTGTCCTAGAATATATTTTTTATACTACCAAGGTGGCAAGCAAGCATGGCCCGCCTGATGGTAAGCAGTCACCGCAGCCTATAGACGCTAGCAACACCAGAAGAATCACAATCGCGTTGCTGACCCTTAACTTAAGACATTAGATATTTGTGTCCGGTAATTTCACGAGCTACAGTGTCCTTCAAGCCGGAACACAGCAATGCTTACACACTACTGCTTGGCAGTAGGATATCTGACACTGCGGTTGTACCTACCTACCTGGACGGTTCCTTGCACAAGGAACCTACCACCTAGTATTATATTTTTTTTCCATTTATTTAACTTCTTAAAATCATAAATAAATATTAAAATTAAATATATCTAAAAGTATAAAAACGCGGAATTTCAACGCACTATATCTTTGTCATTTTTTGTTTAATTGACAAAAGAAACAATACGTGTCCAATATTTTTTGATGATCTAAATGGCGGACTTAAGGGCCACACATAACTACGAAGCGATGCGATGCGGCGCCGCATCGCAGGAATTTGTATGGAAAATTCATTTGTTTCTCGCAGATATTTGCGATGCGATGCGAATTCGCAGTTATGTGTAAGCGAATTTTTAGTCATCTGGCCTATTATTTATATTATTATTTGTTACAGCGCAAGTCTGAGCCGGTCATCTTGGAATATTTCGAGCATGGGGACACCAACGCCGCGGCTGAGGACCTATTGGAGTTTGTCACACCCAAACGAAGCCATCTGGTAAACTATGTACTTATCGCTTGAATGATGACCCGCTACTGCTTCGCAAGGCGTACTAAGGTTTTTCAACTTAAACTAACATTACAACTAACCATCGATATACTATATAAACTAGATTTGGTGTCACGGTTCAAAAAATGGTAGCGAGAAATAGCGCCCTTCGCTATTTCTTTACAATCCACATCCTGACAAATTTATTTTTGCCGATAGGAGTGTCGCTACTGTCTATATGAAACTGTCAAACTACAAGTCGTTATCATTATAAAATCGTTAGTTCACGTTTCCGCCACCAGCACAGATAAGTTTGCAATCTCCGCGACCACATTTTAGATGTCATTTTGTTCGTGAATGTTTATCTAGTTTATATATTATATCGATGCAACTAACCCATTGTCGTTTGGTTAATTGACAACCTGACCATTTTTATTATTCGAAACGAGTTTGGTTCCCGTGAGTCTTCTTGGGTGTCGTGGAATATAGCTAAGGGAAGACCAGAAGACGGGCAGCAGCGTCTTCTGTTTCATAACTATCTCCGCGTATACTGCGATCCGCAAGACGCCTGCCAAGCATGGGATTATGCCAAAACCCTTAAGGGAACTTATCTTCAGCAGTGGATGTATTCCGGCTGATGATAACTCAGAGTAATTAGAATGGAGCTAGTACCGCGTCGATTCCCCGAACAAATTTTTCGTGGCACTTTTGCGGGGTGCGGGAGGCGAAGTAAACACACACAGATACAATTTCACGCATACCCACACTATAATAAACTCGCACCACATTCAAAAAGATACGCACACAAATAAAGAATGACCTGAACATATGAACAAAATTTGGCAGAGGGGTTAGCGCATCATGCTATCTCCAGTGGTATCTCCTCCAAGGATGATAATGATGATGATAAGTAAGTGCTTGACTGCAGTTCCAACTGATGGAAAGCCGCCATGCAATCGGTGATGGTAAAGCACGCTGGTCTTTTAAAAGCCTAATGACTGGGTAAAAATAGTAACTAATTAGTCCGTCAGTTAGATTATCAAAAAATATCAGACAAGTATTTTTTTATTTAACAAATAAATAGAAATTCACTAAGATATAGAGCGTCAAAGTTCGGGTGTGGGGCTCAGAGTGATTAGAATGGAGCTAGTATTGCGTCGATTCCCCGAACAAATTTTTCGTGGCACTTTTGCGGGGTGCGGGAGGCGAAGTAAACACACACAGATACAATTTCATGCATACTCTTGCAAATGTCTAATGCAAACTCTTCATGTTTCTATGAACCCACACTATAATAAACTCGCAACAAATTCAAAAAGATACGCACACAAATAAAGAATGACCTGAACATGTGAACAAAAATTTGGCAGAGGGGTTAGCGCATCATGCTCTCTCTAGTGGTATCTCCTGTAAGGTGTGGGGCTCACAGTAAAAAGTGTACATATATAGTTGTGACGTCAATTGTTGTGAATTTCAACGCACTATATCTTCGTTATTTTTTGTTTAATTGACAAAAGAAAAAATACGTGTCCAATATTTTTTGATAATCTAAAGGACGGACTGACGAATTTTTAAGTGGTCTAGCCTAATGGACGGAAAAACCGACATGAGCAAACTATTCCAGTCCTTAGCTATAAGTTTTATAACGGATGAAGCAAATCGCTCAGGTTCGGATTGATGACTCTTATTACAATAAGCAGGTAGCCCCTAGGCCTTAGACTTGGCTTAACGACTGCTGTCAAGATGACAACCGGGAACAACTTGTTACCGCTCAGTTCGAATTGTCACTAAACTGCCACAGCTTAACTATACCCTGTTATACCAAAAAATAAACTGTAAACAACATGAGGTTAAGTGGTTGAAGTGGGAAGTTGAGTGTGATTGTTTTTTCATTGTATTTGCTAGATATTTAATTACAATTTCTCTAAAGTTATTATTTTATAAGCTGAGTGCTGCGAAATCAGTATATCTCGAAGCACAGGTTGAAAACTGTTGGTAAACAAAGAGTTTACAGTTTATTTTTTGGTATAACTGATTGTTTTCCGAACAGTGATTTGAACTGGCTATGAGAGCTTAGCTAATTCATAAATAATATACACATAAAATTTTCATCATCTCATCAAAATATTATATTGAGTAATTCATAAGAATGAGACCTCCAACATAATTATGTATGTTATCATAACTAACAAATTTACGAAAATTACATTTTGTAGATTTTTAAATACTTAAGAACAGGGGTTCCTAAACTTTAAAGATATCCTAACACCAACCAAATACCTTTTATTTTATGGATTTATTATTTATATAGATTATATCAAATAATTACAAATCAAGATTGAAATTTATATAAGAACTTTTTTCATAAAAAATGTGTAATATAATTAAAACACATTATTCAATAATTTTGGCGGACCCCTAATGACTATTCTACGGAACCCCTATGTTCCCCGGAACCCTGTTTAGAAATCCCTGCTTTAGAACATACATTATCCTTAAATTAAATTTAAAAAAATACCATAGTAACAAGGATAAGCTATGACTGCATATTATCGTATGTTCATCTTTAGCGTAGTACTACTTGCATTCCTTTGAATTGCGATACTGTAAAGTTGATAAAATACAGTTACGATATTATACGTAGGAGGTGTAAGTAAGTGAATATTGATAAAGTTGTTTGAATACAGTTGTTTTATATTATAAAGTGTTTACGAGACTAGAGTTAGAAACTGGGAGTAAAGATAAGAAACTAAAATATGCAGGGCCAATAGGCATGATGACTAATTTTGAAAAAATACTCTATAATGTACTTACGGGTCTACTATTGCCGAAAATAATCATATTTTTGTATTAAATTTACAATTAATAGCAATATTTTCAATTTTTAAAATAGAGTTTGAATTTCGTTCCAAAACGATGGCCGGTGCATGTCGCCATATTGTGACGTCACTCCGGCGGTGTAAATAAACATCCGTAGGTATAAAAGTGAATCATTGTATGAAAGAAAATGTTGAGATGACAGTTTGACAGTTGTTTATTTACACAGGATTGACGTCATTCACTCTGATCAGCGTTTATAACAAAATGGCGATTAGCTGTATTTGAGTAATTTATTTGCTTAAATATCACGAAAATCTCTCTATTATTATGAAAATGAGATGCATTTTTGGAATCAGTGCAATCTGTTCTAATATTTAAAACCACAGATTTATTGGTATTGTGTTGCAGTCATCATGCCTATTCAATAGATCACATTTGACATCTGTCTGTTTCTTTGTTCTGTCCGTTTCTTTTTCATTATTACCATCGATATAATATATAAACTAGATTTGGTGTCACGGTTCAAAAAGTGGTAGCGAGAAATAGCGCCCTTGTGTCGCTATTTCTTTACAAGCCACATCCTGACAAATTTATTTTTGCCGATAGGAGTGTCGCTACTGTCTATATGAAACTGTCAAACTACGTAAAAATCATAAAAGAAATGTTAGTTCACGTTTCCGCCACCAGCACAGATAAGTTCGGAGTTTGTAAACTCCGCGACCACATTTTAGATGTCATTTTGTTCGTGAATGTATCTAGTTTATATGTTATATCGATGATTATTACAATAAAAATGTAATCATAATTAAAAAAAATAAGCAGTTGTGCAGTTCTAACTTTGAAAAAAAAAACATAATATTTGACGCCCGCCGTGACAAGGTTACGTTGATAAATTTTGATGAAATGTCAAATGTAGTAGGTAGAATCATCGATATAATATATAAACTAGATAAACATTCACGAACAAAATGACATCTAAAATGTGGTCGCGGAGTTTACAAACTCCGAACTTATCTGTGCTGGTGGCGGAAACGTGAACTAACATTTCTTTTATGATTTTTACGTAGTTTGACAGTTTCTTAAAGACAGTAGCGACACTCCTATCGGCAAAAATAAATTTGTCAGGATGTGGCTTGTAAAGAAATAGCGACACAAGGGCGCTATTTCTCGCTACCACTTTTTGAACCGTGACACCAAATCTAGTTTTTAGTAATTATATCGATTGGTAGAATCTAAAAATAGAAATACAGAATAGAAATAGAGACTAAAAATAAAGGCATAGAGAATAGATATTGTAAGCTAAGCATCGCTTTCTGTGTGTTGCAGGTTTGCGAGACCATAGTGGAGATAGCTCTTGACCACAAGCCGTCGCACTGCGAAATGGCGTCCGTCCTCATCTCAGATCTCTATGGCAGGGTTTTCTCCGCCAAAGACATTGGCTGCGGTGAGTAGTCCTCTCGTGTAGTTGTCAAAGCTTGCTCATGGCCAGTAAGTGTCCGTTCACACAGACCGGCTCGGAGAGCAGAGCAGATTTTGATTGCAATTAAAATAGAGTTTTGGATACTTGTAACAAGGTTTATTTTTACATTTCACTTCTTTTGTTAGGTTGGCTCGTAAGCATGCTGAATAACAAAAGAAGAAGAAAGAGCAAATTTCAAATAAGAATGTGATCGCGACTGCGGCAACTTCACTCGTTGTCTACGGTTTTTGTACTGTCAGCAGAGTAAACACAAAAAGAAAAATTTTACGGTTTTTCTTATTTATTTTAATGTTTTATTTTGCTATCTATTTTTGATAAAACTTAATTATTAGTTAATTATATATCTGAAAGTACGTGTAGCTTACATCGTACATTTAGTTAATGACTGGAAAAGAGAACTTAACCATAGAAAACGATGGGAGCATCAATGTACCGAAATTATTATTATTATTATAATTATGACGGCCAATTTATTATCTTTATTAATATGACTAAATTACGCTAATTTTGTCTCAATTCTGTCAGACAAATATTGTTTTTTATTTATTATTTTTAATTCTCGCGCGATAACAGTGACGCTTATTCTAATTCAAATTATGAATGCGACGTTGCTATATGCGGCGTAGAGAATTTAATTGAAGTTGTCACTAGAAAAATAAAAGAAGTTAAAACGATTGTGTGTTATTTTTTTGCGCACCCTACCCATCGCGTACGAAGTTTACAAGCAAAGCGAAACAAAATGGCGTCTTGACAGTCACATTCTTATTTGAAACGCATAGTATATTGAAAAACTTAAAATTAAGGGTTATATATTTATTAGTCTAGTTTATTAATACACAATAATTTAAAGTTGTTAAAAATATGAAATGTTGTCAATTGGCATGTTCGACTAATTTTGAAAAAATACTTTATAATGTACTTACGGGTCTACTATTGCCGAAAATAATCATATTTTTGTCCCAAATTTACAATTAATAGCAATATTTTAAATTTCAAAATAGAGTTTGAATTTCTTTCCAAAACGAAGGCTGGTGCATGGCGCCATTTTGTGACGTCTAGTGACTTCACAAAATGGCGCCATGAAACCACCGATTCATTGGTATTGTGTTGCAGTCATCATGCCTATTGTAATTATTCGTATGCAGCGTTCGAGCGTCTATTGGACAAGCTACCGGACCTGGTGCTGGACACGCCGGACGCGGCTCTACTGCTCGCGAACTTCATCGCGCGCTGCGTCGCCGACGACTGCCTGCCGCCGCGGTTCGTGCAGATCGCCGGACAGAGGGACAACCTCAACGCGCACGCCAAGTGAGTCCATGTCCTTCGTCCACGATAAACTAGTTTATAAAACAGTCTAAAGTTAGACTAGTTTATGCCGTTGTCGAAAAACTTAGTAGTCGACGTTGTACGGTGAATTTCGTTCACGATGATAGTCCACCGATGAATTAGTCTATAAGTAGACTTGTTTATCGGTGAACGGTCTGTAAACTAGTTTATACGTTTACGACTAAAAACAGTCCAATGTTTGTTAATTCAACACCCACCCCTACTACTTTTTTGTTTTTTTGGCGCGGGGGAAATCTTCCAAAGATCCCCGGGAGCTGTGGGGCTCGACTAGGGTATGTGTGCTCGACTAGGGTATGTGGTATTCTTACCCACTAAAACTCCCGCGGCTGTCGCATCGGCACATGAGAGGGGGAGACCCCAGGGCTCTCCGGTGATATCTGCACCAGGGGCCCCTCAGTGCCCTGCCTTTGAGCCCGCCGCCGGGGGGCGCATTGTAGCCCCCCGGGAACCTGTCACGGTGCTCACGGGGACGGGGGTCGCAACCCCGCCGCCGTCCTCCTCGGAGTCGCCGCCGTACTCAATGGACGCTCAAAGGGCCCACACCCCGAGCGTCCAGCGACTCCGAAGGACCCCTACTACCTACAAGTGAGTCACTTGACACGATACACCCGACGCGACGTTACATCACGCGACGTTTATGATAAACTAACCTGGAGATTAGTCTTGTGCTTATTCGTACACTTACCAATTGCGCACTGCAATCGTACATTCCGAATAAAGTACTAGTACACCTTATTAGTACTTATCGTACCTTATAGTGCCTTTTAGTTTGTTGTACTTTCGTTGTATTTTTTTCTGTTTTATTTGATCTTTTGAACGGCAAGACACACTGTCGCTCTGATCTAATTGTAACATGACACACTGTTTAGAAAAAAATGAAGCCCACTGAGTTTCTTGCCGGATCTTCTCAGTTGAGGCCGCGTTGTAATCCGGTGGTAGCTTTTTTTAAAAAAAAAAAAACGAAATATGCAGTTCTAAGATCTGGAATAACTTACCTCCTCCCTGATAAGAGACCTGAAAAATATTAATAGTTTTAGGTTTCAATAGAAACGACACCTACTTGCGACACAGTTACTAGCCAAATAATTATATTTTTGTTACTCCGCGAACTGTTTTTTTAATTTTTTACTTAATAAATATGTAGTTGTGTACATTATAATATGATTAATTTTTGGTGCGTGTTTTTGCTTTATTTCTGTTTTTTCTTGTCTTGACTGGATCTTATATACTTATTCAAGTTTAATTTATCTATCTTTATTTTCTAACTCGATGATTTTATTGAGATTACTTGCATAAAATTACTTATAGAACCTTTATATCTATTTTTACTATTGCAATAAAAATTGTCAACACAAAGCGAGGCGATTTCGTCATGCTCGCGTTACGCCATCATGCTGTGTAATGTGTATGGGCCGGGCACCGGGCAAGCCAATGAAACTGGATGTTTTTAGGGCTCCATACCTAAAAGTTAAAAAAGGAACCCATATGGCCTGACTTCGTCTGTCTGTCTCTGTCCCACCTATATACACACATCAAAAGTGTCTAGGGATCAACATATATTTTTGCAATAACTTTTCTCCTGATTGATATTAATTAAAATTTTCTTTAAGGATTCATCAAATAAAGTGTTTTCGTTTGTCACAGTAACGATAAACCAAGTCACCTTTGCATTAATAAAGAAATTTGCCATTTTCCTAATAAAGGGATTTTTGACATTTGAACCACTAACACAAAAGTTAGAAAAAAAGACTGAAATAACAGTTTTCTTTAAAATTTTATTGGGTAACTTAAACAATTAATAATCCGTGTTTCTACCGCGAACACTAACAACACAAGAACATCGGTTTGGCATACTCAAAATGAGTTCATCCAAATCACGCTGTGGAATGGCCGCCCATGTTCGTTGCAACAACAAAAAAAGGTCTTCTTGCGACTGGATACCCTCCATATTCGGCAGAGCTCTTCTCTGTAGCATATCCCATGCATGCTCAATCGGGTTCAAGTCTGGCGACTGAGCAGGCCAGGGCAGGACATTGATGTTAGCTGCGGCGAGAGTCTGTCTTACAACTCTTGCGGTGTGCGGTCGTGCATTATCATGCATTAACTGAAATAAGGGACCGATTTGCACTTGTAGAGGAACGATGACGTCTGATACAATCGTCTCAGCATAAATTTGAGCGTTGAGGTTGCCTCTGATCCAAATCAACTCAGTTCTTCCGCCGATCCCGCCCATACCATGATTGTTCCACCACTATAAGGATGGACTTCCTGGCAGGATTTTAATCGCTGTTGGCGTCCAGGGGTTCTCCAGTGTCGTATACGTCTTGTATCCGGTCTCATACCAAAACGAGACTCATCAGAAAAGCACACGAAACGCCATTGTTCTTCTGCCCATTTTTTTGCCCAAAAATGCTTGATCCCTAGACACTTTTGATGTGTGTATTTCAGAAACCACTAGTGCTATCGATTTGAAACTTGGAATAGTTTTAGATCTTACTTACCCAACGCAAATGAAACAATTATATTTTTTCTTTTACTTTTTTATAATGGGTCATCAAAATTTCAAAGTGAGACTACTAAATCGAGTGGTACCAAATCATGTGAAAGGGAAAAATATTAAATAATTATGGGTAATACATACACTCATAATTAAGTATAGCATGTATATCTATATTTTTGCTATCTGAGGTGTTACATGAATAGTATAATTACTTTAATACGTCTAAATAGAATGGTATGTGTATGTGTGTGTGTATATAGATAGTATGGAACCCTCGGTGCGCGAGTCTGACTCGCACTTGACCGGTATTTTTTATTTTATGTGCGCTGGCGCGTACGCGACCTATTGGCGGAGGTGCATGAGCTGTCATATATTTGTACTTAAATATTAGATTTGTATTTGTTGCATGCTATTTTACACTGAAGTGTGCTTTCGTTACTGGGTGTCCACGGAAGATCAGCGTCGTTGCGTCTAATGGGAGCAATGATAAATGCTGTGTCGACTCCTTTTAATAATGTAATAGTTTTAAGTTTACGTTAAGTATTTGTAACATTAAATAAACCTTTTCTATTTGTACATTATGATCCATTCTGTATCATTTTGTTCGATTGCGTTTCATTTTGTTTCATTGTGGTTCATGTTGTGTGGTGTTCCATTATGTTACAACTTGTTTCATTCTGTTTTATTTTGTTCCATTCTAGGGTTTTTGACGCAGAATGCACACTGCGGATAATGTCAACTCGACTTTATCGCAAAATGTTCATTTCGCAAAACATCCTGTTCGCATAATGTCCCATTCACAAAACGTCCACTTCGCCTAATTTCCCCTTTTCAAAATGTCCACTTCGCATAATGTCCTCTTCGCAAAATATCCGCTTCCCATAATTTCCACTTCGCTTAATGCCCACATTGCAAAATGTCCACTTCGCATAATGCCCACTCGCAAAATGACAACTTCGCAGAATGACAACTTTTGGCATTGGTGCACATTTTATTTCTTTAATTTAAACTTGTATTTAATCTAGTGATGAGAAAAGCAAGACTGCATTTAGACAGCTGCACAGAAATGCCGCTCGTCAAACCTGCTTGCGATTTGTTATTATCATAAAAGTGGGCATTCTGCAGCAAAAACTCATCATTATTGAACAAAGACTTCCCAGAAAGGAGGGACTGCCATAAACTCCACGCTTGATAGGCAGGTCTTGGGGATCGCAGTATAGGTTACCGGTAGGTAATCCAATGGAAAGACGCTGCTGCCCGTCGTCTTGTTTTCCCTTAGTCGCCTCGTACGACACCCAACGGCGGGAGATGGGTGATTGCTATTCTTACCCGCACACCCCCGGTATTTGTTATATTTATTTAATGGGTATTATATGGTATAATTATTTAACTAAAGTCTCTGGTGATAGGCAGTCTAGCTTTTCTAATCACTAGACTGAATAAAAAAAAAAAAATATTTTTGTTTTGGAAAGAATAAATGATTTTGCGAAGTTATCATTTTGCGAAGTGGGCATTTTGTGAAGTGGACATTATGCGAAGTGGGCAATTGCGAAGACGACATTATGCAAAGTGGGCGTTTTGCGAAGTGGACATTTAGCGAAAAAGTCGTTTGTCGTCGAGTTAACATTATGCGAAGTAGGCATTCTGCGTCAAAACCAGCACTTGCGCACTATAATATATATCGCGTAGATGGCTGATCGAGTAAAATTGGTCGCTGTAGTTGTATATATTGCAGGAGGTGGTTTAATTTGTTTTTTGTTACAGACAAGCAATTCATAGAGCTGAAACTCTGCTCTCCATGAAGCAAGGACTCGTCAGACTCGACAACATATGGGGAGTCGGCGGCGGAATTAGGTACGTCACTATTTTGACACATAAGTCATGAATATCTAATTATTCTACAGGTTATATTTAGGAGAGTGTGGGTTAATTCCACCATCCCCCTTCTATCATCGGACGACGAGACGCACGGCAACTACGCACCCTTATGTTGTGAATGTCCCAAGAATCCGGAATAAGCGATTTGCTTTGTTTAATAATACATACAACTCTAGATTTTCTAGAACAGTTTGCCTGCGTCAGGTTTCCCGTCCGGTTAATGTGGGTGTGTTTAAGGCTAGAGTGAATAGGCTTCTAATAATCTAGCTGTGCTGTACCATTATTGATTGTAGTCAAGCTTTTGTCTAATGGGTTCACGACACGCCCGCCTATAGACGGCTGCATTGCACCGCTCGTCACCCGAGACGTCTAGTCTAACGACTAATGAGTCTCTTGTGTCCGGCAATTTCACCAGCTATACGGCAGAGTACCGACGAGCTGCCGTCTGCTGGATAGTGTAGAATACGGTTGACTCGAGGTTATTCTTTGTCATTATACAATACGTAACGCTAGAAAATAGAAAATAAATGTATGGGAAAGATATATTTCATCGCGAAGTCACGTGAAGAGATAGTTCGTTCCAATACATTTGTTTTTTATTCTCTAGCGCAGGGGTGGCGAACTTGTATGTATCAACTTAACTATCAGCAAGAGCTACACGTGCCGACAAATAATTTTGATCTCGTGATTATTAGATTAGGGAAAAATAATACTAAGTACTCCCTATTATTATAATACTAAAGAAATAAAGCATACTAAAGAAAAAGAAATAGGGTAATATTTTTTTTATCTTATTATTGTTAAATTGTTTTTTTTTAAATATATTTTCGTGGTGTGTAGTCGGTGGCGTGCCCAAAATATTGTATCGCGTGCCAACAATAGCACACGTGCTATTGGTTCGCCATCCCTGCTCTAGCGTTTCGGATTGCAGAATGACAACTTGACTACGGTCCGAGGTCCAGTAGCACCATTGTTGGGTCATGTAATAGCAACACTGAATTTTAATCACCATGGTGGCAAAGTAGCTTGCTGCCCGCCTGATGGTAAACACTTGAAGAATCACTAGCTCGTTACCGACCCTGAAAATACATTAGATATCAATTTGACAAGCTACGGCTCCCATCACACCGGAGCATAGCCATGTTTTAGAGGTGGGTCGTCGACGAAACGAGACCGTTTATTGTCAGCGATAAACCGGTTTGTAAAACAGTCTCAAGTTTAAATTAGTTTACACTACGTTGACGAAAAGTTTAGTGGTTGACGGCGTTCACATACTACTTTTTTTCTACGTATTGCATTAATATCACCGATAAACTAGTCTATCACTAAACTAGTTTATCGGTGGACTGTGAACTTGTATATTCGTTGAAACCAAAAAACAGTCTAAAGAAACGGTTCGTTCATTCCACGCCCGCCTAACATGTTTACATACTGCTGCTTGGCGGTAAAATATCTGATACTGGTACCCGCCTGGATGGTTTTTCGCCTAGTAAACCTGTACACTGTTGTTGCAGGCCGGTGAAGTCCCTCATCAGACAGATCCAGTTGCTTCTCAAGGAGTACCTGACGTCGGGCGACCTCGTTGAGGCGATGCGATGCGTGAGGGATCTGGAGGTGCCGCATTTCCACCACGAGCTCGTATACGAGGTAAATCGGCTTGTTTTATCTATGTGTGCTAGAATGGAGGGAAGCGTGCCTAAACCATTCCAAAACTTTCTCTAGCACAAGGATCACAGTCTACCCTACCCAGGTTAAATTATTAAACCTTAACTGATTACAAATAGGGGAACCTAATAGGTGCATTCACGGGACATTTTGGTACCAATGGGCACCTTCACAGAACGAGGCTATGTTCTATTGATACTTACAGATTTTGTAAAGGTGGAAAAGAGTCAATGCGACACATATTGTGTGGCTGCGACGCTCTTGCGAGACGTTGGTTGGGTTACATGGGAGTAGCCAAATCCTGCACCTGATGATTATGTACAGCTCCAAGCTGACGCAATCGTTGCGTTCTTCAGTGGACGTGTTTTGGCTGATTGATGATAGTAACATCATAATAATATCATCAGTAACTAGATGATATTATTATTATTAATGTATATCGTAGACGGTGCTTCTGGCGGTGGAGGCTATCAACTCTGGCGTCGAGGAACAGCTATGCGGGTTCCTGGCTGAACTGAGGCGCTGCGTGCTCGTCACGCCCGACCAGATGGACCGGGCAAGTACCCTCTATACCTACTGCACCTTCACTGTCTCCCACTGCTAGCCTAAGGAGCAGTCTCAGCCAGTCAGCTGTCTCCTAATACTGGGCTAAGAGCTCCAGTTCGTACCCTTACTAGTTACTGCACTATTCATGTCTAGTCTCCCACTACTGGATGGTGCTCCTGTCTCCTAATACAGGGCTATAGGAGCTGCAGTTCGTACCCTCACTACTTACTGAGATTGCCACGTCTAGTCTCCTACTGCTGGGCTAGGTGCTTCTTTGTCCCAATACTGGACCAGGTGCTCCTGTCTCTTAATACGGGACTAGGAGCTCCAAATTGTACCCTCACTACTTACTGAGATTGCCACGTCTAGTCTCCTACTGCTGGGCTAGGTGCTTCTTTGTCCCAATACTGGACCAGGTGCTCCTGTCTCTTAATACGGGACTAGGAGCTCCAAATTGTACCCTCACTACTTACTGAGATTGTCACTTCTAGTCTCCTACAGCTGGTCTAGGTGCTTCTGTCTCCTAATACGGGGCTAGGAGCTCCAGTTCGTACCCACGCTACTTACTACACTTGTCACGTCTAGTCTCATACTGCTGGGCTAGGTGCTCCTATCTCCCAATACTGGACTAGGTGCTCCTGTCTTCTAATACTGGGCTAAGAATTTGTACCCACGCTACTTACTGCACTTGTCACGTCTAGTCTCATACTGCTGGGCTAGGTGCTCCTATCTCCCAATACTGGACTAGGTGCTCCTGTCTTCTAATACTGGGCTAAGAATTTGTACCCACGCTACTTACTGCACTTGTCACGTCTAGTCTCTTACTGCTGGGCTAGGTGCTCCTATCTCCCAATACTGGACTAGGTGCTCCTGTCTTCTAATACTGGGCTAAGAATTTGTACCCACGCTACTTACTGCACTTGTCACGTCTAGTCTCATACTGCTGGGCTAGGTGCTCCTATCTCCCAATACTGGACTAGGTGCTCCTGTCTTCTAATACTGGGCTAAGAATTTGTACCCACGCTACTTACTGCACTTGTCACGTCTAGTCTCTTACTGCTGGGCTAGGTGCTCCTATCTCCCAATACTGGACTAGGTGCTCCTGTCTTCTAATACTGGGCTAAGAATTTGTACCCACGCTACTTACTGCACTTGTCACGTCTAGTCTCATACTGCTGGGCTAGGTGCTCCTATCTCCCAATACTGGACTAGGTGCTCCTGTCTTCTAATACTGGGCTAAGAATTTGTACCCACGCTACTTACTGCACTTGTCACGTCTAGTCTCATACTGCTGGGCTAGGTGCTCCTATCTCCCAATACTGGACTAGGTGCTCCTGTCTTCTAATACTGGGCTAAGAATTTGTACCCACGCTACTTACTGAGCTTGTCACGTCTAGTCCCTCACTGCTGTTCTAGGTGCCCTTATCTCTCAATACTGGGCTAGGTGCTCCTGTCTCCTAATACTGGGTGAGGTGCTCCAGTTCGTACCCTCCCTATTTAATGCACTCGTCACGTCTAGTCTCCTACTGCTGGGCTTGGAGATCTTGCCTCAAAAAAAATATTCAAAAAATATTGCACACGTATTTTTTTCTTTTGTCGATTAAACAAAAAATGACGAAGATATCGTGCTTTGAAATGCCGCGTGACGTCACACCGGTATACAATTTTTACTGAGGAGTGACGTCAAAAGCCGCTCTATATCTTTGTAAATTTTTATTGATATGTTAAATAAAAAAATACGTGTTCAATATTTTTTGATATTTTAACTGACGGACTAATTATATTTTTTTTCCCAGTCATCATCCCTATTATCTATGCTTTTAACTGTGCTTCCCGTATCCTTTTAATAAACCTACGTTTGAGATACCGAGCATTTTATAACGCTCCCAAACATTCTATTCAAACCAGAGGGAACACGCATCAAAAATCACAGTGCTATCAACCACTGCTGCTTGGCGGCAGAATATCTGACACTGCGGCGGTACCTACCTGGACCGACCTACCACATTGATGTTATTATGTTTGTTTAGTTTATAAGTAAAACTGCTGTGTTGGTTACCTACCTGTGGGGTTATTCACAACTGTCGGAAATTAATCCCGTATTATATGAAAATGGTGATATCTTGTAAATGCTATGCACAAATACACAAATACAATAGTCTCTTTAAAATGAAGCCGTTATTAGAATAGTGGACAAGACACACACACACACACATCACACATCATCATGATCATCACATCATCATCATCATCATCATCATGTCACATTTTATAGGTTGAGGGTAGATATGGAGACATACCCTCCAAATGTTATTTATTATGTCACCTACCTCCTATGTTTTTGTTAGCTGTCAGCTGATTGTAATGTCAATGACCATTAGCTTCTCTCTTAAAATGGATATTACACCAGTCAAACATCGAACTTAAAGTTTTTTATTTCATAATATCTATACCGCACGTACAAATAGTAATTTGAATATTGCTATAGGTATTAGTATCATTTGTCTGGTTTCCATGGTACAGGCTCTGCCTAGTTTGGGATCCGGTGACCATGTCTAGATTGTCCTAGAATATTATATATTATTATGCATATTAATAGAAAAATAGATTCCTTACTAAACTTAAAGAACACTGCTATTATAATATACCTTGCTCAAATTAAGGTTTTTATTAATCTTTAAGAATTTTGTTTATAGTTAGTCATGCCCATTTTGCAGTCTCAAGATTAGGCCACTTGCGCTGACAATTACATCATCCTTCCAATTAGCATTGACTAAACACTTGATCCGTTAATAGGGTTTACTAGGTAATACCAAGGATCCAGTAAATGATTCTGAACACTCTAGTGTTGAAATTTATCATCGGCTTTTTAATGAATTTCCAAAAAAAAAAATCCACCTTTTTAAAATAAAATTATTATAATATCATTATTGGTATAATAATAAAGCATAATTTTAATTTAAAAACAGTAAATTATTTATTTGTGGAAAATTTATTGAATTATTTATTCTTTATGCACTAAAACCATCGATATACTATACCAACTAGATTAGCTGTCACGACCCGAAAAGTGGTCACGAAAATAGAGCTACGGAGACGGCTGTCGCTCTATTTCAAATTAGTACGAGCCGACGTCAGGATGCATCGATATACTATACCAACTAGATTAGCTGTCACGTACAAAATGACATCGAAAATGTGGTCGCGGTTACATATACTTACACAACTATACACGTAGCTAGAAATTGTAGAAAATAGTTTTAAATAATTCGGAACGTCGGACTAATAGCAGCCTTCACATGTAGTAATAAAGTCTAATTCTGTATGCAGTAATGTTGGCACTTAAAACCTTTACATCGGAGACAAAGAAAAATCAATAAAACCGCCAAAATTATAAAAAAATCTCCATCTGCAATAGGCATGATGACTGTAACTCAGTACCAATTAAACTGTGGTTTTAAGTACTAGAACAGATTGCACTGATTCCAAAAATGAATCTCATTTGCATAATAATAGAGAGATTTTCGTGATTTTTATATAAATAAATTAGTAAAATTCAGCTAATCGCCATTTTTTATTAAATACCAATCAGAGTGAATGACGTTATACCGGTGGTGTATAACAAACAACTGTCAAACTGTAATGTCTGTTACCTTGTATATACGATAAAATATCTAACCCCAACAATTATAGTTTTTTACACCCAATATTATTTAGTAGGTTTACATCTTACTAATAATAGTATATTAGTAACTAAATAACTTACATCAAAATGATCTTCACAGAAATAAATCGACGAATTTAGACTTATGGCAGAAGGGTCCCGTCGTGCAAGAGTTAGCCACCTAACTCGTATTGTTTTCGTGTTTGAAACATAAACATGTAACTTATCAGGGGTTTTTATTGACGTGCTTTTACACAGAGGCACACCACAAAACTTGTATTTAGAATTCATTTTCAGGTTCTTGTAAAAATTGAATAAAACAATTCTATTTCTATAATAAAGCCTACAGATGGACAGATGTTTACACCGGACTGACGTCACAAAATGGCGGCATGCACCAGCCTTCGTTTTGGAATTAAATTCAAACTGTAATTTTATAATTGAAAATAATGCTATTAATTGTAAGTTTAATACAAAAATATGATTATTTTCGGCAATAGTATACCGGTAAGTACATAATAGAATATTTTTTCAAAATTAGTCATCATGCCTATTGTAGTATTACGATAAGTATTATATTATTTGGACAGTTTATAAACGCGCAATAAAAAATTTCGATACATCCTGTTGTCGGCTCGTACTAATTTGAAATAGAGCGACAGCCGTCTCCGTAGCTCTATTTTCGTGACCACTTTTCGGGTCGTGACAGCTAATCTAGTTGGTATAGTATATCGATGTCAGGATGTATCGAAATTCCTTATTGCGCGTTTATAAACTGTCCAAATAATATAATACTTATCGTAATACTAAAATTGCAGATGGAAATTTATTTTTTCGTTTCGTGTTCTTATTACTACTAGTTTAAATAATAAATATAAGTAAGATATCATTATAATACGAAATAAAAATTATTTATTTGATATTTTCTCCGCTAGTAGTTCGCAACTGCCATGCCGAGACTGACAAAATTAATGTTGCCGATAGGATGTCGCCACTGTCTATACGAAACTGTTAAACTACACGTCATTACCATAATAAAAAAGTTAGTTCTCATTTTTGCCACCAGCACGGATAAGTTTGTAAGTCAGTACACACACAATGGAAACACACCTGTTTTGAACCTTAATTTATAGTGGTTAAGATTTTCTTTTAAATGAGTACATTTTTGTTTAAGTCAAAACAACTACTTTTTTTCGTATAGTTTTGGCGATTTTATTGATTTTTCTTTGTCTCCGATGTAAAGGTTTTATGTGCCAACATTACTGCATACAGAATAAGTCTTTATTACTACATGTGAAGGCTTCTATTATTCCGAAGTTCCGAATTATTTAAAACTATTTTCTACAATTTCTAGCTACGTGTATAGTTGTGTAAGTATATGTAACCGCGACCACATTTTCGATGTCATTTTGTTCGTGACAGCTAATCTAGTTGGTATAGTATATCGATGACTAAAACAGTACATAGGCAATTAAATAATAGGCAATAAATTATTATTATTTTAGAAAATTAGCAATGTAATTTGAGAAATAAATATTCATTACATGCTCGAAAATTAATAAGTCAGTCATTTGTCATTTTCCATATAAATTGGTTCCTGTAATGTTGTAACGGACATTATTTGTCATCTTATAAAAAAAAATCGGTACGATGTCCCTTACACCCGTTATATAAAAAAAAGTCTTGTTAGTTACACTATTTATAACTCAAGAATGGCTGAACCGATTTGGCTGAAAATTGGTGGGGAGGTAGCTTAGAACCAGGAGACGGACATAGGATACTTTTTATAACTAGGTTAGGCAACATAAGGCTAGGTCATTACATAGATGGGTGTCCAATTAATTCCATTCTAAGCGTCTCCGTGCTTCAGAGGGCATTTTTTAACCAACTTCGAAAAGGAGGTTATGTATAAGACGAGTACTTAAGTATCTAATGCTATTAAAAATGTGTAATATTCACATAATAAGCCTATGCGGGCATCTAAAAACGTAAAAAGACCGCGGGCGGAACTGCGCGGGTCAGCTAGTTTATAATACAGTGAAATACCGTACATATACCGCCAAGCAGCAGTGTGTAAACATTGCTGAGTTCCGGTGTGAAGTGCACTGTAGCTGGTGAAATTAGTGGACACAATAGACTTAATATCTAATGTCTTAATGGTTGGCAACGCTAGTGATTCTTCTGGTATTGCTAGCGTCTATAGGCTGCGATGACTGCTTACCATACCTGCTTACCAGGCGGGCCGCAGGCTTGCTTGTCACCTTGGTTATACAGGATGTGGTTCTGCATTCTTGCCATATTTACGGAGGTTGATATATACCTTTTAAAGAACATAAATCAATCATTGAATGATAGACGTAAAATTATGAATGATTTTTTATGTTTGGTACGAAAAGAAATCCCGTGTGCAACCGTCACTATAAAATAACCCCGTCTGGCACCGCTCTTCGCGCAAAGTAGATAAGCAAGAGTACGCGCGGTTTGCCAACCTTGGGACCGATTCTGAGCCCTCGAGAGCTGTTATTCTGGTTGAACGTTAATCGTGAATCATTAATTATCTTTTGTTATTAAACACTGAATTATTAAACTATTTTTAATCAATTAACATAATCTTTAACTGTTAGGTCTACAAATATGGCATAAATGTAAAACCACACCCTGTATATAAAAAAAATATTGTAAATATCCCCACAGGTTTTATTTATCTAACTAGAAGGTAACGTTAACAAGTATGATTGGTGCAGGGTTTCCTCCGGGTGCTGGAGGACATGACCGACATAGTGCTGGACGTGCCCCTGGCGTACATTATGCTGGACAGGTTCATGGAGAGGTGCCAGAACAAGTTCCGTCTGGGCGACGGCGTGCTGCAGCGTATGCCAACCAGGTCTGTTGACGGCATAGAGTATATAATAAGAATAGAGTGCGTGTTTATCTATGGGCCCCTTAAGCAAATTGTAGGCAGGTTTCTTTAGTCTTTCCTCCAAGAGGCAGGTGAACTATTTAAAGTTTCTTCTTTTTATATTGATATTTAAGTGACAAGTAGTGATAGGTTTGATTTATCACAAGCGCAAATGTACCTTTTGTCGTGGGAATGAGTGGTGGGATTAGGAACAACCGGGTACATATATTATACTTGTTTATAACAAACGTGTGTTTGTACAGGGGCCGCAAGCGCTTCGTGTCTGAAGGCGACGGTGGCGCCATCAAGGACCACGCGCTTAAGTTACGCGAGTGAGCAGCGCAACGCTAGTAAGTGCTTAAAATTCATAATTAAAATGCACCTCTGGCCGATACAACCGCAGCGTCCAATCTTTCACAAGATCAACCATAAGTCGGAGAGCATTCGATTTCAAAATTTTGTCTGGCACGTGCATGGCACTGTCGGATACGCGACGGTATTGTGGACGTTGTTTCATACACAGAATATTTTTTGTCTGTTATGTTCATAGTTAGTTCAACCCGTTCCGGGTAAGAATAGCACCCACCCATCTCCTCACGTTGGGCGTCCGTAAGAGGCGACTAAGGGAAAACAAGAAGACGGGCAGCAGCGTCTTTCTTTATTGTTTCCTTACCACGTATACTACGATCCCCAAGAAAGACGACTGCAAGGCGTGGGGCAGTAGACTGTAGGATGACCTTAGGTGTGTAAAAGATGTAATTGAAATAAGTGCGACGGGCAGCATCAATATAATATATAAACTAGATGTACATTCACTAGCAAAATGATATTTAAAATCTGTACTGGGGGCGGAAACGTGAACTAACGGTTTTATTAAGGCTAGACCGCACGAAGCTACACTTCACGGCAGCGACGCGACGCGACACTTAACGACAAAATATTCTTTGTGAGAAATTGTATGAGGTATAACGCACTACGCAGCAGTGTAACTACGCGCCGCGACACTGCGCGACAAAGTTGACCAACTCATCAAATCTGACGCGCCGTGTCGCGTCGTGTAGTTCCGCTGCTGTTAGTGAGGTATAGCAAGCGACGCGACTTGTAGTTTGACAGTTTCATATAGACACTAGCGACACTCCTATCAGCAAAAGTAATTTTGTCAGCCTTTGGCTTTGGTTTGAAAAGAAATAGCGACACAAGGGCGTTATTTCTGTGTGCCAGTATTATTCGGACCGTAATACCTAATTTAGTTTAAATATTATATCGATGACGGGCAGGCTCTAGTTTATTACTCCCTTTATTAGCAGCCTTTCCCGCGTTATAATTGTAGCCTCCGTGGCGCACGCAGGGAGCAACAAAATTTGTGTAGTTACTGGCTACGACAATGCAGGCTGAACACCTGATTGAGTCATGTCAAAGACATTTATTTCAAATAGGCTTAATGCTAGCACTTTTGAACGGTCAAATATTTTTTTTTAAACTACCACCGATTCACAACGCGGCCTCAACTGAGAAGATTCGGCAAGATACTCAGCGGGCTTGTCATTTTTTCACTTTTTTTAAACAGTAATAATAATAATAATAATAATAATATCTTGGGACAATCCACACACGATCATCTGATCCCAAACTAGGCAGAGCCTGTACTATGGAAACCAGACAACTGATACTAATACTTATATACATTTTTTTTTTTTTTTTTTTTTGACATGTTAACAGTGTTTGACATGTTATAATTAGATCAGCATCAGCGACTGTGTGTCTTGCCGTTCAAGCTCAGAGTAATTAGAATGGAGCTAGTATCGCGTCGATTCGCCGAACAAATTTTTCGGGGCACTTTTGCGGGGTGCGGGAGGCGAAGTAAACACACACAGATACAATTTCACGCATACCCACACTGTAATAAACTCGCAACATATTCAAAAAGATACGCACACAAAAAATGACTTGACCATATGAACAAAATTTGGCAGAAGGGTTAGCGCAACATGCTATCTCCAGTGGTATCTCCTCTAAGCGTTCAAGAGATCAAATAAGAGAGAAAACAAAAAACGACGAAAGTACAACTAACTAAAAGGCGAAAGGGATAGTAGTAGTAGATTGTCTGGAAAGTAAGATGATCCATGCGTCGGAAGTCGGATGGGCATGCAAACATGTCGGTCCTGCGCCTATATAGGATATCTCCCCGCTTGAGCCTATATTCCGTCCCATCGGATTGTGAGAGTCACGGAAGAGATAGTTCATTGTCTACGCAAGCACTTGTGCACTATATCTTCCGCACATATGGCTTATCTTGTGAAAGATTGGCTGATATTCAGTCAGCCAGGAGGACATTATTATTTGAGCAAAAAATTATATTGTGATTTTTTTAGGAGCGGCGCACACTGACTGGGATGTCGCTCGTCTCAGCAAAGCATCAAGTTACTAAATTGAAATCATTAATACGAAGGCCAAGATTGTATTAAGTTTCTCGTATAAAGGGTTAATTTTTCAAGTGGATGTGGATATCCAAATCCGACATTCTAAGGAATAGCGAAAAACATTCAACGGAGTTAGGTACTATAGGTACCCGACATTAAACCTGTAATGTTTGAAAACTTAATATGATTTCTGAAAACTCAATATTCCCAGAACGTGAAAATACACTTGTAAAATTAATTCCTACATTAATGCCTGTTGTACAATTATAATCTCAAACATAGTTGTTTTATGGTGGAAATTTGTGTGAATGTTTAAGGCACTAATACTAATCCTATTTATCTACTCTGATAATACTTTCCTCACTGAGGCCTGGAATAAATTTATTAACCCGCCTAGTTGATAACTTTTGATTGAATAAAGGTTATTTGATCCCGAATTAAGCAGAGCCTATGGTAACTGAGTATAGTAAAATTTTTAAATGGTTTGGACGTCTGATTGCGTTAGTTTGGCTTTGTATCCGGTGTCAAGTAACTCAGGCAGTATGTTCCACTGAAAATTATCCTGAAATGTGCTCGGTAAATTTCAATAATCTTGCAGCCTATTATAATGGAATCTACCTAAAAGGGCCTGTTGGTTTTGTGATACACCCTGGCCGCTACCTAATAGAGGCCCTGTCTTGGTCGTGAGTTCGATTCCCACCTTATATAAGTATTTGTATAATTTGCCTGGTAGCCATAGTACAAGCTCTGTCTAGTTCAGGATCAGATGACCGTGTGTGGATTGTTCCAGAATATTATCATTATGGCGACCCCTTTATGGTAAAAGCGTGATGCTAAGCTGTGTATAGCGCATCCTCCTATCGGTGTGTCATTCATTAGGAATGTATTTTCCATTTTATTTTCCTTTTTTAACAATTCGTCTCCTTAGATTAGCAACATACAGATTAAAAAATAATCGTGGATAATGGATGTCGTGAAATATAACACTTGGGCCGTAGTACATACGATGTTATTATCATCAATAGAGTGTCACTAGTGCATAGAACCGTCCAGGTATCTACCACCGCAGTGTCGCCAAGTAGCAGTGTGTAAACATGGCTGTGTTTCGCTGGTGAAATTACCGGCCACAAGAGACTTGATAACTCACGTCTCGAGTCTCTATGGGCAGGCCTGTCGCTTACCATCAGGCGAGTCATGGAAGTCTCGACATTAACTTACTGAATGTCTTGTCAATTCACTTTCGTCCGATGGTAACGCGCCTGCCTATTGCAATACAATATACTCGTTATTAAGTAATTTGTGTCCGGTAACTTACTAATAATGAATCCTCGACGCATTTACCGTCGACGAAACGAGACCTTTTAACGTCAATGATAAACCAGTTTATAAAACAGTCTAAAGTTTAGACTAGTTTATACCGTTGACGATAACTTTAGTAGTCGATGTTGGTCGCGTGTTGACGTACTGATAAACTAGCTAATTAATAGACTAGTTTATCGGTGGACGACAAAAAACGTCGAAAGAAAACTGTTCGTTCAACGCCCCGCTTCTACTTCACACCGTAACACAGCGATGTTTACACAATGCTGCTTGTCGACGGCATATCTGACACTGCGGTGGTGCCTATCTGGATGGTTTTATACACAAGTCATCTCCCACGTAGTTTTGCTACGGCCCCATGATGTAAAAACTATTTTATGTTAAATGTTTAGTATGCCTGCGGTTGGTAAGACTGATGTTCAGGCAAGCGTGGGAGCTAGAGTTGAAAGCGCGATAACTTTGCGCACAGATGTGGGTATGGCTGTAGTGAGAAACGTGGCCCCATTTACATAACTTATGTTCTTCCGGCCGCCATCGCAACTGACTTTGTGAAAATGTTATTATTCCTCTGCAACCGGTTGCGATGGAAGAATTTAGCTTCTTTGTATTCAACCATATAGTTACTGAGCTTTGCAACCAGTTGCAACAAATTAATGTGATATGGTGAATACTTCCATTTCCACTGTTCGCGGCATTCTATTGGTTTAAGAGCCTCAAAAATGAAATTAATACTTTTACAGACAGAGGTAAAAAGTAAACTTATGTTATTATTAAAATAATTAAAACAAAATGTGTGTCGCTTATTCTAAATATCACTTCAAGCAGCGGTCGGCCAATAATCAGTGCCATAACCAGACGAGTTACATATTTAGATAAAAGTAGCTATTTCAGGAAAGTAGACGTGAAATTATTTCATCGCAACTGGTTGCAGCTAAATAATATTTTTTACATAAATTGGTTGCGTTCTAAAGGTATGGCAGCCAGCGCTTAATCGTCCGCATTTATCGGCGTGGCAGAACTATTACTTATTTCTGCGCCATTGCAACAGAGGTTACAAAACTCTCAAAACTCAGTTAAGATGGCGACTAGAAGAAATTTTACACTTATTCCAGTAGCATAAAGTTTATTTTGATTATTTCTGCATTTAAATGAAGTAAAACGAAATTGAACTAAATCTAGAATTCTCTACGCTTGTCTACGCGAGAATCGTTACTTTTCGAAATTGTAGTGCAAACTAAAAATAAATTACTATAAAGCGAGGTTGTTGTCAATAATGTTTGATACGAATCTGTATAAAAACTATAGTTTGCAATACTTTTACGTCATATTAAGTGATTGGTCCAAGAGAATCTTATTTTTGAAATCGGTTAAAAACTTACAATTTCGACTAGCAACAACAATTTGATTATGACAAATATTTATAACGATTAGGATCGATATTGCCATTACAAAATTATCAAGTGCATTTTATTTTAATTGTTTTTTTCGTAACAAATTTGGATGGAGTTGGCAGCTGTAAAAAGAAGCATTTTTTCTACATAATCCTAAAACTAAGGTGTTTTTACATCACACGATCCGATATCGCTCTATGGAATTTGTACTGCCATTCATATTGTCGTATATCGGAACCGAATCGTCTCAGTATCATTGGGTTGGTACCGTAATCGGATCGTATACTGTGGAAACGCTTACCTACCGACATACTTTTGTTAGGTTGTAACACTGATCAGTGACAGTTGGCTAGCCTTACAATTTTTGCGCCATTTTCAATTCCAACAGCTGCCAACTCAATGACGTTTGGTATGCGCGATTGCGAGCGTGCTTTGTCTTTTGTAGTAATAAGTAGAGATGTACCGATTAGGTTTGTGTGAATTGACGAATAGTCTGCTAGTCTGTGGCTGATATCGTTATTTTTTTATAGGGCAAAGGTCTTCATTTACCACAGTGGACATTACTAAAGCTATGATCAGCATGTGCGCTTTCCTCAAAGCCCTTTGCACCCATTGTTTATCTTAAAGGTCCGTAACCCTGTATTATACAATGAACCTCTATTATGAAAAAGAGGTCACTACATTAAAACCATAGCCAGCCCGCTCTTAAACTCAGTTGTGATCAATTTTACGCAAATTAATCTGACAGACTAGCCGACCGTTCAGCTGACCTGACCTGACGTATATACGGACGGTACATCTCTAGAGATAAGTTTGTATTAATTTGCTTAGTTAAGTCGCCCGGTTGTTTTATACGACTAAATGTAAATATACTCTTCAGGCAAGCAAAAATATATAGAACGTTTTAAATTTCTGTGCTGTTTTATTTCTTAACGATAGATCGTACTCTACCTTACCGTCAACCCTATACCCTGTTTTTCTTTACAAGATCAAATATTAAACAATAAATGTACGAACGCAGGCGTGATGGCTCACCGGTGGCCTTGTAAAGAAAAACAGGGTATAGACACATCCCCATAAATACCATTTTATTATTGTGTTGGGATGAAAACCTTCAAAAGGTTAACGAACTTCGTTTAAATATGTATTTCTAAGGCCTCATTTACGGAGACGCGGGGCGTCGCGCGTCGCGTGTGGCGGCGCGGCCCGCACTAAATTCAAATGTAGGGCGTTGTATGAGTGTGTTTACGGAGAAGCGATTTTACACGCGTTTGCTTGAAATGGAGCGTGTTTTACGGCGGCGCCCGCGCGCGGATGGATGGATTCATCGCGGCGGCGCACGCAGCGGCGATTCTCGATGAAGCGATGCCTGTGGCGGAACCTTCTGCCAGTCTATTTGGTAATCATGCAACACAGACGTAGTCACCATCGCAATGAAGTATGATATGATCGTTTTTTTTTTAGAAGAAAATTGTATGTTAAAAAGTGAGTTGCACCGCCGTTTCACGCGGCGGTGGCCGCCGCGGGCGCAGCGGCGGGCACCGCCACTCTTCCCGCCCCGCGTCTCTATAAACAGCATCATATATTGCTATAAGTTTGTGTTTACGCGTGCGATGATACGCGCCGCTTCACGCGCCGCCGCTACGTAAACAATAAAAACGTCCGACGCGCCGCGAGACGCCACGCCACACGCGACGCGCGACGCCCCGCGTTTCCGTAAACGAGGCCTTAGTGCGTTAGACTCAAATGATACCAAGATGGCAGAGCCGCGGCACGCACTTTCACTGTGTAAGAATTTTAAACTTTATCAACAATACGTAAAAGACCAGTATCGCTTGAAAAGCTCAAAGAAGCCGCGCAGCCGCCCGCGGCGCCGCGCGCCTTCCTTGTAGAATGTACGAACTAGACTCTGTTTATTCCTCGTAGTCCGACTCAAGGGGCGCGGCCGCGTCGCGCCTCTTCTGGCCGCTGCTGGTCGCTGCCATCTTGGTGTGAATTGAGCCTTAGTGACCGACCATAAATGTGCTATGAATGTGAATATCTTACGTGGTATAAATTTATTTATTTTAGAAGTCAATCATGAGTAGCCGTAAACCGTCCACTGCTGAACAAAGGCCTCCCCCTTAGAAGGGAGAGGTAGCCATAGTCCATACGCTTGGCAGTCTTGGGGATCGCAGTATAGGTGATAGGTAATCCAATAGAAGACGCTGCAGTCAATCTTCTTATTTTCCCTTAGTCGCCTCATACTTGACGACACCTACGGGAGGAGAAAAAATCGCAGTTATACAATTTATTTCCAAACTGTACGATCACAGTGGTTGTTGTCCGTGGTACCCCCAATAGAACCACCAGTGGTACGGTCAGCCAAAAATATGGTTTACCACCCTACGGTTGAAGTTCATATGCATATCATAAAACAACAAGGTTGATTTTCCCTTGCAATTATTCATACTGCTCTCTTTATCATTTATTGTAGAAACGTCAACACGTTGCCTTGTGTTCCTAGTTTAAATTGTAGCATCTGACTGATAGGTAACCCTCACATTTGTCTAAAAATTGTTTATACGGTGCAAGGCGAATTTTGAGCCAAATTTCGTCATACATTTATATTTATCAGCTTAGCTTATATCAAGAGGTTAGATTGAAATAATCCTAATTTTCTTGCAAATAGTGCTCTTTATTTCTATTGTAAAAAGATAGTATAGGTATAGTAGGTAGTATTTTGGTTTTTTTTTCGCACTTAGGTAAGTATATAATAACTAGCTTTCGCCCGCAGCTCCACCGATATGAATGTCGGTTATAGCACCAAAAGGTAAGCTATGTCCTTCTCCGAAGTTCAAAAAATATTTAAACCAAATTTCATCAAAATCGGTCCAGTGGTTCAGTCATGAAAGATGGACAAACAACCTAACACACTTTCACATTTATAATACTAAAGTATGTATTAATAGGGATAAGGGTAAAAGAATACGAGTAAGTCTTTCCAAAAACAACTTTATCCGTAATAAAATAAAAATACAATTAGGTATACATAACTATATTAAATGCAATAAAGCAATACGATACAATAAATAAATAACATAACTTATAAAAATTATTTAACAGACATCTTCAATAAAAAAATGCTAATATCTAAAATAGTCATATTAATAGCTCGTGTAACCGTCATTTGCGACAGCTTGGAGACGGTCACCCATTGAACCCACAAGCCTTAAGCAGATATCAGATCCGCGGGTTTCCTCCCATATCTCATTACATTGCCGTTTCAGAGCTTCCTTCGTTCTTTCGTAGCGGTTGGACACAGAACTCAGTGTTGTTCCAATCGAAATTCAAGTGTTCTCTAGCAAAATTCAGTCAAGCAATTTTATGAGCGACAGTCATATGTATTTTTTTGCATAATGCCTGTAATGCAAACCCAAGTAAACATCAAACATTTCGGCAAAATGTTCAGTCGGTGTGAAACCATTATTTTCTTATACGCGTCGCAAGCGCGGCCGCTTCGACGAAGATCATTTAAATTTCTTTCTTCGCCATCACGTGTAATCCAACGACGAACAACTTGTATCTAAAATTAAAGATTAACTAAATAAATGCTTATAGAAAAAATAGAAAATGTATAATATTTATACTAAGGCACGGTGAACTTAATGAAACTTACCGACACATTTAAAAATCTCACTAATATGAGGCCATTGTTATGTAGTGCAATTATACTCGCTCTTTCGGCTATTGATAAATTGCGAGGCATTTGCAAATTCGAGAAATAACAATTTCATCCATTTTTTTACATTATTACAGATAAATAAAAATGACAGATCTTGATAGTTGTCAGTGATATTATCTTTTTTCAGTTAAAAAGAGGTTTTCACCTAAAAACAAGAACATAATGGAATTTTCACTAAAAGATGAAAAAAAGACTAATGGTTATAATTGTTGAAAATCTTACCTTATTGCATTGAAAATAAAGGTCAAAATAACATCTTTAACCCATGACTTCAGATGTTAGGCATCTCAGATAATAAAAAATACGTCATGATTGTGCATCTCTTTCATTATTAGAATTTTCAACCTTGGTGTTATTTTGATTGCATAGGAAGAATTGTCAAAACTGGTAAACCACTTTCTAGGCCGACCGTACCACCAGAAATAAATTAATTTTATTTCAATAATATTTTACTATTTTCGTTCATTTTGGAATCGTTTACTTGGTATCTGGGTTGGACTGTTTGTATTGCACAACATTACACATGAAATTTCAAAAATGTGATTTCTAAATACTAGAACCAGAATATACTAGAGATGTGGTATTGAGTAATAAAATCGACAAATTATTAACGGAAGTAGTACTAGGCTAGCATAAAACACAGGGGGTGCATAATCTTGTGCTTTGTCTTGTGTGGGCGGGCATATGAATGTGGTTTAGAGCTAACAGGTTTATAGTAGAAGTACCAGGGAAGCATAGGGCATAAGGAAGAGTCCTCAAGTCCACCTCCAATACAATTTTCAATGTGATTTTTAACTTCGTCCAGAATATACCTACTGGGGATGTGGTATCTATTGAGTAGTAGTACTAACATATTTATAGCAGAAGTACCAGGGAAGCACAAGATACAAGGAGATATATCGCCTCTTGATACATCCGTTACCCTCCCGGCCCTCACCTCTTAATTCGCGACACCAATCAAAACCAGTAAGCCAGACATACTCTGGATATCACAAGACGTGAGGACTCCTCCATAAGTCCGCTAACCTGGTACTTCTACTATAAACATGTTAGGTCTGAACCACGTTCATATGCTCACACAAGATAAGGCACAAGATTATGCACCTGCTATTTTATGCTACCCTAGTACTTCCGTAATAATTTATCGATTTTATTACTCAATACCACATCTATAGTATTCTGGTTCTAGTATTTAGAAATCACATTTTTGAAATTTCATGTGTAATGTTGTGCAATACAAACAGTCCAACCCAGATACCAAGTAAACGATTCCAAAATGAACGAAAATAGTAAAATATTATTGAAATATAATTAATTTATTTCTGGTGGTACCACGGAGTTGTCCGTAGTACCCCAGTGGTACCACGGACAATTATTTTTGTCCGTGGTACCACTGGTGGTTCTATTGGGGGTACCACGGACAACAAACGGATCACAGAAGCCAGTCGGACAGATGGGAATTTTGAAGAAAAATTTATTCCTATCTGTCCGATGATCGACTTCTTGGAGTAAACGATATTATCCAGCTAAACAATGTTTACATTTCGTGTAAACATAACATTACAATATATGTATGCACAGAGAAACCAGTAGGTGGATGTTTTTGAAGCAAATTCGACCGCGTTGATAGTAAATATTTATAAAACCAGAACCGGCCATGACGTAAACGTAAACGAACAGTTATTTATTTCGTGCAGGTTCACGTTATACTGTGATCTTGTCGTGTTCTTGTACTACGGAGAATAAAATATTTGAAGTAAGTACTTGATTTCGAGACGCCGCCTCGCCGTGTCATCGTTCGTGCTAAAGAGACTACGATCCGCGCTATCCCTGTGCGCTAACGATCGGTGTTTTCTCGTGGTCTTATTATTTTATCCAACAACTCCTTTTTTGGACAGAACCTACAATAGATCCCCGGGACCGGTGGGAGTCAACCAGGGTATGTGGGATTCTTACAAGCTGAAACCCCCGCGGCTGTCGCATCGGCACATGACAGTGGGGACCTGGCCTCCTCGGTGGGATCTGCACCAAAGTACTAGCTTCCCGGTGCTCACGGGGACGGGGGATCTCAATCCCGCCGCTGTCTTCGGAGTCGCTGCCGTAGTCGATAGACGTCTATTGCCTACAAACAAAACGTCCAGCTACTCCGAAGAAACCATAACTCGCTATTACATAGGTTGTAACGGATGTCATTTAGCGGATGAAGATATTGACGCAACCGTCTTGAAGAAGAAGTTGAGGATGCGGATAAGGATTTGGTCGGGGTTAAGTACCTACGTACTGCGGTCACATCGGTCTATCACCTTTTGGACGATAATCGCTTGCACGAGCCGGTCCAAAATCCGTGCGGACAGGGTAAGCGCACGAAACGTCGTTCAAACGATTTTCATCATATTTTGATCGGTGTACCAGCCGTTCGTGTCCACAGACAAAAAAAAAATTGTCCGTGGTACCACTGGTGGTGGTACTACTGGGGGTACCACGGACAACAAACGATCGGGAGGTAGCGGGTTGAAATCCTGCGGGTAGCAAGAATTTTCTGTAGGGTGAGTGGGGGGAAGAAAACGCGGGGTAAGACAAAAAGTCAGGTAAGTTGCATAAAGGCGACTTTTTGTGTTACCTTACTTTCATCTTCTTTCGTCTTACTTTCATCTTCCCCCCTACTTTGTCTTACTGATTACGATAAAGTAGGTCTCGATCATCTCCTTCGGAGTCGCTGGACGTTCAGGGTGTGGGCCCTAAGATGTCTATTGAGTAAGGCGGCGACTCCGAGGAGGTCGCCGGGGTTGCGACCCCCGTCCCCGTGAGCACCGTGACAGATTCCCGGGGGGCTAAAATGCGCCCCCCGCCGGCGGGCTCAAAGGAAGGCACTGAGGTGCTCCTGGAACAGATTCCACCGGAGTGCCCTGCCCTGCCTCTTGTGAGCCACTGCGACAGACGCGGGGGCCAAAAAGAGAATTGTGTGGATAGTAAAATGATCGATGCGTCAGATGGGCATGTAAAGCCAGTCCTGCGCCTGACCTCTCCACGGTCGTGTCTTTCTTCCGTCCCATAGGATTGTAAGAGAGAGATTTTTTTTTTCTTTTTTTTTTTTTTTGGTAATGATAGACGTTGTTGCCGCAGATGGCCATTACAGCTTCACCGAGTAAGAGAGAGAGTGTAAGTAGGTATGCTTGTCTGCGCAAACACTTGTGCCCCAGATCGATTGCGTAGTTGGCTAATCTTATATACAAAGTAAAGTATATACAAAGTCCTACTCTGTGAACATAACATAGGTATTTAATTGTTTACCTTCGGAGTCGCTGGACGCTCGGGGTGTGGGCCCCTTGAGCGTCCATTGAGTACGGCGGCGACTCCGAGGAGGACGGCGGCGGGGTTGCGACCCCCGTCCCCGTGAGCACCGTGACAGGTTCCCGGGGGGCTACAATGCGCCCCCCGGCGGCGGGCTCAAAGGCAAGGCACTGAGGGGCCCCTGGTGCAGATCCCACCGGAGAGCCCTGGGGTTCCCCCTCTCATGTGCCGATGCGACAGCCGCGGGGGTTTTAGTGGGTAAGAATTCCACATACCCCGGTCGAGCCCCACAGCTCCCGGGGATCTTTCGAAGATTTCCGCCGCATCAAAAAAAAAAAGATATTTACTTAATTGTTTACTTTGGTTTAGCAATTTTCCTGTGGTTAAATTATCAAATAAAGTATAAAAGGGTCAGCCCAGTACCCCCGGCCGTCTGCACGTATGATCGTGCTTTGAACGTATCAGGCACGGCAAACAAATGACGGAAAACACTTGAAACGTGTCATGGCCGTATTGTATCCGGTACCCAGACTCTACTGTAGGTACCGCAGTGTAACTATGTACTACAGTAAAGGGCTCTAATTATATCATAATCATAAGCAGCCGATATACGTCCACTGCTGTACGAAAGGCCTCCGCCTTGAAGGGAGGGGTTGCCATCATTGCAGGCGTCTTGGGGATCGCAGAATAGGTGGTAGATAATCCAATAGAAAGACGCTGCTGCCCGCCTTTTTGATTCCACTTCTTCTAATTACGCAGTATACTGTGGGACGTCAATGTCGCTTACCATGCACAAGTCATTCTTTAATTTTGACAGGCACTTTCATGGCACGGTCGGATACGTGACGCTCTAGTGGGCGTTGTTTCATACAAACATTATTTTTTTGCCTGATACGGTCATAGTATAGCCCGGTGTAGTAGGCACACACTTTTAGTCGTGCTAACTCGCTCTTACTGTGTTGCTATCTCTGTCGTTGTTCTGTAAACTAAAAGATATTTTTGCACCATCCATTGAGCGCTTTCGTCTCTCAGTTCGTCCAGTCACCGTTCGTTCATCCAGTACCGCAGTTCGTATCGTCTAAAAACTCTAAAACGTAGTGATTACATACTAATTGGTATCGTCCGTTATAGCGTTCAATCTGTTTCATTGTTTATTTTTTTTAATTCTTCTCGGCGTCAGTTTGAGTTTATTGTGTATGTTGTTATTAGCACCAGCTCTGTTTTCACATGGTAAGTATTTTATTTTAAATTCGTTACAGCCATCGGGCATAACATATTAAAATCGACATTGGTAAACATTTGTGCGCAAATTAATATCTATAAGTAGGTACATTTATTATGATTCTACAAATATACAAAAAGAATGAAAAAATGATCCGTTTTTTTTTAAATATAAAAATAAATGAAAAGGATTATACAATAAGAAGCATTGCGTCATTAAATTATAAGTTGCAAACATTTGGTAGGTAGGGGAGACTGGGTACGGTAGTGACAATTTTCATTAGACCGCCCATAACGTTATTATTATAGTTAGCGGGAAGAAAGGTGTTTTTTACAGTTAAATGTACATTTGTCTAAATACTACAATTTTGCCTTTAAGTGCAATGGTTAGTAGGAAGCATTTAGAAAAAATTAAAAAAATGTCTCAATCGACCCCGCCCCAGGGACGGTGGTGCCAGTGCTTGGGGTCGGAAGTAACAGGTTCAAAAATACACCAAATTCGTCTATAATCACTTTTATTGCAGGTGATATGTAATATAATGTAATAAAATATACTTCTGGAAAAAATACATAACAAAGAAAATGAAATTTAGGAACACTTTAAAGCTTATTACTAGTAACGCACTGTAGCGTCTAATAAGTAATATAACTGTCTTGATATTTATCAGACAAACAGTTAATTAAACATCTAATTATACATTACGGTAACTGATGTCAAAACACAAAAAAATATATATTGAGAAACGGTAGGTAAGTAGGTATATCAAAATCACTGAATCAGCTGAAAATGTCATCATAAGAAATAATAAACATATGTGTAAACCAATTATGAACATGCAATTTGTTGCATGCTCAAACTTAGTTTACTCAAACGGACTCCTTTCCGTCTTCCTCACACATTGCCAGGGCATATAAAACCAAATACTTGTGTCACAACCGTACCCAAAAAATATGGCACAACCGTACCCATTGCAGGCATTCGGCAAAAAAACAATTGCCGTGACTATACCGATTAATCTACATACAAAGTAATCACTGCTATTTAACTACCGATGTTTAACTTTTAACGAGACATGACACTCACTACTCTATCTGTACACATGAATCAACAATTACTAAAAGATGTCGAAGAAAAAAAATTACTTTTCATTGATAAAAAGTAATGTGGTACTCTGCTAGCAGAAACGTCGCGCGATTGCTGATGCAATTCTGTGGAACAGGTGCAGACAAGCACGCTGCTCCTTCTTCTCTTGCACTCATCCCAATATTCCAGTTTCGCTAATACGACGACTGTCACAACCGTACCGTGGCACAATCGTACCCAGTCTCCCCTACTTATTGCTTTTTAGCTGTATTTAAATGACTGTAGATTTCAATTATTCATATGATACTTACGTAGCTCTGGCAGTTTAAATATTGTTCTAACTAGGACTATAATAGCCGAAATCCAAATCAATAAAATGTGATTTCAGACTAAAAAAAAGAAGACGTATAAAATAGGCCCTACCCCGGTAAATTATGCTATAATAGCATTACTCCTTTAGGTACAAAGATTGTTACTAGGTTTTGGTGAAGGAAAGTATCGTGAGGAAACCTGCATGTCTGAGAAAGCCTAACTAGCTTTCCAATGACGTGTGAAATCCGGAAACCCGCACATGGCGAGCAGCGTGGTGCACCTAAGCCCCTTCATCATGAGGGGAGGCGCGTGCCTAACAGTGGGACAAAAACAAGGGCATATACCATATACCATAGTGTATTTATCTTATGCTTGTACCTGACCAGAGCGTATCCGCGAGCAACAACAAATAGAATGCAGAAATGACTAAAATTTAGATAAGACAAACCAATAATAGTAGTCTTGAATACCGTATATAAGGTAGCCAATATCAATCCAATTTAAAATTAATCTATGCACGTATTAATGTCGCATCGAACGATGTGGATTTTAGGGTTTTCCTTAAGGAAACAATATTATTTACTGGACGTTATTCATGCAGCTCCTGTTTGATTTAGAGAAGCGAGTATGATTCATAAAATAACATAGGATTATGGTTTTTCCCCGAAGTAATCAGCCGCATAATATGTTCCCGGAATGCTCCGCATTAATCAACTGTAGAGAAATAACTTTGTAGCTCTTTTTTTTTTCATTTATTTATCGTTTAAAGAATACATATAATATGCTGTTAGCTTATTATAGCATTAAAAACCACGCAGGTTTATACAGGCTATGCTATAACGGCTTACATTGAGACTTAATCAACATTTATTAGTTAATATAAGTAGGTATTAATCTAGGTTAACTAACAGGTTACAAAAAATAAATGAAGTTGCAGAGTTAATGGATTAACCAAATATTGCTTACCAAATTATAATCTCTCCTAAGTGGTGATGCAATAGAAGCGTGGATGATAAAATAAGAGCCGTACTGCAACACTGGATCTACGATTTTTTCGAACCGGGGCAGAAACTTGATAGTGGTGGGTGACCCTCTCTAGCGTTTGAGATAAATTACTTTAAAATATCACAAATATAGGTAGTAAGTATAATAGGTGTCATTTTTCGTGAGACAGGGACATTAAGAACCCTTTAACAAATTTGTAGTCTTTGTTATCTATTAATTACGCTTTGTGGAGCAAGTTTTTTTATTTTCATTCATATGAGTAGTGTAGTGTAGTGTACGGTATTGTAGAGTATGCAGTAGACTCACCACACCGACGGTTTCTTGTATGGAACCTTCCACCTAGTAAACGTATTCTAAAACCAATAATTTCCCTAGCTACGGTGCTCTTACCTTATCCCTATGCCGTCCAAGATAAATAAAACAAAATTGTATTGTACTAATGATAATTTTATGATTGCAGTTTCAACAGATATCCACGCATTGTCGGTCATAGGGGACAGTTTTGCTTGTCGGTATGTACCTACCTTATATATTAAAAAATATATCTATAATCTATTTCTAGCATCGATATACTATACCAACGCTACGTGTATAGTTGTGTAAGTATATGTAACCGCGACCACATTTTCGATGTCATTTTGTTCGTGACAGCTAATCTAGTTGGTATAGTATATCGATGATTTCTAGACCACATTCTCAAGTGGTGATAAGCGGTGAATTATTCGTAGCTAGTAAAATGCACTAGTACATTAACAAGGACCCAGTTAAAGAAATCGCCAGTAAAAGGTACAAAGCGTAGGTCTATCAGCCGCTAGAATAGCGTCTCCTCATGGAGTACTGACACTGGTAATTGCATTATTACAACGGTATTTGAAGATGGAGATGGATGGAGTCATTGCGGTCTTTTGTAAGGTGCAGATAATCCAAAAGTAATTGAGGCTCACATAGTCAGTAACCGTCGTAACTGTAATGACTGTCCATTGATGTCGTAAACGATCAGGCAAGTTTAGTTCAAAGATAGGTGACCGATAGGTGGCATTTAAACTGAGCGTCTCCATGTTTCGGAGTCAATTAGCGCAGCATATCAAAGCTTTTACAAGTGTGTAGCAAGCGATAATTGTCTATGTGGACTCAGAACACCTAGACGGCTTCACACGATTAGACGGTTGTGTGTTTCCAGTGTATACGAGTACACATGTGCAGACGGCACCTGTGTGAGCTCTGACGTGGTCTGCGACGGATTCAGCGACTGTCCCGACGGCAGCGACGAGAAGACCTGCGTGACAACACCTGCGTATGTATCACATAGTTTAATAGCCTTAGAACACAATCTGTACTCGTGGGCAAGTAATAATTCTGTAAATATATTAGCTACTGACTGAATTGTAAGATGATCTTTCAGTCGTGTCGAACTTAATCTATACACCACCTGATTCACGTCGCAGGACAAAGAAAGAGTATACTGTGTCTGCGAAAGCATTTGTGCAATTATCATCATAATATAGTGCTTATCTTGTCCAAGTTTAGTCAGTGTGGTCGTATCATTTGGGTGGGAATTATACTATGTACCATATTCTTGCCACGCCTTACAGTATTTTTACATACTCTCCATCCAAAGGTGGTTGACCATTGTATTACAATCGTAATATTGTAACTCTTGATTCAATGCTGTTGACCTCCTTAATTATCAATTTCCAATTCATATCAGGCCTCCTAAGTCTGGATCATGCGTGCTACCGCCATATCCCGATCACGGCACGTACACCGTGAGCAATGTTCCCAACGCCGCTCCGGGTCAAGCCTTCGAGTCCCTGCTGCTGAACGTAACGTGTCGCGAGGGATACGGCGTCGTCGACACCAACATCGTGTTCTGTTTGTACGGGGTCTGGTATGGCGCCATTCCGCAATGCGAACGTGAGTTGATTATAAATATTGTTTTTCTCGGTATAAAGGTTGGGGTACCCCAGGGAGATCAACTTGGTCCTCTAATATCTAATGAATGATGTTATTCTATGAGAAGTCATTGGGGTAGTTGCTGACTTGATTCGTCGTGTTGTCGTGTGACGCTGCTATTATAAAATGTAATGATTAGCATCTTTAAAATATGTATGTACGTCTTTGTATGTAAACAGGAATAAATTACAATGGATGGTTTTATTAAAAAACCTGAAGCTGGTCTAAATGATAACGAAACATTGAAATAAAATCATTGCAATTGGTTTTAGCCGACCTAATCTTCTACGATTTTGGTTTGAACAATATTATTATTGCTTTTTTAGTTTTGCGTTTAGAGGTCGATTTAACTTTTCCTATTATCAATTAAAGAACAATATTTTAATTTAGCACAAGTAAGATTTTCAAATTTTAGCTTAAGCATACATTGCTTCATCCGATCCAAATTCATTGATAAAACGACCTCAATTTTCTCAGGCTTCTGTAAACTGAACCCCCATCCGAGCGTGCACTACCGCTGCCTCGTTTCCGGCTCCGTCGAAGGCCAGCGCACCTGCAGCTCCTACGAGCCGTCCGGCACCGTCGTCCTGCCGGTCTGCAACACCCCTAACTATTACTCCACGTACATACTGCCGTCTATGAGATGCGTCAACGGCAGCTGGAGCGAGGTCTTCACATGCTTACCAGGTTTGACCGATTACATTTACTTATAGCCAGTTGTAATCCTAGTTCGGTAAAAGATCAGTTTGTTAAGCAACGTCAGGTCAGTTCTTAAATGGATGACCGTTATGCGACTTTTACAAACTGAACGACTCCGTGCTTCAAAATGCAATTTAAAAAGTAAGTCCCTGTGGTTGTCTAGATAATAATCATTAAGCCCAGTCCTAAGAGGCCTAAGCCTACCTTGAACAACTCTGCCAACCGCACCAGGCAGGGGTCCACCAAGATCTGTTGAAGCAGTATATATAGGGTTACAGGAAAAGTCGTGCTAGATCCGTTAAGGGCGTGGAGTACCCATCATTTCTCACTTATTTCACTATGAAACACCCCACCCTAAACTTAACCCTTTTCGAGATTTTCGACTTTAAATTTTTTATTGAAAATTGCCGATTTTTAGGCTATTAAATTTTATTTTGTTTAAGTTAAGTTTAAGTTTATTTTTATTTACTTTTTTTATTTTGGTTAAGTTTAGGGTGGGGTGTTTCATAGTGAAATAAGTCAGAAATGATGGGTACTCCACGCCCTCAACGGATCTAGCACAACTTTTCCTGTAACCCTGTATAGGAAGTTAGCTTTAAATTGCGTATAGCTGCTATGTTCCTTTCTCTCACGAAAATAATATTACAGCTGCGTCTCTTTCCCACATTAAAGTGAGGAACTTTAACAATTCCATAAGTCGAGGCGGTAGTTCCTCAAGGCCATAATTATGTATGACCATATGACAGAAATTAACGATTATAGGTAAATAAAATATGAATTGTTCCACTCCCAGTCCCACCGAGTAAATAAATTAATTGACTCTTAAACAGATTTAACATTTGATATGTAGGTTAGGATGATCGAGGCTCGGCCCTATCGTCAGGGGCCCGATAGAAATGTGACCAGGTATTCCCCGCCATCGTGGGCTCTGGGCGTTCCCTACCAAATGCAAATAATATAAATTATTTAAAAAAAAATTGAACCGACTTCAATAACACTAAAAAGTATAAAATAATTTAAATATTAAAGAAGTTGGTGTTAGCGTACCTGCTGTGTATATTTGGCACCAACTTCAATAATATTTAAATTATTTTATACTTTTTAGTGTTATTGAAGTCGGTAATTTTTTTTTTTTAAATATTTTATTTTATACTTTTTAGTGATATTTTCATACATAAAGATTGAACCATCGAAGACGGTAAAATGATCTAGGTAGGTTATGACATTATTATGATTTCACATTATCGTCTACATACTTTTACGTAATTCATGTTTCTTCAGAAACTCAGAAACAGGTGTTAGCTTACCGGCTGTGTATATTTGGCACCAACTTCAATAATATTTAAATTATTTTATACTTTTCAGTAATATTGAAGTCGGTTCAATTATTTTTTAAAAGTTTTTATTTTAAACTTTTTAGTGATATTTTCATATATAAAGAATGAACCATCGAAAACCGTAAAATTATCTAGGTAGGTTATGATCACATTATCGTCTACATAGTTTTACATAATTCATGTTTCTTCAGAAAAAAATATCCGATCGTAATGAAATTTGCATGGAATCATCATAGTAGTTTACTCTCTCGAATAAAAAAAGAATCATCGAAATCGGTTCATATTTGTCAGAGAAATGTAAAGGAGAACATCAGTTTTATGGTTTTCACCAGATAAATTCCTCCATATCATTCATGGTCCTCCAGGAAGTTCTAATCTGGTTGTGATAAAATTCATACAGGTTCATTACAGTGGTTTCTTCTTTCGAATAAAAAAAGAATCATTCAAATTGGTACATATTTGCCAGAGTTATGACCATTTTTGTCCTTAAAAAGCGACATAAAGTCATCTATATAGGCTTTCTGGCAGCTTTCCTGCGCAGTCAACATTCTTGTTTTTTCAGGAACTACTTATTACTAAGCAATAATTTTTTTATGGGACCCAATTAACGGATTAAAGAATGGATGGAAGAAAGATTTTTTCAAATCGGTTCATAATTGCCAGAGTTATGCGCGAACATACATAGAAAAAAAAAAATACTTACAGACGAATTGAGAACTTTTTTGAAGTCGGTTAAAAATATGATCGGCGTTGGAATTGTTTGACGTCAACCACAGGCTCGAGTGGCGTGATTCATTGCGTCATATTTCTGAAGTATGTTAGTATTGAGTCATATATGGTCGATGTCCGATAACTACTCGTACATGTTTATATTACAAAGAATAAAATTATTATTGCAAATACTTTTATTAAATACTATAATCAGACCTATCGGATAGCGGCCAGGGTGTCTAACTATTAGACCAACAGGGCCGTTATTAGCTATAATTTTTTTTTTATTTGGTTTATTCACTAATTATTAATTTGTTAGTTCCCCGTGGGGTGTCCGGGTAAGAATAGCGCCCACCCATCTCCTCCCGTTGGGTGTCTGTAAAAGGCGACTAAGGGAAAACAAGAAGACTGGCAGCAGCGTCTTTTTATTGGATTACGTACCACCTATACTGCGACCCCCAAGCCGCCTGCCAATCGAGAGGATTATGGCCACCCCTCCCTTCTAAGGGGGAGGCCTTTGTTCAGCAGTGGCCATATTTCGACTGCTGATGAATTTGTTAGAATGGCTCAGTAATGATAAGCCAGCATTTATCAACCCGAGGCCCACCGTCTTGTTCCGCCCAGAATGCGGCAGGGAGACGCCGGAGGGCGAGACCATGGTGATCGGTGGTCGGCATGCGGTCAAGGGGGAACTGCCGTGGCATGCCGGTATCTACAGGAAGAGTAACCATCGTCGCAAGCAGATCTGTGGCGGGTCACTCGTTAGCAACACCGCCGTCATCTCTGGTAAGACCTTCATTTTGGTTGTGTTTTTAATAACGTTATGTAACGTTAAAATCATTACGATACTCTAGTAACGACAAAATATATATTTTTTGATAAGGATAATAACGTTATGTTGTAAGTATCTATAAAATAATTATTACGCTATTCGGTTTCATTACTAGAATTATTAAGTGTCGTGGTAAAATTATTATTACCGTTGTATTTAACGTTAATTTCGTATACGCGATACCATTTCCTATGGGCTGACAAGTTCGCATTATATTGCCTTGATTCCCATGAAATTAGGCTTTATTATTATAAGTACCAATAATGATGTTAACTTAATTTTATTTAATAAATGCGGCACTTTTTGGAAATTCATGAAAAAGCCGATGAAAAATTTCAACACTAGAATGTTCAGAATCATGTACTGGATCTCTGGTGTCGGTTTTCGGTACGATGTCCCTTACACCCCGTATTTACGTCTTTCGTAGCTGCTCACTGCTTCTGGTCGGACGTTTACAAACAACTGCCAGCTAGCCACTTCGCAGTAGCAGTCGGCAAGTTATACCGCTCTTGGCATCATCACAAAGACGTGGACGCACAGAAATCTGACGTAAGTCTTAAATTTGAAGTAGGGGAGACCAGGGTGAGTTGTGACAAAGGTGAGTTGTGACAAAGTCGATTTCTCTGAAGTTATGATAGTTAGCGGGATGGTTAGTACTACATTTTTGCTTCATTTTTGACTCCCCACTTATCACAAACCACAATAGTGACCTGCGCAGGACAGTTTTCTATATACGACGATTGTTCAGAAAAAAGTGCTAAAAGTAAGTTTGTAACTATTATTTCAACGCCCTATTATTTGGTACGTAATAAGATAATTGCAATACGGTAACGAGCTTTTTAAACGTTGACTACTTAATTTTTAAATTGTGGGATTTATTAATTAAATATTATATGCATTTTAAGATTATGAGTATAAGTTGACAAAAGCGGGGATTTTGAGACACCTAGGTGAGGTGTGACAAGCTGTCACAATTTTCCTCGGTGTACTTCTAATTCTTTATTTGTAGTTTTAAGATGTTTTAACTAATATTGTTTAGGATGGTTTTTTATATAATAAGCGTATTTAATTGTTTTATAATTCCTAATCAAACTTTAAGACCAATGTTAAAATCTCTACTAAGGAAAGGTAAGAAAATAGGCAAACGAAAAATTAAATCTACTGTTTTGAAGGATATAGAAGCCTCTGAGAAGGCAAAAGCGAAAAAAAGAAAATGATCTGTCTGAAAGAAGAAACGAAAACGTATATTATAAGTAAAAATAATAATTTATAGATGTTTTGGTTGGTTTGCCTGAAACCTTTTTAACTGTAGATTAAATGAAAAGTGGGTTTAGTGTATCGATTGCAAGAATTGGTCACATATAGCATGTACTCCATGAGAATTGTAATATATTTGCTATAATTGCTTGTTAGACTAGAATTTGATACCTGTAAAGCGCTATTTTGATTTTCTTATCGCACCAGTTATGACAATTACGAACGACATTTATTGTAGTTGTACAAAGTTTGAATAAAATGGAAAATAAATGTGTTCACACTTACTTTTACATGTAAACACATATGATACTTATTTTTATCACAAATTATAGCATTATATTCCAAGTCTTTTCCACAAACACGCAAATTTACAGCTGTCACAACTCACCTTAGTGTCTGTAACAATTTACCTTGGTACTAGGAGCATTGTGACACTGGGAAGTGTTTCGGTAATTCATTATTTTCTCATAAACTATAACTAATTCAGTAATTTTTACATTAGATTTATATAGCATAAAGAACCAAGTACCTTGAGTTAATAGGACTCTCATATTGAACTATTGTTGATTAAGATATGAAAGGAAACGTAAAAATTTACACAACCCTCCTAGGTCTCCCCTAAGTTATGGTCGCGTTTCTGCAGCGCCTCTGGGATATTTGTGGAGGTGAGGGTTTTTTAACAGACTTAGTTTTTGTCCCACTGATAGGCTCGAGCCTGATCTTCTGGCATGATCAGCCGGGGTTTGAACCTGCGCACCTTGTTTTCCAAGGCAAGCCCTCGCCCACTGAGCTGTCACATGTTAAGAAAAAACACGATATCTTTGCACAACATGGATCTAAGGATTTGAAATAAATACTTACGTAATAGGTACCTATATGGTATTTATTTTTCCTGGCACCTTCGCGGTTCCAGATACAACGCAATACAGAAAGAGACAGGATCCACATGGTTTTTTTTTTTTAACACTTATAAGCTAGTGCTTGACTGCAGTCCCACCCGATGGAAAGCGGCGACGCAATCGAGGATGGCAAAACACACTAGCTTATTAAAAGCCTATTCACTCTAGTCTTAAAGACACCCACATTATAATCGGGCGGGAAAACCGACGCAGGCAAACTGTTCCAGTCCTTAGCTGTCCTTATTATAAATGAAGAAGCAAACCGCTTAGACCGGACTGAAGGCACTTTCACCACATAAGGGTGTGTACGTGCCGTGCGTCTCGTCGTCCGATGATGAAAGGGAGATGGTGGAATCAAGTCATGCAATTCCTGTGCACACTCTCCAAAATGCATCCTGTAGAACACCGAGAGGCTGGTGGTCACAGGGTGAGGTTTTCGCGATGTCTGCGACCCACGAAGAAATCTACTACCTAGTTATCATCATCATCAGCCAAAAGACTTGCACTGCTGGACAAAGGCCTCCCCCTTAGAAGGGAGGGGTTGCCATCCCCACACTTGACAGGCGTCTTATCGCCTCTTACACAGCTCACAGCCAACGGCCATCCATGGGTTATACTTAGCTAAAAATCCCACGGGCAAATCCCCAGGTGTTAAGGATCCACCTCCCAGCGAGGTTCCGCGGTGGTTCCACAAACTTCCAAGATGACATCGCCATCGTGGTGGTGGTGAACGCGTTCGAATACAAAACGTTCGTAAGGCCGGTCTGCCTCCACTTCGACTACAACTTCGAGAGGCGGCAACTGCAGGACGGCAAGATGGGAAAGGTCCGTAGTCTAATTGTTAAGCTAGAAATTACGTAAGCAGACAATTTTTTTTCTTCCCGTCTATAGGAGTATGGAATGGTGATGACTGGTTAAAAATAATCATAATTCTAATTCGTCCGTCAGTTAGATTATCAAGAAATATTGTGCCTGCTGTTAAGGGAACGTTCTGGCGGATGATTACTTTCTATCTCAGAGAAAGTACCAAAGGAGTTAGTATCGCGTCGATTCCCCGAACAAATTTTTCGTGGCACTTTTGCGGGGTGCGGGAGGCGAAGTAAACACACACAGATACACTTTCACGCATACCCACACTATACTAAACTCGCAACACATTCAAAAATACACGCACACAAATAAAGAATGACCTGACCATATGAACAAAAATTTGGCAGAGGGGGTTAGCGCATCATGCTCTCTCCAGTGGTATCTCCTCCAAGCTTTCTATTGACAATTCTAGATTTTTCTATAAGGATCGATAGTAGACCTATAAACTAACAATGCATTTTGTGATCACTGCAATTAGGTAATAATTAATCGAGTAATTAGCACTTTTATGTCCCGGTCGGAAGAATATAATATCTCCTGCGTATATGGCTGATCCCCAGGGGGTGTCCGGGTAAGGATAGCACCCACCCATCTCCTCCCGTTGGGTGTCCGTAAAAGGCGACTAAAGGAAAACAAGAAGACGGGCAGCAGCGTCCTTTTATTCGATGGCTGATCTTGTATTAGATTGCCGCTAAGCACGTATCGGCCAAGAGGACATTAAGTATTTATTATTAATAAACATCGATCACAATTACTGTTTTGAAATCAATGATATTTTACTAAAGATATGTTATATCCCTACTAACGCACGATAAAAGTTGTCTCACTTGTAGTTAGCTATACCTAGCTATACATTTTCCTACATATAGTCTGACAAGGACAGATACATAACGAGAAAAGTAAGAGAAAACGAGATGGCTATATTTTGTGCGTTCCGTTGTCAGCGTCAGTTAAACGCTTGTCAGTGTCATCTTGTCAACTGACACATTCAATTTTACAATTATTTCTTACAATATTATTATGAAAATTGAAATACAAATTGAAAATCAAATTATTTTTTCAAAGTTACATGTGCTATATTATTCCTGACTGTTTATTTACTTTTGCCTGGTAATTTGTGCACGTTATAAATACGCAGGACGGCATTTTCAATTTTTAATGATAGACGTCACGATGTCGCATTAACTACGCGGGACGGCGTGCGACTAACTGCTACAAAACCCAGTTGGGGGATACTCGCTGAACGTCTGGCGAGCGCTAATGGCATATCTATTGTTTAAAATATCATTGTTTGAAATGTATTCAATATTTTATCCCACTTCTGCATCGATTTATTATTTGTACCTGATTAAATGTGATGTCTAGAAAAATGGTCATGAAAATAAGTTTCAGTAAGTATACGCACATGTCGTTATTTCAAATTATCTCCAAATGCACTGAACCTTATTTTATAGTAAGTAGTTAAGTTTTATTTTTAATGTAATTTAATTAAATGTTTATGTTCACGCTACTGCTACCATATTTTGGGTGTCATTTTGTTCGTGAGTAAGTATGTATAAATTATAGTATAGATCGATGCACTTTCGAATTCAAATACATTTGAAGTAGCCGTTATTTTTTCTTGTATGACGGTCGAAGTTTATTTTTTTATTGGTTAGAATTCCAAGAAAATATCTTAGAATGCAGCTATCGTTGCTCTGGACATAATGCCGCCATCTTTAGGACGTCAATCGCTTCCGAGCGCCTCCTTTGACGTAAAGGGGCTGTAGGCGACGCAATGTATTCTAAGTTAGTTTTGTAATTTTAATTAATTTAAAGTATGTACCTAAGTACTTCCAATAGGCATGATGACTGTAACACAATACTAATAAATCTGTGGTTTTAAATATTAGAACAGATTGCACTGATTCCAAAAATGCATCTCATTTTCATAATAATAGAGATATTTTCGTGATATTTAAGCAAATAAATTACTTAAATACAGTTAATCGCCATTTTGTAATAAACGCTGCTCAGAGGGTATGACGTCAATCCCGTGTAAATAAACAACTGTCAAACTGTCATCTCAACTTTTTAATGATTCACTTTTAACTTTTATAGGTACGCTAGACAGATGTTTATTTACACCGCCGTAGTGACGTCACAACATGGCGCCATGCACCGGCCATCGTTTTGGAACGAAATTCAAACTCTATTTTAAAAATTGAAAATATTGCTATTAATTGTAATTTTAATACAAAAATATGATTATTTTCGGCAATAGTAGACCCGTAAGTACATTATAGAGTATTTTTACAAAATTAGTCATCATGCCTATTGTAGCGCCGTCTACTATGTCATTATATAGTAAAGTTTTAAAAAATGAAGGTTGGTGGAAAACGATAGCCAATGAGCGTCCATTGTTTAATTTAGTTAGTACTCAGTTCTGCTTTGCCGCCGCCCGTTGGTTAACCGTTTTCGCACCACACCGCTCTTGTTTGTTTACTGTACAAATTCGAAGTTCTGATATCTACCCCCTAAAGGGGCGTTATACTTATGTAATAAATATGACCTATTTTGCAATATTAAATACATTCCCCATTAAATACTCCCCGTTTTGAACAGGTGGCAGGGTTCGGTCTCACAGCTGAGAACGGGGTCGAGTCCCCAATACTGAAGACCACGGATCTCCCGTACGTGGACATCAACAAGTGCTACACCCTCTCCCCGATCAACTTTCACGAGTATATTACCAGCGACAAGATCTGCGCCGGATATACAAACAGTGGTAAATTAAATACAGATAACTGTTTTATGCAGTGTGTATATTTTGATCACGTAACCTGTATTGTTATTAGATAATCCTTATGCATATTTTTTTCTTTCACGCATTTATTTTACTGGCGTTCCATAAGGAGGGTTTTCGCCCATAATCGCCACGCTCTGGGCAGAACCTGGCGCTCGAGCTTGGCGCTGGAGCGGAAGATCAGGCTCAGTGGCGTGTCGTGGGGGAGGCCTATGCCCAGCAGTGGACTGATGTGGGCTGATGATGATGATGATGCATTTATTTAATTATATCCACCACAAAATTATGGAAAATGTATTCACCATGCGCACAGCAGTGATTGTAGGCGAGGTCACGCGCGGTCACCCCGCGCGGCAAGCGGCGAACGTCACGATCCGAAGGTCGCGAGTTCCGATCCGGCACGGAGCAAGGAATTTGTGTAGTGTTGTTCCTTAGTAAGGATAATGCAAGCCTATCACCTGATTGTCAGGGAAGTAAGATACGCGCGTCGGATGGTTGTAGAAAGTCGGTCCTGCACCTGAACGCTTTCCGGTCGTGTCGGTCTTACGTCTTATCAGATTGTGAGAGAAAAGGAAGAGTGCACTATAATTTTTAATACACATTACATAATATATAATAATGAATATAATTTTCAATATGTCATGTTCAACCCTGGCCACGGGTCAGCCATCGATATTGTGCCCATACAGTTATTGTTCTTATTTTTTTGATTTTGTAAAGATAAATAGGCTATAAGTATATAAGTACATACTTAAAAAAACATACCCCTCTTTTTGGAGCAGTTGGGCAATGATTATGTTTCTCACAGTCAAAATCTGTATTTCTAGGTACAGCATTGTGTAAAGGTGATAGCGGCGGTGGGCTCGCTTTCCCGGAGTACGAGCAAGGCATCGTGAGGTATTACCTCCGGGGGATCGTATCCACGGCCCCCAATAACGAGAACCTCTGCAACGCCCACACCCTCACCACGTTCACGCAGATCATGAGTCACGAGCATTTTATCAAAACTCACGTGTGACGTCACAGGTCAACGGTTCAAAATGTGTTTCTCTGTAAACAGGTTATTTTTTACAATCATTTGTTTCATGTTTGTAAGTAAAGAACATTTCTTTAAAATTAACGTGTTACTGTACGCAGGTTACCTCTATATAAGTAGACATTATTTTGCTACCTATCAAGGTGACAAATTGGTATAAAACCGTGGTGTAAAAATAAGTACCTATACTTTATGTTGGAATAAAATTCAATAGTTCTGATGTCCTCGAGTGTTGTATTTAATTAATTACTTATTATCTAAATTAACCAAATTTATAATTATGCACAAATCAATTCACAGGTCAGGTGAGTTCACGGGTTAAAAATATAATAATGTTCTAGGGTAATTCACGCACTTCATAAATAGATATTAAGTAACACATTGTATTGTTTGATGGAAAAAAATCAGAAACCCAAAGTTCTATGTTCTCGTACATTTAAAAAATAAAGTCACCATCATAAAATGAATTGTTTAATCTGAAGAGTTACCTGCAACAAGTCACTATTGCAAAATATTCTATGTTTTCTGTGCCTATAAACAATTAATTAATTATTAATTATGTTTTTTATAAGATAATAACTTACTTGACTTAATATACTTATCTAAGTATAATGTTACTCTAACAAAATTTATACATAACTAAAAATATAAATAATATATATATTTCTATAAGAAGTGTGTTATTATTTTAGTCATAGTACCTATAAGTATAAGTAATTATATTTTAGTTTTCTAGTAAGAAATAGAAATAGTTTTATAGTAAGTAGAATGTACTTAACTCGCAGAGAATAACATACATGTTTTTATTCATCATCCTATAGGCTTCCCATTGGGACCCCATCCCTTTAATATTCCATATAAGTATATCATGCTTGCCTTGCTAGGTGTCTTGTGGCTTGGGATCGTAGTATGTACGCGGAGATAGCGCTGCTGTCTTCTTGTTTTCCCTTTATCGCCTCCTACGACACCCAGCGAGATAACTGGCTTATTGAGCACTCGTTCTATAGTTACGAGGAATTTATAACACAAAAAACGTAACGCGCAAATATCCAAATTTATTGATTTTTGATATATGACATTGACATTAATTATTATTTTGATATTATAACTAAATTGTGACATGAAATTAACGACTTCTATAGAGACTAGTATTGCTAATTAATGATTTTCTTATGAAATTGATATGTAATTTATGATTTGACTGTATTTACTTAAATGAACTGACGTGTAAAATAACTTTACTAATAAATGATTATGATTATAAGATGAGAATGTGATATTTATTTACTCTTATTAATAAATGAAAATTTCCAATAAGGGGTCGTCCATTAATCACGTGAGGCTCGAAAGGGGGGGGGGGAAGGGTTCCGAAAAAATCACGAAATATCACCAGGATGGGGGAGGGGTGTAATTACACATCACGTGTATTTATTTTTCTAAACCAAACAGCGGCACGTGGCCTTGACTCACCGTTGCCGGCAACGACTTCCCCTTCAACATTTAATCAGTTAAGTACCTGTATTTAAAGATAATATTCCGAAAATTTCAGTATAAACTATATTGAAATTTTGTACAAAAAATCACGTGATTTTGGATGGGGTTAGTTTAAAACCTTACCACATGTCACCAGGGGGGGGGGGGGGGTAAAAAGTTGCTAAAACATCACGTGATTAATGGACGACCCCTAATCTCTATTTTGAACTATTCTACTCTATACATTTCATCCAAAAAATAATTCTTCCGAGAGGTCATTATTACCTTATTATCACCTTATATAAAAAAATAACCGCCTACCCTTTAATTTTATAACCTGTTAGTACATTATAAATCTGCTATATTGTCTTTGATGAATCTCTCGTGCTTGGAGACGAGCGTGAAAGTGGCCCACGCGTGGACATTGCAGAGGTGGTCGGCCCTGGGCGCCGCGGAGACCAGCCCCCGGAGGTAGTACCGTTGCGAGCTTGAAGGGCCACCGTCGAAGAACATCAAACCGCCCCCACTATCGCCTTTACATACAGCTGTGCCTGTAACCATAGTAATGACTAATGTCCTACTGACCATGACCAACTTCTACGTACACAAGTCGGCCGATGTAAAGAAACCCTACTTAGGTGGGGATATAGCGTTCGGGGTGTGAGCCCTAGGACGTCCATTGAGAACGGCAGTGACTTCGAGGAGGACGGCGGCGGGATTGATACCCCCGAGCCCGTGAGCAATACAATGGAGCTACAATGCACCCCCCAGCGGCGAGCTCAAGGCGATCCTACTGGAGAGCCCTGGGGTCCCCACTCATGCGACAACCCCGGGGGTTTTAGTGGGTAAGAATCCCACATACCCCTGTCGAGCCCCACAGCTCCCGGGACCTTTTAAAGGTTTCACCCGCAAAAAAAGGCGGGGATATAGCGACTCGGCTGCTCAGCGTCAAATCCTGAATTTTCAATTATAAATGAATTGGACCCAGTAGACCAGAACGCACTTTGGACCCGGTAGACCAGAACGCACTTTGACCCAGTTCGATCCATTGTGATCCCCTTCGCAATTTCATGACCACTGAAGGTAAGCGGACCGGAGTTTAGTATTATGCAGCCTGAAGGACCAGATGGTCATTCTTCTTCTTTTCTTCGTGTCGGCAACAGACCCAATCCTCTTCCCGCCCAGTACCTACACTGCCGTACTGCGTTATCAGTTGAATCTAGTAGTTCCAAATTGTGCAGAGGCCTTACCATGAACTTTTATAGGATCCCTCCTATAAGTTCATGGTATGTTCACAGGTCATTTTTCGTGTTAAAACTTCCCAGTTTTAACACGAAGAATGACCTGTGAACTTACTATGAGCGCACTAACTAGCAGGCCACCCAGCTATTACGCCACACAAACAGGTCACGTCACGCTAATTAGTGTGCTCATGGTACAAATTTAATAATAATAATAATCTTTATTTAGCACTAGCTGACCCACGCAGCTCCGCCTGCGCTATTTTTACGTTAACTAAACTTTTAATAACAGACATTCGCATCGAATACATAACCTCCTTTTTTATAGTCGGTTAAAAACCGGGACCCACTTTTTACTTGCTCTCCGAAGCACGGACCCGTTTAGTTCAAATGGCGTTAAACGGTCACCCATCTATTTAATTACCTTACCTAACGTTGCTTAACCCGATCGATTACAAAACCTTGATAACAACTCTCTATGAGTGTTACCTTACTGATATGTATTATATTATTAAAAAAAAATTGATAAAATCGGACCAAGCGTATAACCAACTACCCATTTTGACTTTAATACCCTCTCCCAAAAGAACCGTGCTAGATTACGGGATAAAAAGTATCTTATGTCCTACCTCGTAGTAAAAACTCAAATCATGCCAAGTTTCATTTGAATCCATTCAGTAGTTTCGGCGTGATGCTCAGCCGTGATACAGACAGACAGACAGACAGACAAAAATTTTAAAAGTTACATTTTCGTCCTCAGTATCGGTTATAGAATGCCCTCCAAATATAATTTTCAAAATATCTTCAATGTACAGAATTGGACCTGTTACAGTTTTATTATAAGTATAGATTTCAGTATTTACATTTTATGTTACTGTTGGTCCCAAACTAGGCGAAGCCTGTATCTTGGGCACCATTACTAATTATAGTTACATTCTAGAGTAGACAGCTATTGAGGATTATAAAACACTAATATTAATCTACTGGTACGTATACTGTACTACTGTAAAGTTATAATGTAAAATTTGTGAGACAGGTCACTTTTCAGTCAGCCAGGATCTACAGTGGTCACCAGTAAAGACACTGAGGTTTGACCCTCAGCGAGTCTCAACCGGACTCAAGAGACTTAATACCTAATGTCCGTTGCAAGCGTGCCCTTTACCACCAGGCAAATATGTTGGATACATTAGATATAGGCATAAACAAATTATACAAAAATCTACCGTTTTTGTATCCAGCACAAATCTTGTCGCTGGTTATGGACGGCAAGAACTGAGGGGGGGAGCCCTGGATACAACGACTCACGTCCACGTACGGCAACTCCACAATTTTGAGCACCTGGGATGCTCTTCCGTCTTCTGAAGTGAGACCCCAGCCAGCAACCTGAATAATAAAATGGTTCTTCAGATAGGCCAGATCAATACATTTTTGGCAATATTGGTCAAGTGCACAGATATATAGTTATGGTTGAATTTGTTTGTAAGCAATATGGTCAATCGCCGGCATACCATTGTTGGTCTATCAGTACCTCTGTAAATTATTCTAAACCGTAGGACACCAGGGTTACCACAGTTTCCTTTTGTAAGCGTGATTGGTACCCTGTACTCCCATTCCATCCCTGTATCCCTTCCATGGTTATCCAACCATGGGTCGACTTGGGGATCTATTTATTTAATGACGACCCCGGGCCTAGTGGCTAGACACCCTGACGACCCATCGGGTAGCAGGGTCGTGGGTTCGATTCCCACTAAGCGTCTGGGTGTTATTTATCTATTTAAGTATGTATTTACAAAAAAAAATGTATTTAAGTATTAGTATCAGTTGTCTGGTTTCCATAGTACGGGCTCTGCCTAGTTTGGGATCGTATGACCGTGTGTGGTGTGGATTGTCCCAAGATAGTATTATTATTATTAGGGATCGGATTTATATGTATTTAAAATTCCAAAATATGTACATATAATATGGACTAAAAAAACGATAATATGGATTAAAAAGCAAAAATATGGAGTTAAAAATAACCATAAGTTTCAGGTATATGGCATACGGCAGTTCTTTTCAGTATTTGTGTTGTTACAGTACACGGATCTCATGTTTTGTAACCCCCCAATGCAAAAAAGGCATGTTTAAGTTTGCACGACTAACGAATGGATGGATGAAAACTCAAGGTCGTACTAAACAGTACGACCTTGAGTTTTCACCAAACCTAAGCCAAGCCTTATTTTGACCAAACGGTCAAAATAAGGCTTAGCTTGGCTGAATAATGTACTGAATAATGTACTGAATAATGTACTGAATAATGTACTGAATAATGTACTGAATAATGTACTGAATAATGTACTGAATAATGTACTGAATAATGTACTGAATAATGTACTGAATAATGTACTGAATAATGTACTGAATAATGTACTGAATAATGTACTGAATAATGTACTGAATAATGTACTGAATAATGTACTGAATAATGTACTGAATAATGTACTGAATAATGTACTGAATAATGTACTGGCAGTATGTGACTGCCCTCCTGTTGTAGCCTCAGTGGCGCAGTGGGAAACCGCTTGCTTTGAATATCGGAGGTCGCGGGTTCGAATCTGACGGACCGCTATTCGCGACAGTGATTTTTTAAAGGTGTATTTAAAAGGTGAATACGGGGAAAGTGGTAGGTGAATAGGTGCTGAATTGAGCGCCGATAGTTTACTGTAACGACCCGTGACTGCGGACGTGACATCTTTACAGAATAATAAATATTTTGCTCATTCGCAAATTGTTCCTACCCCCATATGAACATTTTTTTGTGATTTACCTAAGTACGCTTATCGTAAGTACTTTGTATCGTATATATATATTTGCTACCCTTTTCACAGAAATATATTCATTTTTGTAAAAATATAGACTTATTTTTGAAATATGCCAAAATATGGAAAAATATGGAAAATAAAAATTGCATTTTCTCATTGTAAATGTCATTATTCGTAAAGAAAACAACATACTGAGCAAAAACTATTGAAATTAAAAATATGTATTTACATATAAATCTGGTCCCTAATTATTATATTATTATTTATCTACTAAGTTTTTTTTTTATTTTTTTTTATAATAAATAGGTTTGCGCTTGACCACAATCTCACATGATGGTAAGTGAAGATGTGGTCTAGGATGGACCGCGCTTACCCATAAGATGCCTGTTCACTCTAGACTTGAATACACCCAAGTTATATTTATCAGGGAAAACGTTGTCCGGGTGGGTATTCCACAGCTTGGCCGTGCGCATGAGAAAAGAAGCAAAACGCTTAGTGCGGCAAGTTGGAGTGTCAACGACAAAGCGGTGGAGACCCTGCCGGCGCCTGGTAGTCCGGTAAAAGAAAGGGGATGGTGGTACAAGGTCAAAAAGTGCTTGAGCGCATTCACCGTGGAACAATCTATAAAAAACCGATAAACATGCAACTAGGCGGCGATGATCCAATTGTTGCAGTTTTTCATTGGAAGTGTAGGTTCTTTGTGCAAGCAACCGTCTAGGTATGTACCACCGCAGTGTCAGATATCCCGCCGCCAAGTAGCATTGATGTGCTACTGTGTGAAGGGTATTTTAGCTGACTCAATTACCGGACACAAGAGACTTGATATCTCATGTATGATTAAAGCCGGCAACGCGCAAGTGATTCTTCTAGTGTCGCTAGCGTTCATAGGCTGCGGTGACTTCTCCTCATCAGGCAGTCGGCATGCTTGTTTGCCAACTTGGTGGTATAAACATGATCCACTAACGGATCTATTTGGAGTTAAATAAATCCCAGACAAAAATTTTGATTCAGTTAAAAGAGATCAGTGTCAAAATTTTGGACTAACCTTGCCCAGATTCCCGTCCACCAGCTGTTTATCCTCAAGGTTTTGATCAAAGTCCAGGCACACAGGTTGCACTTCGGGTGTGTAATGTACCGGCGTCACGAGGCTCACCAGGACTATGTCATCTTGGAAGTTGGTTGCGGCCCCGTGGTATCTGGGCGGGATCTTTATCTCCCGAACCTGCCGAATTTTTACTCTAAATAAGCTAGTGTAATGCCCACCTGACTGATATTAGTTCTACACATTCAGATGGGATGGAAGACCGACATGTCAAGGTATATTTGTCTTGTGCTTGGGTGTTATCTAAGTATTTTTTTAAAAGTAGGTTTACCTATATACTTACGTACTTATATGAATTTCGATCAGCAAAGTTGCCTGGTTTGAGATCAGCTGGTTTAAAAAAGACACTTTCGTGAATCATAATATGAGTTACGGTCTAATTATTCGTATGGCAGCATTAACACGAAATATGAGTCTGATAATTAGTGCTAATAAATGAGTATGATAGACCTTAAATTTGTGATATATTAACGAAAATTACAGGAATTGCGAAGAATGTGCTGGAAATGCAGAATACGAATTTCTTTTAGATGAAATGCTTTATGTGGCTTTATTAGGCTCGCTGATAACCCGTGTTTGTGTATAAGAAAATACACCTTTAGAGTCGCTGGACGTTTGGGGTGCGGGCCTTAGACGCCCATTGAGTACGGGAGCGACTCCGAGGAACATGACAGTAGGTATACGACCTCATCCCGTAAGCACCGTGACAGGTTCCCGGGGGGCTATAATGTGCCTCCTGGCGGAGGGCTCAAAGGCAAGGCACTGAGGAGCTCCTGGTACACATCCCACCGGAGAGCCCTGGTGTCTCCTCTCATGTGCCGCTGCGACAGCCGGGTATTTAGTCGGTTAAAATCCCGGTTAACCCCACAGGGTCTCAAGGACCTATTGAAGGTTTCCCCTGTTATAGGTCAAAAAAAGGATATGAAATGAAATTATTACATCAGAGCATTGCGTTACGTCCAGCTCGTTGTTCCATGGTCGGTTTCTCTTGCCGACTGCCACCGCGAACTGTGTGGCTGGTAAAAGCTTGGACACATCTCTCCAGAAGCAGTGAGCAGCTGCAATGGTAATAATAAACATGATTCAAATTTATTATTTCTACTAGGTCACAGTGGTGGGAGACGACGCAGGCTTAGCATGATGTGCAAATCTTGAAAGACAGGTGTGAGTATGACGTCACTATGACGTAGTATTTCACATTTTTGTATAGAGAACTGACGTTTAGATGTTGATAACTACGTCATACTCCACACCGATCTGTCAAGATTGCAAGTCGTGCTAGACCTGCTGTATTGTCGCGAGCACCGTAAGAGCTGGTTCCCACTTGTCGGGTGTCGGATCCCTATATTAATCGGAAGTTCCACTGGCAGTACATTTATGCACAAAATCGGTTTCCGATAAGTGTGAATAGCTTCATATAAAATACTCTGATCCGGTGATGATTTGGCACCCGACAAGTGGGAACCAGCTCTAAGGGTGCCGGGGGAGCGTGCATTGCTCCTATTTATAACTTTAAAATTTCAAATCGATAGCATTAGCAGTAGCCCGTAAGAATAGCACCCATCTCCTCCCGTGGGGTGTCGGTAAGAGACGACTAAGGGAAAAGAAGAAGTCGGGCAGCAGCGTCTTTCTATTGGATTACCTACCAACTGGTAGGTCAAGCGCGGCGATTATGGCAACCTTCCTGTGAGTACCTTCTAAAGAGATACTGGGACCAACCAGAAATGACAACAGTGTGCGTGACGAGGCTTCCGCCGCAAATCTGCATGTACGGTTTCGTAGTCTTGGTGTAGATGGCCGCGTGCCACGGCATCTCTCGGATCTCGGCCACCCTGCCCCCACTAATGATATTTATCGGAGCGACGTAAGGTCTTCCACAATCTGCAAAGTAAAAATCGACATAATACATATATGTATCTAATTCACTCCTGATGGTATTACTTTAATACTATGGTAACATAGAAAGCCATTGGTGTGGGATGCGACATAATAATTGTCGATACACTTGCTGCGTCCCACACCCCGGCAAGTTGTAGGGTGGCTGGAGGGGCTGCGGCGACCGCTAGTGATGCAAAGCGGCGCAAGTATGCAGCCCTAGGTTCCAGTTATATATTTGCGCCCTTTGCGGTGGAAACCATGGGACCTTGGTCTCATGAAACGCACGGTTTGGTGAAAGAAATTTCATCCAAACTTATCGAAGTCTCAGGAGACCGTCGGGCTGGTAGCTGGAACTCTGTTAACTGTGTTAAGCTCGCCGTTTGTACTCTTTTGGTTTTAATTCAACTTAATAACAAGACAGCACGAAGGTTGTCTGATGGTAAGGGATATGCTGCACTGCATTGACGTTATTAAATCTCCTGAACCCAATAATTTCTTTAGCTACAGTGCCCTTCACATCGGCCTCAACGTTGACAGTGGTGGTCCCAACCTGACTGGTTCCTTTGGTCTACCAAATATTGAATTCCTCTGAAATTGGCGCAAAGTATTATGTAGTCTTCTACGATCCCCAAGACGCCTCCCAAGCGTGGGGATTATGGCAACACCTTCATTCTAAGGCAGTCATACTCAACCTTTTTTCCCTTGCCACATAGTCGCTTCTGCTTTACCCTGCAGGCCGCAATAATCTATTCTAAATTGTATGTTTAATTATAACTACCCTAAGTATATTAAATTACAATAAATCGCATATTTTAAATATAGCATTTAAAAATGAAGGGATTTTCCATTAATGAAAGACATTTCTTTACTTAAATTCTGTGTGCGCGCTATTTTATGAGAGTAAGCGAGTGAAACTAACATTTATTCATTCGAATCTAACGACATTTTTTGCATTAGTTTTGTACATTGATATTTTTTTCATTAGTTTTGTACACTTATCCATCGATATCCTGAACCCAATAATTTCATCAGCTAAAGTGCCCATCACACCGGGATCCACAATGCTTTCACATTGCTGCTTGGCGGCAGAATATATGACAGTTTGGTGGTCTCAACCTGACTGCATGGTCCCTTTGGTCTACTAAATATTGATTTCCTCTGAAATTAGCGCATAATATAATGTAGCCTACTACTACATTTTTTGCATTAGTTTTGTACACTGATATTTTTTGCATTAGTTTTGTACACTTATCAATAAAATACTACTGTTAATCTAAAAATACTTTACTAGACTTTGGGCAGCATACAAAAGGCTAGTGGGCCGCATGCGGGCTGCAGGTTGAGTATGACTGTTCTAAGGGGAAGGCCTTTGTTCAGCAGTGGATTAATTTTGAGCTGCTGATGATAATGCTACCTTTCTCTTCGTGGTTGGTAGATGATGCCCTTAGTTGCAAACTGCTGCCGAAATCCTCTGGAATTATGCATGTTTTCCCTTCAGCTGCACATGTTACTGCACGCGTTCCGTTCTCAATATTGCAGTGGGCTGTCAAGACAGAATATATTATTACAACCGCATGCAACATAAAGTGCCCGATAGATACCCAAATGCCCCAGAAGGAGCGTTATGTTTTTCGAGCGGCGGGTTACCCCTGCCCTTCAATATCTATATGGTTGATCACACCATTCACACCTCGATGCCTAGTACCATCGATCGCCGATGTTTATCTAATTGAATTTGAATTCGAGAGTAAGTAAATAGCGCATAACGCGTTAAACGTTAAACGCTGCCATGGAGGGGGTATGAAAACGCTCACGTGACTGGTCATTCAGTATTCAGTCATACCGTCATTGTGTCATTCAGCGTCGTTCAGTGTCGTTTAGTGTCGTTCAGTGTCATTTTAGTGCCATTTCAGTGTCCGTCAGTGTCGTTCAGTGTAATTTCAGTGTCGTTCAGTGTCATTTCAGTGTCGTTCTGTGTCATTTCAGTGTCGTTCAGTGTCGTTCAGTGTCATTTCAGTGTCGTTCAGTGTCGTTCAGTGTCGTTCAGTATCGTTCAGTGTCGTTTAGTGTCATTTCAGTGCCGTTCAGCGTCGTTCAGTATCGTTTAGTGTCATTTCAGTGTCTTTCGGCGTCGTTCTGTGTCGTTCAGTGTCTTTCAGTGTCATTTCAGTGCCATTTCAGTGTCATTCTGCGTCGTTCAGTGTCATTTCAATGTCTTTCAGTGTCGGTCAGTGTCGTTTAGTGTCATTTCAGTGTCTTTCGGCGTCATTCCGTGTCATTCAGTGTCTTTCAGTGTCATTTCAGTGTCATTCTGCGTTGTTCAGTGTCGTTCAGTGTCATTCCAGTGTCTTTCAGTGTCGGTCAGTGTCGTTCAGGGTCATTTCAGTGTCGTTCAGTGTCGTACAGTGTCATTTCATTGTCGTTCAGCGTCGTTCAGTGTCGTTCAGTGTCGTTCAGTGTCATTTCAGGGTCGTTCAGCGTCGCTCAGTGTCGCTCAGTGTCATTTCAGTGTCATTCAGCATCGTTCAGTGTCGTTAAGTGTCGTTCAGTCGCGGAGAGGGGGAATAGAAAGTGCGAGAGTGAAGTTTCACTTCTTCCGCGCGGGGGGACTCCACGCACGCACATTTATTATTCCGTGGTTACTCCAACAAGTAAGACGAATCTAACGAAATATTATAAACCAAAGTCCATCAAGACTGTAGGCATTGAGGCTGTAGGCGTGCAATAGAAATAGTAATAGATACATACCTACATACTCTCGGATAACATAGCCCTCCCCCTGGAGCATTCGGGCACTAAAAATAATAATAGCTACTGCGCAGCGTCTTGCAGCTAACTTCAGACACACAAAGATCCGCTGTGACTGTAAACACTACGTAGTCATACTTACGAACGCATTCAGGGTAGTGTGGGGTTTGTGACCAGACTCCTTCAGCACAAGTGACGCTATTGGGCCCAATCAACTGGTACCCGGGGTGGCAGGCGTAATATATGAGTACTGACGGGACCTCAACACCCGGGGTAGCGTCGGTGGTATTTGTGATGTACGACCCGTCGGCAGGGTGGGCGGGTAGTTGGCATCCCCTGGATAAAAGTTATAAAACAAGTACCTATCAATAAATAATAACAACACAAAATACCGAAAAAAATGGTCTCTACATACATATACATACTTATATTATAAGTACATAAATCGTATTTTATACTTAGGGGTTGTCCATTAATCACGTGATGTTTTTTAGCAACTTTTTAACTCCAACCCCCTCCTGGTGATATGTGGTGAGGTTTTAAACTAACCCATAAAAATCACGTGTATTTTTTTGTACAAACTATATTGAAAGGAGTTGTTCCAGAAATGTATGGAGCCTGGGCCAGCACCATGTACACTATATGAATATATAACTATGCAATATAGTAACTGTTTTGTAAAGTTCTCTTTTTTTAATATTGCTTCGTTTTCTTGTACATTTAAGATATCATGGTCAAGGAGGGCAACACAAAAGAGAATATAATACTACTGTAGCAACACCACACAATAAGATGATGGACCGGAAATACGTAACTTAAATGTAATTTTGACAACTGACTGAGTGAACATACTGCAATTGAACTTGTTGTGAAATAGCACTCATACGATGGATTCCAATCCAAATCACAGCCGATAATCAATACAGTAAAGCCCCGGAGCAAGAAAGAAGCAATCAATTAATCACTAAAAACACCGAAAAATAATATGTACTCACGTAAACAATCTTACAAAACGTCATACCTATAGCATAAACTGTCAAGTAGTAAACTAATGTCAAACTCAACTGTCATGGCTGCCCTAAAAACAGGGTGGACATACTAAATAACTCCATAATTAATCATTTTTGTACAATTGTACTCTGCTTCAAATTAATTTACGAGTATTTTTATGAAACTCTCCTATCTTTTTCCTATTTTTCCATGTAGTGTACATAGTGGTGGCCCAAAATGGAACATCTCCTTTACTTAACTGATTAAATGTTAAAGGGGAACTTGTTGCCGGCAACAGTGAATCAAGACCACGTGCCGCTGTTGGGTCTAGAAATCATGCATTCAACCATCGGTATATAATAAGTAACATATAACGAAAAATAAATACACGTGATGTCTCATTATACCCCTCCTGGTGATATTTCGTGATTTTTTTCGGAACCCCTCCCCCCCTTTTCGAGCTTCACGAATGGACAACCCCTAAGCATAAAATACAATTTATGTACTTACAATATAAGTATGTATATATTTCCCCCCTTAAGTATGTATTTCAACTTGTCTGGTTAAGTTACCGTTCATTAGATTTTTGGAAGTAAAAAAAATATAAAATGGTCTGACGGCCAACAATTATTATAGTAAGTACTATGCGTTTCAACTAAGAATGTGGCCGCCATCTTGCCATTTCAAATATAAAATTACTAAAAATTACGTTTTAACTAAAATAGATAGCAAAATAAGACATTATACAATAAATAATCAAAACCGGAGCGAATATTTCATTTTGTATTTACTCTGCTGCCGGTACAAAAATCGTAAAAAACGAGTGAAGTTCCGCAGTCGCAATCATCATGGCGGCCACATTTTTAGTTGAAACGCATAGTACCTACCTACGTACATATATATCGAGATTTTTAACCGACTTCAAAAAGTATTTGCGTGGTTTAGGAGGAGTTAGCGGTTATACAGACAGACGTGGAAGGCAACTTGTTTTTAACCGACTTCAAAAAGGAGGAGGTTCTCAATTCGTCTGTATATATATATATGTCGGCAGATGGCCATCACCCCCTGATTCCTGGCGTATCACGGAACATCAGATCCCTGACCCGGGAATTGACCCCAGGTTCCCCAATAACAAACGATGACTTGAAAGATTATACAGTTGTTTATTCTCAGATCACATTCGTAACAACGGTTTACTCTAAAGGTCACAATCCAGAGGGGACTGCTAAAAGCATCCAGCGACGGCGACTGTTTTCACCCAATATGGCGACCGCGCCGGCCGGCCCCTATGTTTTGTTAGCACGCGCAAGTGACGCCGCCTGACGTCTACTTGCGGTACTGGCCTGCGAGTAAAACAGCCTTCTTGGTTCTTCCATATCCCGACATATATATATATTTGTACTACTTAGTAATAAGTAGTTCCTGAAAAAACAAGAATGGTAAAGCTGCAGGAAAGCCTATATGAGTTTATGTCGCTTTTAAAGACAAAAATGGTCAGAACTCTGGCAAATATTTACCAATTTCAATGATTCTTTTTTTATTCGAATGAAGAAACCACTTTTATGAATCTGTATGAATTTTATCACAACCGGATAAGAACTTCCTGGAGGACCATGAACGATGTGGAGGAATTTATCTGGTAAAAACCATAAAACTGATGTTCTCCATTACATTGCTCTGATAATTATGAACCGATTTCGATGATTCTTTTTTTATTCGAGAGAGTAAACTACTATGATGATTCCATGCAAATTTCATTACGACCGGATATTTTTTTCTGAAGAAACATGAATTATGTAAAACTATGTAGACGATAATGTGACCATAACCTACCTAGATAATTTTACAGTCTTCGATGGTTCAATCTTTATATATGAAAATATCACTAAAAATTTTAAAATAGAATCTTTTTTTTTTTAATTGAACCGACTTCAATATCACTGAAAAGTATAAAATAATTTAAATATTATTGAAGTTGGTGCCAAATATACACAGCCGGTAAGCTAACACCAACTTCAATAATATTTAAATTATTTTATACTTTTCAGGGATATTGATGTCGGTTCAATTTCAAATAAAATCTTTTTTTTTTTAAATTGAACCGACTTCAGTATCACTGAAAAGTATAAAATAATTTAAATATTATTGAAGTTGGTGCCAAATATACACAGCAGGTACGCTAACACCAACTTCAATAATATTTAAATTATTTTATACTTTTTAGTGATATTGAAGTCGGTTCAATTTTTTTAAAAAAATATTTTATTTTAAACTTTTTAGTGATATTTTCATATATAAAGATTGAACCATCGAAAACCGTAAAATTATCTAGGTAGGTTATGATCACATTATCGTCTACATAGTTTTACATAATTCATGTTTCTTCAGAAAAAAATATCCGGTCGTAATGAAATTTGCATGGAAACATCATAGTAGTTTACTCTCTCGAATAAAAAAAGAATCATCGAAATCGGTTCATAATTGTCATCAGAGCAATGTAATGGAGAACATCAGTTTTATGGTTTTTACCAGATAAATTCCTCCACATCGTTCATGGTCCTCCAGGAAGTTCTTATTCGGTTGTAATATAAAACCTTTTTAAAAAAAAATTGAACCGACTTCAATATCACTGAAAAGTATAAAATAATTTAAATATTATTGAAGTTGGTGTTAGCGTACCTGCTGTGTATATTTGGCACCAACTTCAATAATATTTAAATTATTTTATACTTTTCAGTGATATTGAAGTCGGTTCAATTTTTTTTTAAAAAGGTTTTTTTTAACCTTTTTAGTGATATTTTCATATATAAAGATTGAACCATCGAAAACCGTAAAATTATCTAGGTAGGTTATGATCACATTATCGTCTACATAGTTTTACATGATTCATGTTTCTTCAGAAAATAATATCCGGTCGTAATGAAATTTGCATGGAAACATCATAGTAGTTTACTCTCTCGAATAAAAAAAGAATCATCGAAATCGGTTCATAATTGTGAGAGCAATGTAATGGAGAACATCAGTTTTATGGTTTTTACCAGATAAATTCCTCCACATCGTTCATGGTCCTCCAGGAAGTTCTTATCCGGTTGTAATAAAATTCATACAGATTCAATACAGTGGTTTCTTCTTTCGAATAAAAAAAGAATCATTGAAATTGGTAAATATTTGCCAGAGTTATGACCATTTTTGTCCGACCGAGCGAGTCCGAGCGACTAAAACGTCATCTATATAGGCTTTCTTGCAACTCTCAGTGCGCAGTCACCATTCTTGTTTTTTTAGGAACTACTTATTACTAAGCAATAATTTTTTTATGGGACCCAATCAATGGATTGAAGAATGGATGGAAGAAAGATTTTTTCAAATCGGTTAATAATTGCCAGAGTTATGCGCGAACATACATAAAAAAAAAAAAAAAAATATACACACATCAAAAGTGTCTAGGGATCAAGCATTTTTAAGCGGATTTCTTGAGATTGAGATGTGGCTTTGTAATAAATTTATAATTTTATAAATTTATATGGATCCTTTTTGGTGCATTTCATAATTTGAATCAGGAACTGTGAATCAAATTCGAGTAAAAGATGAAAATCAGCTGTCAATATTTTCCCTATAAAAACATACAACGCATTGAAGACATTATTAGTGCTACTGTTTCCCTACTACTGATTAAAACCAACGTTATTATGGAGCGGCGACGTCATTTAAGCAGGGAAGAAATGCTCAGAGCCGTGGGAATGATAGAAGCTGGTTCCCGGCAACGTACTGTGGCTTTAGCTCTGAATACAAGTCAGAGTGTTATCAGTCGACTTTGGACACGTTACCGAAGCACTGGTACCGTGGCTGAGCGCCATGGAGGACGGTATCGCTGCACCACACGGAGACAAGACCGATATATTCAAATCTTAACTCGAAGAGCTCCAACAATAACTGCCATGATGTTAGCCGTGAGGCTTCATCACTCTTCAGGGAACTTAATTAGCGACCAAACAGTCAAAAACCGCTTGCATGAAGTGAACCTTCATTCCCGAAGACCGCTACGGGTACCACCTATAGCAATGCACAATCGTAGGATTCGATATCAATGGGCTCTTGAACACAGAAATTGGGCAGAAGAACAATGGCGTTTCGTGTGCTTTTCTGATGAGTCTCGTTTTGGTATGAGACCGGATACAAGACGTATACGACACTGGAGAACCCCTGGACGCCAACAGCGATTAAAATCCTGCCAGGAAGTCCATCCTTATAGTGGTGGAACCATCATGGTATGGGCGGGTATTTGGATCGGCGGAAGAACTGAGTTGATTTGGATCAGAGGCAACCTCAACGCTCAAATTTATGCTGAGACGATTGTATCAGACGTCATCGTTCCTCTACAAGTGCAAATCGGTCCCTTATTTCAGTTAATGCATGATAATGCACGACCGCACACCGCAAGAGTTGTAAGACATACTCTCGCCGCAGCTAACATCAATGTCCTGCCCTGGCCTGCTCAGTCGCCAGACTTGAACCCGATTGAGCATGCATGGGATATGCTACAGAGAAGAGCTCTGCCGAATATGGAGGGTATCCAGTCGCAAGAAGACCTTTTTTTGTTGTTGCAACGAACATGGGCGGCCATTCCACAGCGTGATTTGGATGAACTCATTTTGAGTATGCCAAACCGATGTTCTTGTGTTGTTAGTGTTCGCGGTAGAAACACGGATTATTAATTGTTTAAGTTACCCAATAAAATTTTAAAGAAAACTGTTATTTCAGTCTTTTTTTCGAACTTTTGTGTTAGTGGTTCAAATGTCAAAAATCCCCTTATTAGGAAAATGGCAAATTTCTTTATTTATGCAAAGGTGACTTGGTTTATCGTTACTGTGACAAACGAAAACACTTTATTTGATGAATCCTTAAAGAAAATTTTAATTAATATCAATCAGGAGAAAAGTTATTGCAAAAATATATGTTGATCCCTAGACACTTTTGATGTGTGTATATACAGACGAATTGAGAACCTCCTCCTTTTTTGAAGTCGGTTAAAAATTCATACAGATTCAATACAGTGGTTTCTTCTTTCGAATAAAAAAAGAATCATTGAAATTGGTAAACATTTGCCAGAGTTATGACCATTTTTGTCCGACCGAGCGAGTCCGAGCGACTAAAACGTCATCTATATAGGCTTTCTTGCAGGTCTCAGTGCGCAGTCACCATTATTGTTTTTTCAGGAACTACTTATTACTAAGCAATAATTTTTTTATGGGACCCAATTAACGGATTAAAGAATGGATGGAAGAAAGATTTTTTCAAATCGGTTCATAATTGCCAGAGTTATGCGCGAACATACATAGAAAAAAAAAATATATATATATACACTCAGACGAATTGAGAACCTCCTCCTTTTTTTGAAGTCGGTTAAAAAAAAAGATTTTATATATTATGTAAAAAGGAGAAGATGCGGTTTCCCGTTACGCTATGCAAGCTACCTACATATAAGGTTCAAATTAAATACTTACCTGCGGTTTTCAGGGCCTGCACTCACCAACAGACAAGCTGAAAATATATGAAGTATTTTTTTATTATTTTACACAATAAAAAACAAAACAATAACCGTATATACTGGCTGACTGGTTGAACATTCATGGATATAGCAATTCAAAGTCGTAAATAACGTATAAAAAAGTTAAATGAATATGTAAATAACGCAGAAAAAAACCTTAATTAAGTGTAATATTGTGCAACCTTGCAGTCAGTTGCAGTAGTATCTTCCGATGTCACGCGTATTTTTACGAAGAAAAATACAGTTGACCGAGCGCTGTAAACAAATAAATAGGTAGGTACGCTCAGGGGGGTGCAACTCCCATACATTGGTGGTTATTAAAATGTAAATAGAATCTACTGCCATCTGTGTTACGGTGTCCGAAAATATAGTTTTATCTAAACTCCGATAGAAGGAGCTAGTGTGTAATTATAACTCGCAAGTAAAGTTTAACAGTGGATGCGTTTATATCAAGAGTACATTTGCAAGCAATATTTATGTCTTTTCCATAATATTTTTTTGTCACTGGAATATTTGAATTACCTAAGGAATTTTGAAAATTATACTTAAATATAAATAAACTATGTAACGTTCAAGAAATATAAATAATTATTGGCAAGGCAGCGCCATCTAGCGAACAGACCTTCAATTATAAAATTGAAAACTAGAGTTGCGCATCTATCTCAGTATATTAAGTATCATCTATGGGTATGCTCTTATCGCTGCGTACATACTGAAATTCTGTTTAGAGAATCGAATATTGCAGCGCCCTGTACATTTTTCATACCAGCCAGCCTGTATACTAAAACCGGTCTTATTCATAAAAAAAAAGCTTATTAAAAGTAAAAGGAAAAAAGCTTAGCAAGGTGATCACTGATCAGGGATTGTCAGATAGGTATTCTCCCAGCAAACAGCAGTGCAGAATTAATCAAAGTGGAAAAAACCCACCTTTGGGGAGTGGTTTCTTGATCGGATCTTCTTAGTTGTACGTACTTAGTACAATAGTACTAGAAACAACCAAACCGTACCAAACATCAGCCCTCAATCACAAAATATATTATTATATATTTTGTGATGATGATATTTTGTGATGATTATATATTATATATTTGTAGGGCTGATGTTTGGTTGGTAGATTTGAAATAAATAATTCTTTTAATTATTATTAGTATTCGTTCGATGTATCAATATAATTATATCATTATCATCATCAGCCAGATGCTCACTGCTGAACTTAGGCCTCCCCACGAACGACAATTGGCTATTTGCATCCACCTGTGAAGCGCACAGTGTCGTCTGTCCAACTATTGAGAGGCTTGCCTACGCTGCATCTTCCGGTTCGTGGTCGCCACTCGAGATACCTTTCTTCCCCAACGGTTATCGGTGCTTCGAGCGATGTGGCCTGCCCATTGCCACTTCAACTTGCAGATTCTGAGAGCTATGTCGGTGACCTTACTTCTTCGGCGAATCTCCACATTTCGGATTATGTCACGCAAACTAACTCCGAGCATAGCTCTCTCCATGGCTCATTGTGTGACTCTGAACTTCTCTGAAAGGCCAGCCGTTAGAGACCACGTCTCAGTACCATATGTCATCACTGGCAACACACACTGGTTAAAAACCTGTCTTCAGGCACTGCGGTATTTCGGACGAGAGGATATCGCGTAGTTTCCCGAACGCGGCCCATCCGAGTTGGATTCTTAGAAGAAGATAGAAATTGGACCGACCTAACTGGATAGTTTGTTCTAGGTATACCTACGTAGTGGTGGTGGTATGTGGTATAAGCATTTCATCCAAAAGGAATTCGTATTCTAAATTTCCAGCAGATCATTCGCAATTCCTGTAATTATCGTAAAATTGTCACACATTTTAGGTGTTACATACTCAATTCATTTATTAGCAGATTCATATTTGGTGACAATGCTGCCATACGAAAAAAAATTAATCGTAATTAATTCATATTATGATTCTGCGAAAGTGGCCTTTTTAAACCCGTCGTCTTGCCCCGTCACTAGATAATATAATTTAACATCACAGAGTATATTATACTGACACAGTTTAAATACATTAAGATAACCATAGAAAGTATAATACAAACGATAAGAATAATAATTGTAGTTTATTTACACCAAGTACATAAACTACAATTTTAAATTAAAAATAATACTTGTACAAATAGCGGCATTATCGCTTAAAGCAACCACACACACTTAATACAAGTAGGAAGACTTAGTAATACAAAAATTAATGAATTACCTGAACATAGGAATATTATCATGAGATACATGTCAGCGCACATGTTGACACTATAATAATATACAAGTTATTAATAACACAACAGGTTCGTTCAATTGCCACGTTTATAAGGATCATTCAGAATCTTGCCACAGCAATATCGATGAATCCTACCACAATCGGCTTGCCATCTATACCTACTTATAATAAAACTGTAACAGGTCCAATTCTGTACATTGAAGATATTTTGAAAATTATATTTGGAGGGCATTCTATAACCGATACTGAGGCCAAAAATGTAATATTTTTATTTTTTGTCTGTCTGTCTGTCTGTCTGTATCACGGCTGAGCATCACGCCGAAACTACTGAATGGATTCAAATGAAACTTGGCATGATTTGGGCTCTTACTACGAGGTAGGACATAGGATACTTTTGATCCCGTAATCTAGCACGGTTCTTTTGGGAGAGGGGATTAAAGTCAAAATGGGTACTTGGTTATACGCTTGGTCCGATTTTATCAATTTTTCTTCATAATTATAATAAATATTAGTAAGGGAACACTCATAGAGAGTTGTTATCAAGGTTTTATAATCGATCGGGTTAAGCAACGTTAGGTAAGGTCATTAAATAGATGGGTGACCGTTTAACGCCATTTGAACTAAACGGGTCCGTGCTTCGGAGAGCAAGTAAAAAGTGGGTCTAATTTTTAACCGACTATAAAAAAGGAGGTCATGTATTCGATGCGAATGTCTGTTATTAAAAGTTAACGTAAAAATAGCGCGGGCGGAGCTGCGTGGGTCAGCTAGTTTTTTATATACTTAGATATTTTTTATAGACGTCGTAGTTATTAATTTTGGTCAGCAGTATGAACTCAATCATTAGTTATTTGCCATACACGTTTAAATTTAAATTAATTTAAACACGCGCAGGTAGATAGTATTAAACAAGTTAAGGGTTTCACGGAAAGGTCGAATATAATGATTCTTTATTCAAGTAACTAAATAAACAGGTATAACTTACTTCTAATTTTATTTAATACAGTAATGATACGCAAATAATCGCCGCACCAGATCATGGGAAATGGGGCAACAATGATCCACGTATCCACGATCTATCTATTCGCTATTCGTCTATTCGCTATCATGCCCAGAACTGTTAGGGCTGCTCCGCACCCTGCGCACCAACGACGCACAACTCTTGCGCTTATTAGCGTGTGGTACCGTAGAAGCAATCTAGTGTGCGTCCGCAAACTTTCCAGATGCAGTAGATACTTAGGCACGAAACAATGTAATTTTAACACTCGGTGAGCAGCGTGCAAACCTGTGAGCCAGCATATTTGCTCTTACTGATAATGCCCTCCGCTCTCGCTCAATGTCTGCATCATCTTTGAGGTCGGGGGTTAATCTTGGGTGAAAAAAAAACGGAAGGAAATTCCAGTCAAGTGCAATGTCTAGTTGGACTCGCGCAATAAATCGTCAAATGAAACGTTTTCATATTGCCCACTTGACATAGTACAATTTGAATTTTCCCCATTTCGTACCTTATACATTTCGTATATTATTGTACTTTCTTTTAAAGTAAGTAAGTACTTACTTACTTAAAAAGAACTTATAGAGAGGAAAGATTTGTGTTTTAGGATGTTTGTACGAATAAACTCAAAAACTACAGGTCGGATTTAAAACATGATTTCACCATTTGTATGCTACATTATGTGAAATGTGAGATTCGCGCGCTCTACCATGGCCTCTTTTTCGGACTGAATTATATCCATACTGGTCCGAGCACTCGGCAGATATCTTTCCACAAAAGTACTGTTATCAGTATACCCATAGATATCTACCGGGTATCCTCAACAGATCTTTAATATGCAGCAGGAAGAGGGTTGCGGAAAGAACAGACCTTTGAGAAACTCTGGCATTAATTATCATCGGCTCCGATGAGCAGCCGTCTATAACAACTCGGAGCGACCATTCATTCAAGAAGTCCTTTATCCAGCCGATCAGACCTTATCATGCCGTAAAACTGAAAGCTCGCTTATTAGGCCAGCGTGCCAGACTCTATCGAAGGCCTTCGAGACATCTAGGGACAGCAAACGCTTCCCCATTTTTCTCGAGGGCCTCGCCCGTGTCGCCCTATGTGCGTGGCATACACTAGAAGGTCTCCAGTCGATCGATTTTGGCAAACCCGTATAAAGTGGGTCGCTGAGGATATCATTTTGTTCTAGGTATGCCATGAGGCGTGAGTTCAATATACGCTCCATTATCTTGCAGAGTATGGAGGGGTGATTCTCTGATTTCGTGCAAATCAAATGTTCTTCGAGATATAAACGAAACTATATGTTATTTAATGACTAAATATTTTTTATATAGGTTACTTAGGTTAGTTGTATAGGTATATTTACCACCTAAAACTTATGTTGATATTGACAAATAAATAGGTAAAAAAAATAAAAAATGAACTAAAATATCATTACCTTCACTGCGCTCGGTACGAATTTTGGGAATCGTAATTTAATAACAACTCAATCGGACGTATTACTGTCGATTATTGTACTGGTATGTTTCAAGTACATATTAAAGAATGAAACTATAGAAATTTCAAAGTAGTGTTTAAGTGTTATTTACGTTAACAGCAATAAAACATTTTTGCACTAAAAAAAAGCTCATTACCGTCCATGTAACTGGAAATAAATAAATCAACCTGTGTAAATAAATGCAGTGAAGTTCCCTGCCACCTATCCCCACACACGATCCGCGCTCAGCCAGGGAGTGGACAGAGAACGAGGCGCACGCTTGCTAGTTTTTTTTTAAAAGAACATATAAGACAAGATTTAAACGTTGGTACGTAATTTTTTCATTACCATTTGTAAAATTTTGAGATAACGGTCAATTGGTTTTATAGTCTGGTAGACGTTAATATAATCTTTAATGAGTTCGAATGCTTCCTTATTTTTTATGGATATGTATTGCAAGAATTCAAGGACTGATTAAATGAAAAGTACGAAACTATCATTACCATTCCTCTCATTACCAGGATTTACCATCCACTATTGAGGCAATGGTAATGATAAATATGTCATGGTAATTAGTTTTGGCTAAACTTGTCGATGAGGAGAGCCAGCCCAGCAGTGGACTAATATAGGCTGATAATGATGATGAATGAGTTTTGGTCTTATCACTAGCATAAGCTAGTTGGCTGTGTTATGCAGTCGTGACTACTTCCTCGGTCTAGTGGTAGCCTTTTCAGCCGCAGCTCTTGTGTTTCCGGGTTTGATTTTTGGTTTTGGGATGTAAGATTGCACCGGTCTAATAAATCGTTTATTAAAACTAAAACAAAAAAGGAGTAACTTAAGATTTCAAAGGGAATATTAAAGATTTTTTGCTGGAAATTCAAGAAGACGAAAAGAATAACACACCATTTAAAAGAAATATAATACAGTATAACATCACTAAAGAAGAAACAGGCGAAAATTAAACAAGCAAACACTATTGTTACATTTTCAATGATTGGTCAGATGAAGACCTAATACATGACGAAGGTGAAACAAGAAAGGCAGAAGAAAACAGTATGAAAATATTAGTAACAAGATGAAACTAATGAAAAAAGAAGAATTAAATATAATTTCTTCAGATGAGGGTACTTTCTGATTTTAATGATATTTTTACCCAAATAATTAAGACTTAACTGCAAATACTTCCTACTAGATTTACCAAACATATTTTATAGTTTTGATTAAGAGTGACTGTTCATTTTAACTAAGTACTTAGTTTTTTAATAGCCTTTCATTTTGTCCCACTGTTGGGCACGTCAGGAATTAGATTGTTAATTTTATTAATATGAAGTAAGTTCTTACCTGATTAATTGTTTAACTGGTTCGTAGATACGACGGTACCTATGAGAAAAGCGTTTGTCATAACATATTAGCATTTGTCATAACATCCTCCTCCTTAGTCAGTCCCCCATTGCTGAGGATCGTGACTCCTAACGACTGCCGACTCTGTCGAGGTCCTCCACTGTTGTCGGTCTTCGGCTGTGTGGATTGCTGTACTCAAGGGAATGTCCAGATATTCGGACACTTGATCTGCCCATCCATAGGACTTCTACCCCTCGATCTCTTCCCCTCTACCTTTCCGGTAACTAGCAGCTTCTCCAAATTGCCAGGCTGCCTTCGGGCTATGTGGCCGAAGTATTGGAGAACTCGCTTCGTGCATATCACTGAGAGTCGAGGATTTTTGTCTAGTCCCAGCTCTTTCAATATGGACAGGTTTGTGCGTCGAGCAGTCCAGGGTATTCGCAGCATACGTCGCCAGCACCACATCTCAAAAGCGTCAACGCGACGTCTATCAGCGGCTTTCAGGACCCATTTTTCTGAGCCATATAGGAAAATGGTGAAGACAAGTGCGTGGACAATGTGCATTTTTGTTCTCCGTGAGATGTTACTGTCCTTCCATATCCTATTGAGCTGGGTCATTGCTGACTTAGCCATGCCGATGCGTCGACGGATCTCTAATTCGCAACCACCCTTATTACTGATGACCGAACCTAGGTACTGAAATTGTGTTACCATGTCGTAGTCATTCATTAGAGTCGTGCAATTGACAGTAGCAGTGCGGTCAACAATCATCACTTTAGTCTTTCCTTTGTTGATGAGCAGTCCAAAATCTTGGCTCACGTCTTCTAGTCGGCCTAAAAGCTCTATCATCTCATTTTCAGAGGACGCAAAGAGTGTTGTATCGTCCGCATAGCGGAGGTTTGATATGGTAACACCACCTATCCTAATGCCGCCCCCCATAACATAGTATGTCTTGTTTAACTCAATAATCAGTGAGTAAAGTAAGTAATCATTCCCAAATTTTAATAAGAAATTGTCTATTGTAAAGTTTATGTACTTAAATCAATTCGAAAACATGTTAAGACATTGATTTTTTCTTTCATTCTTCATTACCAATATCTCTTTTTAATTACCATAGTAGCTGGTATCATTGCCATATTGTATTCCTCATTACCATGCGTTGAAAAAAGATAATTAGGTCCGTATCTTTGCCAATTGTGCGTATAATTATGTCATATTTAAATATGACGTTTATTTTTCATATACCTTGTGATATTCATAGAAAAAAAGTCATTTTATTTTTTCTCGAAAATTCTTTAAATTTGCACTAATTGAGAGAAACACCCGGAGGTTATTGAAATCGGCCGATAGGTAGTAGTTGGATCAGCATAGCCGCCTTTTTTGGGCACGGGCTGTAAGTTGGCAAGCTTCCAGGATTTGGGCACTATTCCAGTCCTAATTGAGAGGCGGTACAATCGCGTCAACACTGAAGACAACTCGGGTGATCTTTGACCGATTTTATTATTAAGTAATAATTAGCCAAATGCTATTAGCCAATGCAATTAGCCACATGCCTATGCCCTTGTTGTTGATTACTTTTTAACCGACTTCAAAAAAGGAGGAGGTTCTCAATTCATCTGTATATATATTTTTTTTTATGTATGTTCGCGCATAACTCTGGCAATTATGAACCGATTTGAAAAAATCTTTCTTCCACCCATTGATTGGGTCCCATAAAAAAATTATTGCTTAGTAATAAGTAGTTCCTGAAAAAACAAGAATGGTGACTGCGCACTGACAGCTGCAGGAAAGCCTATATAGATGACTTTTTTGTCGCTTTTTAAGGACAAAAATGGTCATAACTCTGGCAAATATTTACCAATTTCAATTATTCTTTTTTTATTCGAAAGAAGAAACCACTGTAATGAATCTGTATGAAATTTATCACAACGGGATAAGAACTTCCTGGAAGACCATGAACGATGAGGAGGAATTTATCTGGTAAAAACCATAAAACTGATGTTCTCCATTACATTGCTCTGACAATTATGAACCGATTTTGATGATTCTTTTTTTATTCGAGAGAGTAAACTACTATGATGATTCCATGCAAATTTCATTACGACCTGATATTTTTTTCCGAAGAAACATGAATTATGTAAAACTATGTAGACGATAATGTGATCATAACCTACCTAGATCATTTTACGGTCTTCGATGGTTCAATCTTTATATATGAAAATATCACTAAAAAGTTTAAAATAAAATCTTTTAAAAAAAAATTGAACCGACTTCAATATCACTGAAAAGTATAAAATAAAATAAATATTATTGAAGTTGGTGCCATATATACACAGCCGGTAAGCTAACACCAACTTCAATAATATTTAAATTATTTTATACTTACTTTTCAGTGATATTGAAGTCGGTTCAATTTTTTTTTTAAAGATTTTATTTTTTCAGAAAAGGCGCCCCACGCTTTTACACATAAATATAATCCATAAATTACAAGCTCGGGGTAGAAAGAAAGAAAGAACGGTTTCGATAATTTATTTATTGCTTTTTAGTGCAGTAGTCCTTCTAAAAGCGTGTATTTTTAGTTTTTTAAGCTAGTAATTTATTTTATACTTTGTTAGTCTTAGAAATATTCGACTAAACTACGGATAAAATTAGCCCAAGTATTGATTTGTTCGTAGCTTGAATCGTAGGCAGGTTGTGGCAAATCATATTTTTACTAAACTTGGTATTACGCGTAGGTATCTGATTGAGTTTAACTCAACGAGTTTACTAGTAGCCGTTCCAGGGTTCCGTCACCCACCTTCCTGTTCCATCATCAGGTTATGATTATTGGGCAAAGTGAATAGAACTCTTTAATACAAATTAAATGAGTCCAAACTCGATGTGTTTACTAGTAGCCATTGCAGGGTTCCATCACCCACATTCCAGTTCCATCATCAGGTCCTCATTAATGTTCAAAGTGAAAAGAACTCTTTAAAACAAATCAAATGAGCCCACACTCGATGTGTTTACTAGTAGCCAATCCAGGGTTCCGTTACCCACCTTCCTGTTCCATCATCAGGTCCTCATTAATAATCAAAGTGAAAAGAACTCTTTAAAACATATCAAATGAACCCAAACTCGATTAGTTTACTAGTAGCCATCCAAGGGTTCTCTTATCCACCTTCGAGCCCCAGCATCAGATCAGCTTGATGATACCATATTATTGTATTGTCACCGGTCCTTGATACATGTGCAAAATTTCAAATGTTTAGGACGTGTAGAAGTGGGTCAAAATTGCATCGCAAGATTCCGTTACCATCATACATACATAGTTACATACATACATTCATACATACATACATACAGGTCAAGCTAATAAAAGCGTGTTAAAAAGAATCATCGAAATCGGTTCATAATTGTCAGAGCAATGTAATGGAGAACATCAGTTTTATGGTTTTTACCAGATAAATTCCTCCACATCGTTCATGGTCCTCCAGGAAGTTCTTATCCGGTTGTAATAAAATTCATATAGATTCAATACAGTGGTTTCTTCTTTCGAATAAAAAAAGAATCATTGAAATTGGTAAATATTTGCCAGAGTTATGACCATTTTTGTCCGACCGAGCGAGTCCGAGCGACTAAAACGTCATCTATAGAGGCTTTCTTGCAGCTCTCAGTGCGCAGTCACCATTCTTGTTTTTTCAGGAACTACTTATTACTAAGCAATATTTTTTTTATGGGACCCAATTAACGGATTAAAGAATGGATGGAAGAAAGATTTTTTCAAATCGGTTCATAATTGCCAGAGTTATGCGCGAACATACATAGAAAAAAAAAAAAATATATACAGACGAATTGAGAACCTCCTCCTTTTTTGAAGTCGGTTAAAAAGCGACATAATATCATCTTTTAAGCATTCCTGCAGGTTTCCTGCGCAGTCACCGTCTGGTTTTTTCAGGAACTACTTATTCGTAAGTAATCATTTTTTTATGGGACCCACCCAATCAATGGACTGATGAATGAATGGAAGAAAGACTTTTTTCAAATCGGTTCAAAATTGCCAGAGTTGTGCGCGAACATACATAGTCTTTCTTCCATTCATTCTTCAGTCCATTGATTGGGTGGGTCCCATACTTTTTAACTGAATTCAAAAAAGGAAGAGGTTCTTTATTCTTCTGTATATATATATTATAATATATATATATATAATAGGTAAAATTGGAATGTGACAACTCGCGTGCACGCGCCAGTTGACGAATAAGTCCTTTATTTTTATAATCTGTGAGTACATTATAGACATTATAAATCTTGTATATTGTCTCTGATGAATCGCTCGTGCTTGGAGACGAGTGTGAAGGTGCCCCACGCGTGGACATTGCAGAGGTGGTCGACCCTGGGCGCCGCGGAGACCAGCCCCCGGAGGTAGTACCGTTGCGAGCCTGACGGGCCATCGTCGAAGAACATCAGACCGCCCCCACTATCACCTTTACATACAGCTGTGCCTGTAATCATAGTAATATATCCTACTCAGGCAGGCCACCGCAAGTCGATAGAACAAAAAAAAACTGTATAGATTTGTGTACAAAGTTTCAGCAACCTTATAATAATAAAAACAACACTACCAATTAATAATATTCTAGAGATGAGGTATATATATACATATTGTAAACTTGTCTACCCATTTTTCGATATATCCGTATAATTATAACCGTATAAGTATAATTTTTGTCTGTTGTCGAGCTATTGGACTCGGGTTCAATTCTCCGTAAAGAAGTTGCTATGTATGAGTATATAATCTTATACTATTATTCTTTTATTTTTTGCCATATATAATTTCATAAATTCAAGAAAAAGATACCTACGAATGATGATGATGAAAAAAATATTTCATTTAATTTTACATGCATTTATGCATTGTTACGTTGGGTGCCACTGTTACGTGGACAGTACGTTGGACGTTACTGTTACGTTCGCCTGACGGCTAGGTACAAGAATAAAAACAACAAGTAAAATTACAAGTTGTTTATTGAATCGAAAATAAAAACATATACGTTAACCCGGCAGGAATTAAATTTCCACTAATAAAATTAAAACTATAAAGTCTCTAAAAAATCGCACTAGAACCAAACTCTAATGTCTCTAAATAAAGTCAAAACACACGGGTGTGGATTCGCGGCACAGGGAAGTTATCTGGTCGGAATAATAAAAAAGGTGCTGGGGCTTAACTTTTGGCCGTCCGAGTCCTCGACGCTTGGGGGTCTTCGGTAGTGCCTTCAGCCGACACTCTGTTTCTTGAAGGACACCGGTGGCTCGGGTGTTACAGTGCAGCCTGAAGCGTCGCCGCTTGTACAGTCAATCTGTACGATGAACGGTGGAGTCCCAATCGGTGTAACGGGGAACTCCAAGCGGGCACGGTGCAGTCTCAAAAGTGAATTTCAACGGGGAACGGTGAAACCCTAGCGGTGCACTCCAATGGGTACGGTGAATGGTGGAGTCCCAACGGTCAATGGGTAACGGGAAACTCCAATCCAGGGGGTTCCAACCGCCTAATCACAACACTATCACAATTATATTACATTGTTTTATATATTTTTTGCAGCACTACACTGAACAAAGAATAAACATGATAATCACCGCTTCCCGGGTCAGCTACTCAATTATATATATCCCGACGAACCTACGGCGGTCGCGACGCGATCTAGAATGGAATTCCGATCCATCCCTTCTATCCGCCAACAAAACAAGTGCGACAGAGATACGAAATGGAAAACACTAATGCTTCCGAGCGAGAAGGAGCATACATAGAAGAATCTCGACGGTGAAGGTGTGAGAATTGTAGACATGATTTCTAGACTGTTCCCGATGTTGACACTGAATAACGCTGTGAGCGCTAATACTAGTTGCGTCGCGCGGGTTCCGTACGATAATAAAAATATTTATTGTAGTTATTTGTTCGTAAATTTTTTATTTTACTATTTTAATGATTTTACGTTGTTACAACGTAACAGCATGTAATATTAAATGAAATATTTTTTTAGTAGTACTCATTGCTATTTAGTTCAACTAGATGGAGCTTCTTGTTGTCAGATTGGATGATTTCAGCACAAACCTCGGATTATCAATCGAATGTATGAGAATTCTGACTCTTCTTAGGTTTACGTCCTCTTTGGTCCAAGGTCCAAAGAGGACGCGGACCTAGGTCGCTTTTCGTGTTAAACTGCCCTGCAATAAGAGTTCACGGTAAGGCCTCTATACAATTCAAGAACTACTAGATACAACTCAAAACGCTGTGTGAGTGGCAGTGTAGATACTGGGCGGGTAGGGTCTCATTATACTCTGGACCTTCAGGCTGCTTGTCCTCTGAAGCGGAGAAGGGAGGAGAAGAGAGGAGAAAAGCGGAGCCTGGCATAACCTAACACCTAGTAAAAATGGAAGCAAGTACTAAACTTTAAATATATTTAGTGCTTCAGATTCTGCTCCGAAGCAGCAGTGTTGATATAGGATGTAAAGGGCGCTGCAGCTATCGATATCCAGACACACGAGATTTGATAACTAAGTAATATTCGTTGCCAAGCGAGTCACTTACCATTAGGCAAATGTATGGCATTAGATAAAGGCATAAACAAAATATACAAAAATCTACCGTTTTTGTATCCAGCACAAATCTTGTCGCTGGTTATGGACGGCAGGAACTGAGGGGGGGAGCCCTGGATACAACGACTCACGTCCACGTACGGCAACTTCACAATTTTGAGAACCTGGGATGCTCTTCCATCTTCAGAAGTGAGACCCCAGCCAGCAACCTGAATAATAAAAGGGTTCTTCAGATACGGCCAGTTGGATATGGTTGAGTTTGTTTGTCAAAATTTTGGTCTAACCATTCCCAGGTTCCCGTCCACCAGCTGTTTGTCCTCAAGGTTTTGATCAAAGTCCAGGCACACAGGCTGCACTTCGGGTGTGTAATGTACCGGCGTCACGAGGCTCACCAGGGCTATGTCATCTTGGAAGTTGGTTGCGGCCCCGTGGTACCTGGGCGGGATCTTTATCTCCCGAACCTGCCGAAGTTTACTCAGAATAAGCTAGTGTAAATATGTACTCCTGACTGATTACTACTACAGCGGCCAATCTGTCACAAGATCAGCCATGTAAGCAGCTGAGCACATAAACTGCCTGCACCATCCTTTACTGGATGGAAGATCGACATGTCAAGGCAGAGCGATGTACCTCAACCAAGACAAACATGCGTATGTGTGATCGTGTCTGTTTGTCTTGTGTTTGGGTGTTATCTAACTATTAGTAAGTAAGTATAATTAATAAGTATAATTTTTTTAAATTTTAAAAACCCCCGACATATTATTATGTAAACGAACTTTTAAAATGACTTTCCTGTACTATTATCAGACTCATTGATTTATAACTCGGTGGGTCCTACATTTCATGGAGCCGAGTTCCTGTTGCCACCTTCCTGCTTGCTCCCATCACCAGACTCTGATCAACATTCTTCTACCTATTACGCGCAGCAACCTATCCAAAGAATCCAAATTCGGTGGGTCTACGTTTATTGGTGTAGAGATCCCGTGACCACCTTCCTGCTCTATCATCAAGTCCCTGGTCACCATTTTTCTAGCAACTACTCGTCGAGACCTACCCAACGAGCCCAAACTCGGTGGGGCTACGTATATTGCCGCAGGGATCCCGGACCACCTTCCCGCTCCATCACCAGACCCTGATCACCATTTTTCTAGCAACTACTCGTCGAGACCTATCCAACGAGCCCAAACTCGGCGGGTCTACGTTTATTGGGGCTGAGATCCCGTTACCACCTTCTTGCTGATCATCAGACCCTGGTGAAGGTTACCATTTAATGAAGTATCATCGGATTGACATATGTTCTGAATGAAAGCTTTAGAGTCGCTGGACTTTTGGAACGTGGGCCCTTGACGTCCATTGAGTACGGCGGCGACTCCGAGGTACATGACAGTGGGGGGTTTAGTGGACAGTGGTACCCTTCCCGTAAGTAAGGTATTCAGAGGCTCCACACCCCACTGAGTTTCTTGCCGGTTCTTCTCAGTGGGGGCGCGTTGTGAACCGGTGGTAAACTCAGCCCTCTCTTAAGCGACAGCCCAAGCCGAGGCCGTGCCTCCCTGAGGTGCCCTTGTGCTCGTCGCTACTTCTGCCGTAAAGGCTAGAGCGCTTCAAGCGCTCGCCTCCTATTGTCTGGTGAAGCTGCGGCCATCTGCGGCTAACAAAAAAAAAAAATCAGCAGCTCCTGGCACACATCCCACCGGAGAGCTCTAGTATCCCCTCTCTTCGCCGTGCGAAAGCGGCTGTGTTTAGTCGGTTACCCCACATACCCGGTTACCCCACATACCCGGTTAACCCAACACCGGAGTTCGGGACAAAAAGGGGTATGAATATAATTATTACATCAGAGGATTGCGTTACGTCCAGGTCGTTGTTCCATGGTCGGTATGTCTTGCCGATTGCCACCGCGAACTGTGTGGCTGGTAAAAGCTTGGGCACATCTTTCCAGAAGCAGTGAGCTGCTGCAATGCAATATGATTAAGAATTTATTATTTTCTACTATGTCACAGTGGTAGGTTCCTCGGCGGGCGACGAGGCGGTGTAGATCACCGCGAGGCTGCGGGGGGGGGGGGGGGGGGGGGAAGGGCTACATTTCTCTTCCCCCGGAGCGTGCTCTAGCGAGGGTCTGCCGTTAGAGAGATTCTGGCGAGATTCGAACGGCGGGCCCAGGGCTCCATAACGTTGATGAAGGCCATCGGGCCACCGGTATGGTTAGTAGCCAACCTGGTTGGAGCTGTTGAAGCTGCCGTTAGGCCTTTGACTTGACTGCTATCTAGATGACTTGCAGTAATCGGGACCGACTCTTTACGTACCCTCCGAAGCACGGAGACGCCAGTTCAAATGCTACTAAAAGATGACTAATGACTCTGACCCTGGCTGACGTTGCTACTTTCTATGAGTACCTTATTAGGCGACTTACTGCCGCACCTACAAACGTCAATTATAGTTAATTGTGATTAAGTCATGTTTTGTAAATGGATTATTTCGACTTTAGAAGCTAAATAATACTTCATACGCGCATAGTGAGTAAATATATCAAAGATAATCATTAGAGACTCGGAGGAGAGTCGAAATAAATAGATTACAAAAAATGACTTCATTGCGATTAAAGTTAATTGATGTCTGTGAGTGCGGCAGTTAGTCTCTATTGAACAAAAAATAATAGCTTTGTTTTTCATTTTTTATTTTTTTGGGAATGATAGACGCTGTTGGCCGCAGATGGCCATTGCAGCTTCACCGGACAATAGGAGGCGAGCGCTTGAAGCGCTCTAGCCTTTACGGCAGAAGTAGCGACGAGCACAAGGGCACCTCAGGGAGGCACGGCCTCGGCTTGGGCTGTCGCTTAAGAGAGGGCTGAGTTTACCACCGGTTCACAACGCGCCCCCACTGAGAAGAACCGGCAAGAAACTCAGTGGGGTGATGCACGTCGTTGCGGTCGCATACGTACGACCCTTCGGCCTCGCCGGCGAGACCGGTGTCTGTTAGCTGACACCCATTTTCTACCGTTGTGTGCCGTACGAGGCGAGTAAGGGAAAACTAGAAGACGGGCAGCAGCGTCTTTCTATTGGATTACCTACCAACTGGTAGGCCAAGCGTGAAGATTATGGCAACCCGTCCCTTCCTAGAAGTGCTGTGTTAAGCAGAGGACGTCTTCCGGCTGATAATGAGTACCATGAGACCAACCAGAAATGACAACAGTGTTAGTGACGAGGCTTCCGCCGCAAATCTGCATGTACGGTTTAGTGGTCTTGGTGTAGATCGCAGCGTGCCACGGCATCTCACTGATCTCGGCCATCCAACCCCCACTGATGATTAGCGGCTTAAGGGCGTAGATTTTTCCGCACTCTGTGAGAGAAAACCAATATGTTTTAAGTCTAATTCCCTCTACGCCTCTAGGTTTGCTGGACGAGAATTGAAATTTTGTGTTAAGCTCGCCTTTTGTACTCTTAGTTTCCTTATTCAATTTATTAACACGACCAGCAGGAAGATCGTTTAATGATAAGTGGTATGCTGTAACCCAAGATAATAGTTATTAAGCTACTTGGAGTCCAGTAATTTCCTCAGCTACAGTGCCTTTCACACCGGTCTCCACAATGCTTGCATATTGCTGCTAGGCGGCAGAATGTGACAATTTGGTGGTACAACAAATTTGAATTCCTTTAAAATTAACGCAAAGTTACTTTATGTACTTAGTCCCCATATCAGATGATTACAAATGAACAGTGTAATTTATATAAGAACATTTTCTTTTTAATCTATACTATAATAAAACTCAAAGAGCACTTTTTCTGTACATTGAATATTTTTCCAAAATTTCTATGTGGGGATACTATACTATCGACATAGAGGCCAAAACAATTTTTTTTGGAATTATTGTCTGTCTGTCTGTCTGTCTGTCGTTCTGTTTGTCCAGGTATCATTTGAAAACCCGTGGATGGATTTTGAATGGACTTTCACTGATGTGTTGTGTAGAAGTACTTACGTAATTTTGGCCGAACCCTGATGACTATTCTACGGAACCCCTAAGTTCCGTGGAACACAGTTTGGGAATCCCTGTCTACTGCGATCCCCAAGGCGCCTGCCAGGCGTGGGGATTATGTCAACCAACACCTCCCTTCTAAGGGGAAGTTTTTGTTCATATAAGTGGACGTGTTCTGGCAGCTGCCGATGATAATACAGTCGCACCCAACCTTTTTTTTTTTTTGAAGCGGGTGAAATCTTCCTAAGATTCCCGGGAGCTGTGGGGCTCGGCCGGGGTATGTGGGATTCTTACCCACTAAAACCCCCGCGGCTGTCGCATCGGCACATGAGAAGGGGGACCCCAGGGCTCTCCGGTGGGATCTGCACCAGGGGCCTCTCAGTGCCTTGCCTTTGAGCCCGCCGCCGGGGGGCGCATTGTAGCCCCCCGGGAACCTGACACGGTGCTCACGGGGACGGGGGTCGCAACCCCGCCGCCGTCCTCCTCGGAGTCGCCGCCGTACTCAATGGACGCTCAAAGGGCCCGCACCCTGAGCGTCCAGCGACTCCGAAGAGTCGCACCCAACCTAACCTAACCCTACCTTTCTTTTCGTGGTTGGTAGATGATGATCTCAGCTCCAAACTGCTGCCGAAATCCTCCGGAATTATGCATTTTTTCCCTTCAGCTGCATACGTTACTTCACGCGTGCCGTTCTTAATGTTGCAGTGGGCTGTCAAGATAGAATATTTATTACAACCGCACGCAACATAAAGTGCCCCATTTCACCTGCAAGCTTTTCTTCAGAAACAATTTATCCGATCGTAATGAGATTTGCATGGAACCATCATAGTAGTTTACTCTCTCGAATAAAGAATCATCGACATCGGTTCATATTTGTCAGAGTAATGTAGGTAATGGAGAGATGGGAATTGAAGAATGGATGGAAGACGTTTTTTTCAAATTGGTTCATATATGTCAGAAAAAATATATATACTATACAGACGAATGGACAACCTCCTCCTTTTCTGAAATCGGTTAAAAATAGCTACTGCGCAGAGTCTTGCAGCTAACTTCAGACACACAAAGATCCGTTGACCACGTTGTGACTGTAAACACTACGTGCTATACTTACGCACGCATTCAGGGTAGTGTGGGGTTTGAGACCAGACTCCCTCATCACAAATGACGTCACTGGGCCCAATCAACTGGTACCCGGGGTTGCAGGCGTAATATATGAGTACTGACGGGACCTCAATACCCGGGGTAGCGTCGGTGTTACTTGTGCTATACGACCCGTCGACAGGGTAGGCGGGTAGTTGGCATCCCCTGGATAAAAGAGGCAAAACAAGTATAAATTAAGTATGTATAAAATCACTAAAAATACAAAACATAAAAAGATCGTCTGTGATAGAACGGTCTTAAAATGCATTATACATACATATATTGTAAGCCAAAAATGTTGTCAACCCTAAGGTTAGGTTTTTTAAAAATTTTGTCGTTCCGCGAATTGGGTAGAAATGTAGGTACATTCTGCGTAGTTTACTTTTTAATTTTACTGAAATAGGGTTTGCACATCAGTGAAAATAATAATATATTTTTATTTATTTTTTACGGCTAGTTTTGTAACACCGTGTATACATAGACCTTCAGTGAAAAATTATCTAACTGATGGCGAAAACAGCTTAAAAAATCCTTGCGTGGTTTAGGAGGAGTTCATGGATATACAGACAGACGGACGCGGAACGCCACTTGTTTTATACTATGTAAGAAGAAGAAGATGCGGTTTCCTGATGCGCTATGGAAGCTACCAATTATTGGAAATAAAATACCTGCTCTTTTCAGGTCCTGCGCTCACCAACAGACAAGCTGAAAATATATCAAGTGTATTTTTACTATACACAATAAAAATCAAAACTATAACTGTATACAGTGGCGTGCACAGAAGGTAGGCAAAAAAAATATTCGACTTGTTTCACCTATTTTAGGTATGTTATTACACCATTTCAAATATCCATATGCAAGCAAATACTATAGACATATTAATTTGCATTTGAGAACATTAATAAGTTTATTCAGCAGCTACATACTGACAAAAATACTTTGCCTACCCTACGATTTCTCTAAACAGTCTTAATTTACAAAAATCTTAGTTTGGGCATGAATTAACGTATTTTTTTTTTATGTAAATGGATATGTTTGGTTAATTTAAGGATATTTGTGCTGGAACACGAACAAATAGCATAAAGCATAAACAACGCGCAGATATTTTTGCCTGCTTTCAGTGCACGCCACTGACTGTATATACCTACCTACTGGCTAACTGGTTGAAAATTCTTGGATATAGTAATTCAAGGTCTTAAGTAAGGTACTTATAAAAAAGTTAAATGAAATAAATACCTATATGTAAATAAGGAAGAAACAACCAACAATGTGCAACCTTGCACTACGTGTCTTCCGTCATCACGCGGATTTTTACAAAGAAAAAGTTAGCCGACCGAGCGTTGTAAACAAATAAATAGGTACTCTCTTATCGCTGCGTACCTACCGAAGTAGGTACTGGAGCGACCTGTTTCCCATACCAGCCAGACTGTATACTAAAATAACCGGTCGGATCTTTGGGGGGTCCTAAACCGGGGCCGGGTGGCAGTCTTAGGGGACTGCTAAGATGAAACGTAATTTCATACGATTAAAAATAATAAATGTCCGGTAGTTGTGGTATAGTACGGATATGCGACCCCGGCTTCCCTAGCTATTACTGTCCCATCCCTTGCTCTCCTGGGTGGTAATATCCTACTTTTCCTATTTCGTTCTTACACCACCTGTCCTTCCCTTTCCCTCGTTATTCGTGAGAACGCAATGCTTAATCATAAAATAATTCCAAAATGGCGGCGATGTGGTTCGCCACCCATCATGTCTCGTTTCTCAAGGGGGCGAAAAGCGGCCCATGGGCTCTGCCTACCTCTACGGGAAAAATGCGTATGTATGTAAAAATAATGAATATATGTATGTATGTAAAAATAATAAAAAAAAAATTCTCCACAAACCGTAAGTAAATAGTTATCAAGTATAATTATAAAAGCATAAAAAGCCCCACTGCGAACAAACAAAATGGACTTATATTTCATTATACATACATAGTGCATATAGGTACACATGTATATATACATTGAACTCGTATTATTAGGACCTTTCATTTTTCGAAAAAATTTATAGCCTATGTCACTCTCACATCTGAGTCGAATCAAAAGATATATTAGAAAAACTATTTTAAAAAAATAAAAACCGACTTCAAAGTAAATTATCTAATAAACTATTTTAAAAAAAATATAAACCGACTTCAAAGTAAATTATCTAAAAAGCATAAAATAACGAAAATATTATTGAAGTTGGTGTTAGCGTACCTGCTGTGTATATTCTGCACCAACTTCAATAATATTTTCGTTATTTTATGCTTTTTAGATAATTTACTTTGAAGTCGGTTTATATTTTTTTTAAAATAGTTTATTTAACACTTTTTAGTGACTTATTTTACCAAGATAGGTATCAGCACTATCACGCAACTCGAACGTCTACATTACAGTAACTTACTGAAAACATAAAAAGTTTATATCTCTTAAACTACTGGACCGATTTTGATGAAATTTATACTCTACCCTAAGTTGAAAGATACTCTAACTATTGCAAAAAGAATTTTCGAAATCGGACTTGTAGTTTCTGAGAAATCCGCGGACAAACCTACATACATACATACATACATACATACATACATACAAACACTCGTGAAATTTGGTAAATTCGTTTAGAAGCCCACATGGACTAACATATATGAATATTACGCATTTTTATTAATATTACATACATACGCGTCGAATACAGAACCTCCTTTTTTGAAGTCGGTTAAAAAGCATAAAATAACGAAAATATATTGAAGTCGGTGCTAGCACATCATGTTAACTAACGCTAGCACCAGCTGACACCGACTTCAATATATTTTCGTTATTTTATGCTTTTTAGATAATTTACTTTGAAGTCGGTTTTTATTTTTAACCGACTTCTTAACCGACTTCAAAAAAGGAGGTTCTGTATTCGACGCGTATGTATGTAATATTAATAAAAATGCGTAATATTCATATATGTTAGTCTATGTGGGCTTCTAAACGAATTTACCAAATTTCACGAGTGTATGTATGTATGTATGTATGTATGTATGTATGTATGTATGTATGTATGTATGTATGTATGTAGGTTTGTCCGCGGATTTCTCAGAAACTACAAGTCCGATTTCAAAAATTCTTTTTGCAATAGTTAGAGTATCTTTCAACTTAGGGTAGAGTACAAATTTCATCAAAATCGGTCCAGTAGTTTAAGAGATATAAACTTTTTATGTTTTCAGTAAGTTACTGTAATGTAGACGTTCGAGTTGCGTGATAGTGCTGATACCTATCTTGGTAAAATAAGTCACTAAAAAGTGTTAAATAAACTATTTTAAAAACTATTTTAAAAAAAATAAAAACCGACTTCAAAGTAAATTATCTAAAAACTATTTTAAAAAAAATATAAACCGACTTCAAAGTAAATTATCTAAAAAGCATAAAATAACGAAAATATTATTGAAGTTGGTGTTAGCGTACCTGCTGTGTATATTCTGCACCAACTTCAATAATATTTTCGTTATTTTATGCTTTTTAGATAATTTACTTTGAAGTCGGTTTATATTTTTTTTTAAATAGTTTATTTAACACTTTTTAGTGACTTATTTTACCAAGATAGGTATCAGCACTATCACGCAACTCGAACGTCTACATTACAGTAACTTACTGAAAACATAAAAAGTTTATATCTCTTAAACTACTGGACCGATTTTGATGAAATTTATACTCTACCCTAAGTTGAAAGATACTCTAACTATTGCAAAAAGAATTTTCGAAATCGGACTTGTAGTTTCTGAGAAATCCGCGGACAAACCTACATACATACATACATACATACATACATACATACATACATACATACATACATACATACATACAAACACTCGTGAAATTTGGTAAATTCGTTTAGAAGCCCACATGGACTAACATATATGAATATTACGCATTTTTATTAATATTACATACATACGCGTCGAATACAGAACCTCCTTTTTTGAAGTCGGTTAAAAAGCATAAAATAACGAAAATATTATTGAAGTTGGTGTTAGCGTACCTGCTGTGTATATTCTGCACCAACTTCAATAATATTTTCGTTATTTTATGCTTTTTAGATAATTTACTTTGAAGTCGGTTTTTATTTTTTTTTAAATAGTTTATTTAACACTTTTTAGTGACTTATTTTACCAAGATAGGTATCAGCACTATCACGCAACTCGAACGTCTACATTACAGTAACTTACTGAAAACATAAAAAGTTTATATCTCTTAAACTACTGGACCGATTTTGATGAAATTTGTACTCTACCCTAAGTTGAAAGATACTCTAACTATTGCAAAAAGAATTTTTGAAATCGGACTTGTAGTTTCTGAGAAATCCGCGGACAAACCTACATACATACATACATACATACATACATACATACATACATACATACATACATACATACATACATACAAACACTCGTGAAATTTGGTAAATTCGTTTAGAAGCCCACATAGACTAACATATATGAAAATTACGCATTTTTATTAATATTACATACATACGCGTCGAATACAGAACCTCCTTTTTTGAAGTCGGTTAAAAAAAATAAAAACCGACTTCAAAGTAAATTATCTAAAAAGCATAAAATAACGAAAATATTATTGAAGTTGGTGCAGAATATACACAGCAGGTACGCTAACACCAACTTCAATAATATTTTCGTTATTTTATGCTTTTTAGATAATTTACTTTGAAGTCGGTTTTTATTTTTTTTAAAATAGTTTTTAAAAAATAGTTTATTTAACACTTTTTAGTGACTTATTTTACCAAAATAGGTATCAGCACATCACGCAACTCGAACGTCTAAGTTACAGTAACTTACTGAAAACATAAAAAGTTTATATCTCTTAAACTACTGGACCGATTTTGATGAAACTTGTACTCTACCCTAAGTTGAAAAATATTCTAACTATTGCAAAAAGAATTTTCAAAATCGGACTTGTAGTTTCTGAGAAATCCGTGGACAAACCTACATACATACATACATACCTACATACATACATACATACATACATACATACATACACTCATAAAATTTGGTAAATTTGTTTAGAAGCCCACTTAGACTAACATATATTAATATTACGCATTTTTATCAATATTACATACATACGCGTCGAATAGAGAACCTTCTTTTTGAAGCCGGTTAATGAAGCCGGTTAAAAACATAACCCTGTTTCAGTGGCAGTTTATTATTATTATTATAAACTTATCTCAAACGCTAGAGAAAGGGGCGCCACTATCAAGTTTCTGTCCCGGTTCGAAAAAAATCGAAGATCCACTTCTGGGTGGTAGGTCAGGTGTAGAATACAACCTTCGTCTTCAGGCACTGCGGTATGTCGGACGAGATGTTATTGCCTAGTTTCCCGAACGCTGCCCATGCGAGTTGGATTCTTCAGGCGACCTCTTTGTCAAAGTTGGACCGACCTAACTGGATAGTTTTTAACCGACTTCAAAAAAGGAGGTTCTGTATTCGACGCGTATGTATGTAATATTAATAGAAATGCGTAATATTCATATATGTTAGTCTATGTGGGCTTCTAAACAAATTTACCAAATTTCACGAGTGTATGTATGTATGTATGTATGTATGTATGTATGTATGTATGTATGTATGTATGTATGTATGTAGGTTTGTCCGCGGATTTCTCAGAAACTACAAGTCCGATTTCGAAAATTCTTTTTGCAATAGTTAGAGTATTTTTCAACTTAGGGTAGAGTACAAGTTTCATCAAAATCGGTCCAGTAGTTTAAGAGATATAAACTTTTTATGTTTTCAGTAAGTTACTGTAATGTAGACGTTCGAGTTGCGTGATAGTGCTGATACCTATCTTGGTAAAATAAGTCACTAAAAAGTGTTAAATAAACTATTTTTAAAAAAATATAAACCGACTTCAAAGTAAATTATCTAAAAAGCATAAAATAACGAAAATATTATTGAAGTTGGTGCAGAACATACACAGCAGGTACGCTAACACCAACTTCAATAATATTTTCGTTATTTTATGCTTTTTAGATAATTTACTTTGAAGTCGGTTTATATTTTTTTAAAAATAGTTTATTTCTAGCGTGGTTACTATGATACATATAATCTATATCATACATATAACTCATTTGTTGAATATATAGGTATATCATTTCAAAATTTATCACGCTTACATCAAACCGACACTAGATTATACTGACACAGTTTGTATTACTTTAAGATAACCATAGAGAGTAAGTATAATACAAACGATAAGAGTATAATTTAATAGAGTACCTAAGTAATTTGTGTATAGAAAGAACTCTAAACTTAATCTGTAGTTTATTTACATCAAGTAAATTCTACAGTGATTACAAATAATACTTGTAATAAACTATATAAAAAAACCGACTTCAAAGTTAATTATCTAAAAAACATAAAATAACGAAAATATACAGGGTGTAAGGGACATCGTACCGAAAAAAAATATATAAGACGTCAAATAATGTCCGTCACAACATTACAGTAACCATTTAATATGGTAAATGACAAATGACTAACTTATTAATTTTCGAGCATGTAATGAATACATGCGGAATAATGTTTATTTTTAACCGACTTCAAAAAAGGAGGAGGTTCTCAATTCGTCTGTATATATATATTTTTTTTTTTTTTTTTTTTATGTATGTTCGCGCATAACTCTGGCAATTATGAACAGATTTGAAAAAATCTTTCTTCCATCCATTCTTTAATCCGTTAATTGGGTCCCATAAAAAAATTATTGCTTAGTAATAAGTAGTTCCTGAAAAAACAAGAATGGTGACTGCGCACTGAGACTTGCAAGAAAGCCTATATAGATGACGTTTTAGTCGCTCGGACTCGCTCGGTCGGACAAAAATAGTCATAACTCTGGCAAATATTTACCAATTTCAATGATTCTTTTTTTATTCGAAAGAAGAAACCACTGTATTGAATCTGTATGAATTTTATTACAACCGGATAAGAACTTCCTGGAGGACCATGAACGATGTGGAGGAATTTATCTGGTAAAAACCATAAAACTGATGTTCTCCATTACATTGCTCTGACAATTATGAACCGATTTCGATGATTCTTTTTTTATTCGAGAGAGTAAACTACTATGATGTTTTCATGCAAATTTCATTACGACCGGATATATTTTTCTGAAGAAACATGAATTATGTAAAACTATGTAGACGATAATGTGATCATAACCTACCTAGATAATTTTACATTTTTTGGTTCAATCTTTATATATGAAAATATCACTAAAAAGTTTAAAATAAAATCTTTTTAAAAAAAAATTGAACCGACTTCAATATCACTGAAAAGTATAAAATAATTTAAATATTATTGAAGTTGGTGCCAAATATACACAGCAGGTACGCTAACACCAACTTCAATAATATTTAAATTATTTTATACTTTTCAGTGATATTGAAGTCGGTTCAATTTTTTTTTAAAAAGATTTTATTCAAATTACACTGTTAATTTTCTAAAATAATAATAGTTAATTGCCTATTAATTAATTGTCTATGCACTGTTTTTGTGAATAAAGAATAAATAAATAAATAAAAATAAAATAAAAACACAAATAATTAATTAATTGTTTTAAAATTAAAATTAGGCTTTATTATTATACCAATAATGATGTTATACTAATTTTATTTAAAAAAAGTGATTTTTTTTTTGGAAATTCATGAAAAAGCCGATGAAAAATTTTAACACTAAGTAGGATGTTCAGAATCGTTCTGGATCCCTGGTATCGGTTTTCGGTACGATGTCCCTTACACCCGTTATTGAAGTCGACTAAGACTAGCACGAGCTGACACCGACTTCAATATATTTTCGTTATTTTATGTTTTTAGATAATTTACTTTGAATTGGTTTTTTTTTTTAAATAGTTTATTTGACACTTTTTAGTGACTTTTATTTTAGCAAAATAAGTGTCAGCATTATCACGTAACTCGAACGTCTACGTTACAGTAACTTACTGAAAACATAAAAAGTATATATCTCTTAAACTACTGGACCGATTTTGATGAAACTTGTACTGTACCCTAATTTGAAAAATATTCTATTACAAAAATAATTTTTGAAATCGGACCTGTAGTTTCTAAAAAATCCGCGGACAAACAAACCTACATACATACATACACTCATAAAATTTGGTAAATTTGTTTAGAAGCCCACACAGACTAACATATATTAATATTACGCATTTTTATTAATATTACATACATACTTACGCGTCGAATAGAGAACCTTCTATTTGAAGCCGGTTAAAAATAGCGGCTTTATCGTTTAAAGCTACTTCTTCCACACAACCATAATAAAGGAAGAAGAATTAGAAATACAAAAATAATTTAATTACCTGAACAAAGGAATATTATCATGAGGTACATGTTAGCGCACATGTTGACACTATAATAATATACAAGTTATTAATAACACAACAGGTTCGTTCAATGGCCTCATTTATAAAGATCGTGCAGACTCCTTGCCACGCCAATATCGTTAAATCCTACTACATTCGACCTGCAAATATTTTTTTTATATACTTACCTTACATACACATTGTATTTTTATAGACGTCATGAAGTAGGGCCAATTTAATAGACCACGTTTGACACTTCATCAAAATTTAACAACGTAACCTTGTAACGGCGGGCATAAAATATTATTAACTTTTTCGAAGTTAGAACTGCGACCGTATTATACCACCACATCTATTAGCAGTATTATTGTCACCTTGCTTTCTCGATAGAAAGAGACAGAGCTATAAACTACGTATATTGACATCTCTATCTATTGGCAAGTAACATGATATCATTACTGCTAATAGAGGTGATGGTAGGCCTCCTGCACAATTGCTTAACTTTTTTAACCGACTTCAAATAGGAGGAGGTTCTCAATTCGTCTGTAAGTCTTATATATATTTTTTTTTAATGTATGATCGCGCATAACTCTGCCAATTATGAACCGATTTGAAAAAATCTTTGTTCCATCCATTCTTCAATCCATTGATTGGGTCCCATAAAAAAAATATTGCTTAGTAATAAGTAGTTTCTGAAAAAACAAGAATGGTGACTGCGCAGGAAAGCTGCAGGAAAGCATTAGTAGTAGCTGAAATATAGTATCGGTGTGACAGACAGACAAAGAGGGTTCCATAGTGTATAATCTTTTGGATTATACGAACCCTACAAATAGATTCAAAACTACTTCAGATAATATGGTGATTGGCCTGCATTGTAAGGAACATTAATAAGGAACCACAGTACAAAGTTGTTCCTCCTCGAGGCATTTCAACCCGCGGCCTCCGGTTTTCAAATCAAGCAGTTACTACTTGCGCCACGGAGACTACAAAAACACATTATCCTTGTCGTAATGCTTTTATTTTAGCGTGCCATAGACTCAGTTCAATTAAATAAATGCAACAAATAGTCTTGATCATGTTTTTATATTGTAATTGCGTAATCACTTATACCAGACGTTCTCAGACTTGTTTTCTCATAAACCACTTCCAATATTGAGTTGTTTACGGGTGGACCCCTTGTAGCTTTTCTACCATATTTCCATAACGCGACATAAAATGTGAAGATTAGATCTGACTATGGAAATTTGCCTTGCGCCAAATTCAATAAGTTTCAAGTCAATCGAACAATAAAAGAAAATGTTTTATACAAATGAAAACGCCCCATTTAACCCCTTTACGAGCGGAATTTTCAAAAACCATTTTTTAGTAAATGCTTACGTCATAAGAAGAACCTACTGTCCAAATTTCAGCTTCCTAGATCCAGCGGGTTGGCCTGTGCGTCGATGAATCAGTCAGTCAGTCAGGAGAAGTAATTGTATATGTATAGATAGATAGATAAAAGATATAGGTAATTCATTTGTTGAATATCTATGTATCATCGAAATAAATGTATACCGACGTGACGTCACGCGGCATTTCAATATAAATCTTTTTTTTAGTAGGTAATCTAGCCTAGATAACAAAAAAAAATGTTTAGTCCGACATTTATATTACCAAAAAACTATTTAAAAAAAAAACCGACTTCAAAGTCAATTATCTAAAAAGCATAAAATAACGAAAATATATTGAAGTCGGTGCTAGCACATCATGTTAACTAACACTAGCACAAACTGACACCGACTTCAATATATTTTCGTTATTTTATGCTTTTTAGATAATTGACTTTGAAGTCGGTTTTTTTTTTTAATAGTTTATTTAATACTTTTTAGTGACTTATTTTATCAAAATAGGTATCAGCACTATCACGCAACTCGAACGTCTACGTTACAGTAACTTACTGAAAACATAAAAAGTGTATATCTCTTAAACTACTGGACCGATTTTAATGAAACTTATACTCTACCCTAAGTTGAAAAATACTCTTAACTATTTCAAAAAGAATTTTTGAAATCGGACTTGTAGTTTCTGAGAAATCCGTGGACAAACCTACATACATACATACATACACTCATAAAATTTGATAAATTTGTTTAGAAGCCCACATAGACTAACATATATTAATATTACGCATTTTTATTAATATTACATACATACGCGTCGAATAGAGAACCTTCTTTTTGAAGCCGGTTAAAAATGTTTGTTAGTTTTGTCGATTATACAAAAAATTACAAAGAAATAGTGCTTTGAAATGCCACGTGAAGTCACGCTTGTATACAATTTTTACTGAGCCGTGACGTCACGAGCCCCCACTCCCGAACTGAGACGCTCAATATCTTTGGCAATATTAACTGATTTGTTATATAAAAAACTACATGTCTAATATTTTTTGATAATCTAACTTACGGAATAATTAATTAACTTTTTTTCCAGTCATCATCCTTATTAGACCAACTGCATAATCTTGTCGTCCTAATTACGCGCACTACTGTCGCTATGCCGTCATAGAGTTTTCTTCATTTGTATACACGTAATACATTTTTACGTGCTGTAAGTTGACGTAATTATTATAAACGTGCATTAGTATGGACATGGCATAATTTGTGTTAGCTAATGCGACAATCCTGTTAATGTTTACACCAAGGACGAAACTGCTACAGTAATAAACTACTGTAACGATTGGTGAAAGTAGTTAGTCACCGACGAGCTTCACACATTGATGCCCTGCCTGCGTAATGCTTGATCGCCATCACCCCCGTCTTGAAGAGAGATCATTTATCAGATTTTGTAGAATTGGATCGACTATGTTAGAGCATGGAAGAGACTTCTGCACGAAGACCAGTATTCATGGGTTTAACCATATTGCGGCAGGTCGCAGACATTGGGTAGAGAGGTAAATCTTAATTTTTAATAGTTATTTAATCAACTAGCACTAACAGAGATAAGTATCTTTTTATGTGCTCTAACGGGTGTAAGGGACATCGTACCGAAAACCGATACCAGGGATCCAGAACACGATTCTGAACATCCTAGTGTTGAAATTTTTCATCGGCTTTTTCATGAATTTAAAAAAACCCTTTTTTTAAATAAAATTAGTATAACATCATTATTGGTATTATAATAAAGCCTAATTTTAATTTAAAGACAATTAATTAATTATTTGTGTTTTTATTTTATTTTTATTTATTTTTTATTCACAAAAACAGTGCATAGGCAATTAATTAATAGGCAATTAACTATTATTATTTTAGAAAATTAGCAATGTAATTTGAAAAATAAATATTATTCCGCATATATTCATTACATGCTCGAAAATTAATAAGTTAGTCATTTGTCATTTACCATATAAATGGTTACTGTAATGTTGTAACGGACATTATTTGACGTCTTATAAATTTTTTTTCGGTACGATGTCCCTTACACCCTGTGTATACTATACAGTAGGTTCGAAAATTTCCTCGTGCATGGTTTTGTCTATAGAAAAAAAGTGGTAATGGATACTCTGATTATTGAAGAAGGGTCTGATCGTTGAGACTAGTAGGTAGTTTTTCAACATGAATTGAGTGAAGTGTGTTCTGCACCTTGAGCAACCGGTAAGGGTCTGGACCCTTACCAGATTGTAACCATGTGGACAGTGGTGTTCCACCAAATTTCGTTTGATATTCCTATGACCTCGGTTGACACGTGTTGGTTAGCATCCGAATTTTCGGGATGCGAATTCTAAAGTATGGCATTGTTTGTAACCGTGTAGCTGGAAACTCCAACAACGGTTGGCGACTGACGTTTCATTAAGACCTCAGTGGGACATTGGATAGCTTACCATATGGTACAAGTTTAGGAAGAACGGTACACGTATGTAAAGAAAAAATCCTTGATTTAAGTATTTCGGTATCTAATCCGTAGGTTACTATGGGTGTGTACGACAGGGCTGGCAGTATGGGGCGCTGTAGACCTTTCCAGGGGCCAGCTGCAGCGGTACTACGAGAATCCTACGGTGGTGACCCTGGAGAAGGATTTTAGGTCATGGCGATTCAGCTTGCCTGCCGTTACAGCATGCTATGTGGTGAGCATATCATCATCATCAGTCGAAAGACATCCACTGACCAACAAATGCGGTAAGCATTTAGCCTTAGAAATCGCAGATCCTTTCCTTAGGATCGCAGTATAGATGGTAGGTTATCCAATTGAAGACCCGGACGAGTACCATGTACGTTCCCGGGGCCCGTCGACACAGCGGGCCTACATGTAAGAATATATGCACAAGCATTTATCAGCCAACTATTGGCGCTTCTCGAGTGGCGAACATGAACCTGAACACTGGGCAGATCTCCCACTAGGTGGACCGACGATCTTCGGAGTCGCTGGACGCTCGGGGTGTGGGCCCCTTGAGCGTCCATTGAGTACGGCGGCGAGTGGCGACTCCGAGGAGGACGGCGGCGGGGTTGCGACCCCCGTCCCCGTAAGCACCGTGACTGGTTCCCGGGGGGCTACAATGCGCCCCCCGGTGGCGGGCTCAAAGGCAAGGCACTGAGGGGCCCCTGGTGCAGATCCCACCGGAGAGCCCTGGGGTCCCCCCTCTCATGTGCCGATGCGACAGCCGCGGGGGTTTTAGTGGGTAAGAATCCCACATACCCCGGTCGAGCCCCACAGCTCCCGGGGATCTTTCGAAAATTTCCCACGCGTCAAAAAAAATAAAAGGTGGACCGACGATATTGTAAAAGTTGCAAGCAACCGATGGATGAAAAGAAAAAGGAGGGGGGGGGGGGGGTTATGTTTAGCAGTAGACGTCTTCCGGATGATGATGATGTTGAGTTGGCTAGTATTGTTTGCCACTGATAATTAATATTTTGTTCTGTTCTTTAGAATCGTCTAGACGCTGAGAAACTCCCAGCTATCGTCAAGAAGTACTGGAACACGACGCCCTCTGACGGAGAGTACAAGTACTACTCTAGTTTCGTAGATGCAGTGGTGAACTCGAACATGTTCGAACTCGACCGGTTCAGGCAGTTCAGCAATGACCGTCGGCTCGATGTGGACATGTTCAATCTTGCTGTGGATGTAAGTTATCATTATTCTTGCCATGTTTTATTCAACTTAGTGATGAGCCAAGAATGACGTTCACCTAATGGTAAGCGACACACCTGGCTAAGAACAGCTGCAATCAGTGCATTGCCACCCAAGATATCAATTATTGAGTCTCTTGAGCCCTGTAATTAACCGGCTTCAAAAAGAAGGTTCTCTATTCGACGCGTATGTATGTAATATTAATAAAAATGCATAATATTAATATATGTTAGTCTATGTGGGCTTCTAAACAAATTTACCAAATTTTATCAGTGTATGTATGTATATATGTATGTATGTAGGTTTGTCCGCGGATTTCTCAGAAACTACAAGTCCAATTTCAAAAATTCTTTTTGCAATAGTTAGAGTATTTTTCAAATTAGGGTAGAGTATAAGTTTCATCAAAATCGGTCCAGTAGTTTAAGAGATATAAACTTTTTATGTTTTCAGTAAGTTACTGTGACGTAAACGTTCGAGTTGCGAGATAGTGCTGATACCTGTCTTGGTAAAATAAAAGTCACTAAAAAGTGTTAAATAAGCTATTTAAAAAAAAGTAAAAACCGAGTTCAAGGTAAATTATCTAAAAAGCATAAAATAACGAAAATATATTGAAGTCGGTGTCAGCTCGTGCTAGTCTTAGTTAACATGATGTGCTAGCACCGACTTCAATATTATATTTTCGTTATTTTATGCTTTTTAGATAATTTACTTTGAAATCGGTTTTTATTTTTTTTTAAATAGCTTTTTTACGAGCTACAGTGCCCTGTACACCGGAACATTTTCAGCCTTAGCTAGTTAATAATAATAATATCTTGGGACAATCCACACACGGTCATCTGATACCAAACTATGCATAGCCTGTACTATGGAAACCAGACCTTTTATGGGTCAATACATATTTAAATAAATGTATAACACCCAGACACTTGGTGGGAATCGAACCCACGACCCATCGGGTAGCAACCAGGGCGTCTAACCACTAGACCAACGGGTCCGTCCACCACAATTGTGACCACTGTTCCGTAGGTTAAGCAACGCCATGTAAGGTCAGTCTATACATGGGTGACCGTTTAGTGGCTACAGTCTGTCCAGTATAACTTGGCGCGTCAGAGTGGCGCCACTGTGCTTAAAACAAATGTCCTTTTCTAACACCAATTAATCACTTTCAAAATCACTTTACGCAAGATTAGACTACGGTATAGTATTTTTTAAACAATACGCACCGATTTCTACAGTAAAATTTCAAGTATAAGTGACTTTTCTAGTTGACCTTTTTAGTTCCTTAAAAACGCCACGCGCCAACTTATATTGGTCAACCTGTATTGATCTGAACTTTTCCAGGAATTGAAGTGCTTTAGAAGTTAAAAGTCGGTCCTTGTTGTCGTCATCTAGACAGCAGTCGTTAAGCCAAGTCAGAGGCCAAAGGGCTGCTTAAACAACTCGGACTCCGCCACGCGAACAGTTTAATCCTCGCCGCCACCGATTACGCCCCTAGTCCTTCGTCTGCTGATGATGATGACTTCCTATATCCGATTGTTACCACTGGTGACAACTGGGATTTCATTTTCCCAGTCGTCACCACTGGCAACGTTCCCACTGGTGACAAACGGGAAAAAAATTCCCATTTGTCGCCAGTGGTGACGAATGGGAAAATGAAATCCCAGTTGTCACCAGTGGTAACAATCGGATATAGGAAGTCATCATCATCAGCAGACGGAAGACTTCCACTTTACCTGTTACGTGGTATCTTTTCCATATTTTTTTACGGTCGCGTCTATTGTGTGGACTCGCGAATGTAATACTAGATATATCTTAGAAGTTTTATCTCAGAAGCGAAAATGAAAAGATCTCAGGAAATCGGTCGAAGAGAATTTTACCAGCGACCTCAACGACGTTATTGTACCAGAAATATTGTACCAGAAGTACTAGGACAACAGAGGGCACAAAGAGGCTTCATCTCTTTTGTGATATCAAGTACCTAGTCAGTTTGTACCTGTGGTTCGTATATACCAGAAGTACCTACTACTAGAGCAGGACAGGTAATTAGAAGGTTTTACCACTTATGTGAGGTCTGGTGTTTGATATCCAACTGTGACCTTCAATTTATACCAGAAGTACCAGGGTAGCATAGCATAGCACATAAGGAAGCCTCATGAATAATGGTCTCTCAGGTGCCGATGCAACAGCCGCGAAAGTTTTAGTGGATACTAATCCGATATACCCTGGCTGACTACCACCGGGTGAACTTATCGAAGGTTGCCTCCACGAGAACAAAATAAAAGTATTCTGCTCACTAATAAAGTTCCAATTTTCTAATACGTCATCGTGTAGAACTACTAGGAATGAAAAAATAATATTTAATGCATTCCACTTTCAGTCATGTAGAACTAGTAGGATTTTTTTCCCTCGTAATCATACATGTAGAACAAAATGTAAAACTACTGGGAATAGGCCCTATATTCAGCAGTGGAAGTCTTCCGACGAAAGAAAGAAAATACATTTATTTGACACTCAAAATAACAAAGTAGGTAAAAATTAATAGTAAAAAAATTCCAAAGGTGTCGGGTCCAAAAAGATGCTGCCTCCGCATGTTGCTGTGCCAAAAATAAACTCTGACGATCTGATTGATGATGGTGATTATGTTTTTTTTTTATTTCAGTGGCGACAATTGGGAATTAAAAGTCTCAATTGTCGCCACTGGTAACAACTGGGAATTTAATGTTTCATTCGTCACCACTGGCGACAAATGGGAATTTTTTTCCCGTTTGTCACCAGTGGGAACGTTGCCAGTGGTGACGACTGGGAATAATCGCATGACTGTCCTATTGGACCGGGATGCGCCGAACCCGGCCCGACAACCGTATGCTACACTAGCTATCAGACACCGGTCTCGCCGGCGAGCCCGAAGGGTCGTACGCATGCGACCTCAACGACGTGCATCACCCCACTGAGTTTCTTGCCGGTTCTTCACAGTGGGGGTGCGTTGTGAACCGGTGGTAAATTCAGCCCTCTCTTAAGCGACAGCCCAAGCCGAGGCCGTGCCTCCCTGAGGTGCCCTTGAGCTCGTCGCTACTTCTGCCCTTAAGGCTAGGTCCGGTGAAGCTGTAATGGCCATCTGCGGCCAACAGCGACTATCATTCCCAAAAAAAAAACACTCCAAGTTGGCCACTAGGTAACTACATGGAAAAAAAAAGAACCGGATCACAGCAACGTTTACTAGTTTTTGTTTATCGGGAGAATTTCTGGCACTGCAGTAGTTTACCTGGAAGATCCCTTGCACAAAACCTTCTAGTAACCTTCTACTAATAGTGGCTTATCTTCTAGTAAATAATGTCACACTTGATTGTTGTGCAGGTGATGTATGAGCGCGGTGCTGACAGCAACCTGAAGACCATATCCTCTGAAGCGAGCACTCTCGCTTGGACTGCCGTGATGACGGAGGCTGGTGTCTGCTATGTTACCAACTCCATAGCTTCTACGGACGTGGCTTTAACGTGAGTACACCAAATGTAAACCCCATTTTTCTTCTGACAAATGACTATTTGATGGTGTTAATATGGCTGCCATTTTGCCCGACTGTCCCGGAAGGATGGGTTATGTACGTATGCCCATTTCTTTGGCACAGCCTATAGCCGTCTTGATGGATTTTGACTTATAATATGTCTTTCGATTCGTCGCAGTTGTGGGAGTGACATAGGATATATAAGTATTAAAAAAAATTAGGCGGGCGTCAGTCCCCATTTTGTATTTTTCTACTTCCAAAAAACATCAATATGGGTATCAAATGAAAGGTCTTAACGAGATTAGTTGAAATGTATACACATGTGTATATCATGTATATGTATAATGAAATATAAGAAGTCCATTTTGTTTGTTCGCAGTCGGACTTTTTATGTTTTTATAATTTATAGAGTGACACAGTTTGTGGACACTTTTACACTTAAAAAATCCTTTCTATTTATTATTTAGCAATAGTGAGGACAGGCTTAATGTTGCCTCAGGCCTCAAGCGTGTCCCTGCACGCACATGGACACTTGCACTGCACCAGCTCCATTACCCTACCCAACAGCGACCAGCGGTTCCGACTTGTGCGTTCCCTTGGAGGGAATTTGTCATATTTATGTGATGTTATTTATGGCATTCCAGGAAGTTCAATTCGATCGTCTCCGATTCATTTCCGGTAACATGCACATATTCCAAAAACTGCTACATCAAGATCGATGTAATATCACCGTTCATCGTGAGTATCTCTTGACCTTATAACTAACTCTTTGCTGTTATAACTATGATCAAGAGAGTTGATATCAAAACTATGACTATCTGACTAGGAGGCATACTTTGGGGTAAACGGTTACGGCAAAAATATAATGGTGACTTACGGACTTTACCGTGTTTTTTTTATACTACCAAGGTGGCAAGCCGGCGTACGGCCCGCCTGATGGTAAGCAGCCATCGTAGCCTAATATATGTGTATTTGACAAGTTTCCAATATTTGCAAGCGCCATGCACACGCAATAACTGTTAGATTCAGTTTGTGTAGTCCTTTTTTGTTTTTTTTTTGACGCGGGGGAAAACTTCGAAAGATCCCCCGGAGCTGTGGGGCTTGACCGGGGTATGTGGGATTCTTACCCACTAAAACCCTCGTGGCTGTCGCATTGGCACATGAGATGAGAGGGGGACCCCAGGGCTCTCCGGTGGGATCTGCACCAGGGGCCCCTCAGTGGCTTGCCTTTGAGCCCGCCGCCGGGGGGCGCATTGTAGCCCCCCGGGAACCTGTCACGGTGCTCACGGGGACGGGGGTCGCAACCCCGCCACCGTCCTCCTCGGAGTCGCCGCCGTACTCAATGGACGCTCAAAGGGCCCACACTCCGAGCGTCCAGCGACTCCGAAGCAGTTTGTGTAGTTCTTGGCACAACCTGTTTAAGTCAGAGAGGAAATAACTATGGCAGATGCGTTTAATACTGGCTTGCATAACTTATATAGATATTATACTACACACATAGATAGGTGGTGAGGTGACAGACATACTACAGTACGATCGAACGTATAGTGTTTTCAAAAAGTTGAAAAATGCATAATCGTCAACAAAGTGCGGAAGTACCGTGCGGCGAAATTGGTAGTAAGAAGTCAGTCCTGGTTGTTAGTCATCTGACAGCCGTAGCAGTCAATTCAGAGGCCAAAGAGCAACAACCAGGACTGACTTTTTACTACCAATTTCGCCGCACGGTACTTCCGCACTTTGTTGACGATTATGCATTTTTCAACTTTTTGAAAACACTATACGTTCGATCGTACTGCCTGTCACCCCACCACCTATCTATGTGTGTAGTATAATATCTATATAAGTTATGCAAGTCAGTATTAAACGCATCTGCCATAGTTATTTCCATAGTCACCGACAGCCAACATCTCTCACCCACTCCAGTACTTCCGCATATATTTTGTCCCATTATAAAATATTCTAATCGCAGTATGCCTAATTTTACCATCGTTGTACTTTATATAAAGTTAATGCTGCCCGCAGAAACCCAGCAACTCCGTTTTGCAAAGCGGCCGGCTTCGCACTGCGCTACCAAGGCTTCTACCTAATACATACAACACATACTAACTAACTATTATGTAGTATCACTTGGATCGGAAGTGCCAGTAGTATTAGTAGCAAAAGCGCTTATAACCCCGGGGCTACATCGGCACGCGAATATTCGTGTCGCCCTGTCGCGATAAAACTTCGTCTTCTCCCAACGGCGAAGTCGCTGGCTACATTATCGTCCTAGCAAAAGCACGTGGTATTCGGGCGAATATTCGTCGGAATCAGTGTTGCCAGATGCATTGAGCGTTTTATAATCTATATATAAATCTGTACCTACTTATGCCTTATTAACATGAAATCTGTATAAAATATGTATGGACAAAAGAGCTAAAATAAGTGAATTTTATAGGTAGGATTATATAAAAAAAACAGTCAACTGCAAGTTGGACTCGCGCATCCAGGGTTCCAGGGCATACTTTTGATTTGACGTATAGTTATTTTACTATTCGTCTAATACCTCATAAACTAAACCGGAAAACTCAGTTTGATAGTCGAGGATAAAAAATAATAACGACGTTTGTATTAACCACTAGATGTCCCGCGCAGCTCTGCCCTCGTAATTTTCTAGTGTTTCTGTCATATGAACCTTCTCTTGACAATAACAAACACAAACAAAAAAATAATTAGCGAAATTGGTCTAGCCGTTCGCGCATGTTGCCGTGACCAAAGGAAACAACAGGGGGACAACATTTAAGATTATTATAATTTACTACGGAATAAGAAATCTGATATATGGCAACTCTGCTGCAACTGCAAAGGCGAAGTGTAGCCAGTTCGGCGAAGTTTGTCGCGACAAAATCCTTTGATGCGTGTCAATTTACCGACAACACCGCGAAGTCATTCGTGTTCGCCCGAATACATCGCGCTAGCACGAATTGTTTGGCCACACTTGTCGCGATAACGCGAATCTTCGCCGAAGCGTGTAGCAGATGTAGCCCCGCCATAACCGTATCTTCGAAAAAAGTAACGAAACAATATTTTATATTGGATAGTTCTACATGCATTCGCCGTACGATATCCCAGATATCGCTCAGAACCACTACAACATCTCTCTCACGGAGCATCGCACAGCTGAACTCAGCACTATGGAGACCAGATCCGGAAATGGGGTGAAAGATATCCAGCCTAAACGTAGGCGCTGCAGGTACACTGATGAACCTAGCAGTCATCGTAGGCAGGTCAGTGTGTTTTTAAAGCTAGCTTGAACTTAGGCTGCAGCTTGAACTGGCCATTAACCAAACCACAAAACCCTATTAAAAAAAAACACAAACATATTTCCTTCGAAATTCGAATAAATGTAATCAACACCATCTGTAATTGTTCGCCTTAACTTCAGTATTTCACATAAATCTACTTATTTATTTAATTTTCCCTGATGCATTCCGTAGGTTTACAGTACAAACACATGCCGTTTGAGTTGTCGAAGTAAACTGGCGAAGCAACTGTGTGGGTGCATCCCATTCTACTATTTCTACGAAGGTAAATAACCATCGATATACTATAATACCAACAAGATTAGCTGTCACGAACAAAATGACATCGAAAATGTGGTCGCGGTTACAACTATACACGTACACACAAAACAATAATATGTTCATATAAAAAGATAACTTACATACTATAAAATAAGGTTCAATAATAATTGCAGACAATTGAGCGACAGCCGTCTCCGTAGCTCTTATTTTCGTGACCACTTTTCGGGTCGTGACAGCAAATCTAGTTGGTATAGTATATCGATGTAAATAACTGTTATTTGACCACTCAGTCAGTGGTATTTTATCAGTGACACTGATACAAATAATATAAATAAAGTAATACGAGCTGTCCCAAAATACATGATGGGGTAATCGCACGTACCTATTGTAGTTCAAATGATTTTGTTTGAAAAGTGGTCAAGCGTTCATGATCACGACATCGACAGTACCTTCACTATACGCGGGACAGAGACAGGCCCGTCGATTCAGCGGCTAGACACCATGTGCTAGATCATGTGTTAAATTCCCACCCTGAGTCTTATTTACTTATCTATTTATTTAAGTAAGTAGGTATGTATGTATTTACAAAAAGTATTAAGTAGTATCATTTATCCAGTTTCTAATATAAAGGCTCTGTCTACTATGTGGATTAAACTGCCAAGGACTCGCCTCGCGAGTTCATAAGAATTGCATACTGAAGGCCTAAAACTCGTCACACGAGTCCGAATTATCCATCACGTTTTCTTAAAAAAACTTACGTCATGCAACCGTGGTTACCGTATCAGGTAAGTATTTCTGGTTTTTTATATAAAAATACCACCTTCTTCCTCCTCATTCGTACGGCCATACTCACCACGCGAGTCTGGCGGTGACTTTAGAAAATCATAGCGTAGCAACCTGTTATGTTGATCAGGTGGTCCTCAGTGTACCGCCGCTGGGATGGCCTGCCTGTCTTCGTTCGCTCAACATTTATCTAACAACGGAGGTGTGAAGTGTCCATGCTCGCCTCAATGCGTCGACTCCGTGTATCGAGAGATCACCACCAGCGTCCAGATACTGTGAGTTTTAATTAATACTACTGTAAACTATGTGTGATGAGAATATTTTTTTTTATGTCTGAAACCTTCTGACCTTTAAGTAAAAGCTTTCGGGTCACCGGTAGTGGAGGTTAGGTTTCAAGGTTAAAAGGTAAAAAAGGAACCCTAAAGCCTCATTTACGGAGACGCGGGGCGTCGCGCGTCGCGTGTGGCGTGGCGATGCACCTAACTTTTTAACATACAATTTTCTTCTAAAAAAAATCGATCATATCATACTCCATTGCGATGGTGACTACGTCTGTGTTGCACGATTACGAAATAGACTGGCAGAAGGTTCCGCCACAGGCATCGCTTCATCGAGAATTGCCGCTGCGTGCGCCGCCGCGATAAACGCCGCGTGAGACGTGACGATGCCATCCGCGGCCTCCTCCGTAAAACACGCTCCATTTCAAGCAAACGCGTGTAAAATCGCTTCTCCGTAAACGCACTCATCCAACGCCCTACATTTGAATTTAGTGCGGGCCGCGCCGCCACACGCGACGCGCGACGCCACACGTCTCCGTAAATGAGGCCTTATGGTGTAACTTCGTCTGTCTGTCATGTCTATATATTTCAGGAACCACTGATGCTATCGATTTAAAACTTGGAATAGTTTTAGACCTTACTAGAGGTGCTTGCCACCAAGAAATTTCCGAAAACGACTATTTATGAAAAATTGAACTCGTGGTGACGGTTACAGTAAAATTAATAATTGTGAACTCATACTTAACAGATTTTTTTATTCACACACATACCTCGACTGCCGGCACTGTGTTTCAGAACTTTTCAGTACTTTTATTCCTAATTGGAAAAGATTTACTATTTTTAAATTAGTCATGGAATAATGAACGCTTTATTTATGAGTAAACCAACCATTACCGATCACTACAGTGTACATCTAAACGTCAAACTATGTCATATCCAAGTCACATCAACGTAACGAGGACAATAATGTCCATATATTTCCAGAATTAATCTATATCGATAAATTATCATCAGGGGCGTCAGGGTTCCACTCCATGGAAAAATAATCTCTAAAATATTGTCCAGTGGCAGGTTTCAAATTCAAACTATGAGAACGTATGAAAAATAAAAGTGGCAAGTAATAATAAATGCAGATTTTTTTAGTAAGTAAAATTCTCCAAATGGTTACCGTCAAGCCTAGCATACCTATACGTTGGCTTGTGATTTCAGCTTCAAAAGTGGAATATTTGGGAGACTTAACAGGTATAATTAAAAGAAAACAATGACAGCGGTTTTACTAAACGGCTAACTTAAACTAAGCTGCGTAAATGCTATTAAAGTTTTAAAAGGCGCTAAAACTAGACCAAACTATTCTTTATAATCTAAAACTAGACATACCCCCACACGTTGAAAGGCTGTCTTTCAACAAAAATCTTCAGCTTATGGTAGAGGACAAATTTTACTGAAGGAGCTTCGAAGTAGTCTTGTAGATGTCTTGACGTCCGCGACTCGCACGACACCGTCCTTGCCTGGGTAGACTGCTATTATCCTTCCCATCTTCAATTTTAAAGGCGGCATGTTATGCTCTTTAAGGAGTACCAATGAGTTCAGCTTGATATCACCTTTGCTGAAACGCCATTTCATGCGAATCTGCAGTTCTGAGACGTATTCTTTGCTCGAACGTGTCCAAAAATGTTGGCGCAATTGCTCAATGCGTTGAAAGCGTGTCAACGAATGCGTAGAATGAGCTTCATAGTTCGGTGACGGCAGCGATGTCAATGGTCGTCCAATTATAAATCAAGTCGTTCGGGTCCGATGAGAGCGGCGTCAATGGTCTGGAGTTCAAAATAGCTTCAATCTGCACCAGGGTCGTATAAAGCTGTTCATAGGTCAAGTGACAGTTACCTAACACCCTAACTAAATGATGAAGAAGAAGAAGAAGAAGAAATTATTTATTTCAAAAACTGTACATATGGACAATGAAACAAGGTACTAATAATCATAATTTTGAACGCTGCCATGTACAGTTTTGAAAAAGGTCCAGCTCAGCATATGCTGCAGATAAATGTATCTACCGCGCTGATTTTCAGCTAGACCTAGATGACCCACAGATGAAACAACAAATAAGTATATAAATATATTAAGTGTAATTTTTTATATGTATCCATATATAATAAAGCAATTGGAAAAAGATAACGTGAATATAGAAATATAGCCTACCTTATAAATAATTGAGAGATAAAACCAAAAATAAATAAATGTATAATTATATATATTTAACAGGCCTGTGCCTATAGTGCTGCAGTCGTGGTTTCGATACCCAACAAGTGTCTTGGAGTTTTTATCTGTATAAGTTTGTACTTATATCAAGAAAAAAAAAATGTACGATAAAAATCAACTGAACTGAAAAATAATAACATAAAATGTACCACACCAAGTTACTCTAAAATAATAAAAATAATCACAAAAACAAATTAATAATGATAAAATATTCTATTACAAATCAAGTTGTATCCCTAATAAATGTTTTTTAAAATTAATTCTAAAGCTCGCTTTAGATTTAAGGTTACGGAAAGGAGGCTGAAGCGAATTCCAACACTTCGTGGCACAAAAACGAAAACTACCACGAAAAATGATGTTTGGTTGACTTTACTGGCATACTTTTAATGGCATATCTATTGTATATAATATCATTGACTCTGCCATAATGGCCTTAACATCGGCAAAACGAAGGTGAGGGATGAAATCGCCATTGATGTTGATGACCAATCCGTTCCAGTTCAAGAGCTTAAAAATATCTATCTATTTGGATATACTTACCTTTTTTTGTTGATGTGAGGGCGGAAACCTTCAAAAGGTATCTGGTCTCCGTAAGGGTGGAGGCCGGGTTAGTGGGGATTTTTGATGTCTGGGATGTCGTCGGTGTCGTCGGGTTTGTTTGGCTCTGGTGTCCTGAGCTGAAATGCCAATGGGTTTCCGTGTCGAGGTGTATTAACTCTCCGTAAAACCTAGCGAGCTCTCTGAATATCTCCGGTATTGATAAGATGACACAGTGTCAGCAATGATCAAGCTAAAGATCAAGACGAATTTTTCGCAAACACTTTATTATAGACTTCGTTTCGCTCAATTGCTTCCTTAATACACACATCAAAAGTGTCTAGGGATCAAGCATTTTTGGGCAAAAAAATGGGCAGAAGAACAATGGCGTTTCGTGTGCTTTTCTGATGAGTCTCGTTTTGGTATGAGACCGGATACAAGACGTATACGACACTGGAGAACCCCTGGACGCCAACAGCGATTAAAATCCTGCCAGGAAGTCCATCCTTATAGTGGTGGAACCATCATGGTATGGGCGGGTATTTGGATCGGCGGAAGAACTGAGTTGATTTGGATCAGAGGCAACCTCAACGCTCAAATTTATGCTGAGACGATTGTATCAAACGTCATCGTTCCTCTACAAGTGCAAATCGGTCCCTTATTTCAGTTAATGCATGATAATGCACGACCGCACACCGCAAGAGTTGTAAGACAGACTCTCGCCGCAGCTAACATCAATGTCCTGCCCTGGCCTGCTCAGTCGCCAGACTTGAACCCGATTGAGCATGCATGGGATATGCTACAGAGAAGAGCTCTGCCGAATATGGAGGGTATCCAGTCGCAAGAAGACCTTTTTTTGTTGTTGCAACGAACATGGGCGGCCATTCCACAGCGTGATTTGGATGAACTCATTTTGAGTATGCCAAACCGATGTTCTTGTGTTGTTAGTGTTCGCGGTAGAAACACGGATTATTAATTGTTTAAGTTACCCAATAAAATTTTAAAGAAAACTGTTATTTCAGTATTTTTTTCGAACTTTTGTGTTAGTGGTTCAAATGTCAAAAATCCCTTTATTAGGAAAATGGCAAATTTCTTTATTAATGCAAAGGTGACTTGGTTTATCGTTACTGTGACAAACGAAAACACTTTATTTGATGAATCCTTAAAGAAAATCTTAATTAATATCAATCAGGAGAAAAGTTATTGCAAAAATATATGTTGATCCCTAGACACTTTTGATGTGTGTACATGCCGGATTATTCGAAGACTAGTCGTGTCGCAGTACTTAATTATGAAATTCGTCTATTGACTTCGGCATATTCCAACATAGCTGCCAAGTTGAACTTTGCAGTCACATCTCGGTTCATTTTTCTGAGGCTTTTTACTATGTAGGGTCTTAAAGAACTAGGATCCCACGTGGACAGTTTACGCCAATCCATTGATTAACTCATTCACAGTTTCGCAATCGGCTATTCACTGGAAGCCATTGTGTAGTTAGAGTTGAAAGTTTGCGGGGTTCTGTATTTGAGCGGAACCCAGTCGGAGCGTGGACTACATCAGACGAGACCTCTCGAGCTTGACTATTATGTCAATGTGCCTCTAAGAAAACGGTGATCGGTACCGGTTTTCTCCCTGCCGATCACGTAGAGATCATTGAATGCTTCTTGGCCATCATGATGATGAAGTTGATCTCATTTTTGATTGAACTATCGGAGCTTATCTGCGTCCAATTCCTAGATGGTTGCTTCTTGAATAATGAGTCCTCATACATTCATTCTAGTTCATCGTCTCCCTCTACAGCCAGCCTCTACTTCATTCATCGTCAGGGTCTACCGAGGTCGGCGCGTATACCTGTCTATCTATCGTTTGTAAATTCATACTTAAATGTATATAAACACCGGGAAATACGACCAATTACGTAGCAGCCAGGGTCTCTACTAACGGGCCCGTTGACATGACCCCCCCCCCCCCAAATCGTTGGCTGCGACCGCGCCTGATTCTAATAGTTTAGATTATTTTATAGAAAAATATGCCGCTTCAATTTCCGCTCTTAAACAGTTAGACATAGCCGATCTTACTGATTGTATTTTTTTGCATTGTGCACTGAGGAAAATGGACTCACAGACTGCACAGAGTTTCGAGCTTTCTGTTCGTGACGTCGAGATCCCTACTACGGATCAATTAATATGTTTCGTTCAGGATCAGGCAAAAATACTCGACCGATCGAATTCGAATTCGAACCCGCGCCAGGTAAGTAGACCGCCTGCTCCTGCGCCACGCAACACTCGGGCTCTGACATACAAGTCGTTCGTCGCTAGCGAACTACCTATATCTACGCAGGTTGCTAGCTACAACGCGCGCGCGCCGCCGCCGCCTCCGCTGCCGCCTCCGCCACCGCCTCCGCCGCTGCCTGCGCCCGATACATCGCGCTGTGCGTATTGCAGTGATAATAAACACGTTTTGTAGTTTCGAAATCGTTTTTGAATTGAGTTTTATGTGAAATAGAAAATTTCGCATTAAATAGCACTTCTAGTTAATTACTCAACCTCATCGCAAATGAAAATAGCGAGACTGTTCTAATTAGTGGGGAGTGCTATATTATATGAATGAAAGGGCTTAATTTGCACATTGCAAAACAAATTTTTATTTTGGTTTATGTCGCGTAGTTTTAGGCTGATAATAAAAAAATACAAATAAATACTGTCCCCCGTCGCGTCCCCCTTATCTCCGGCGTTTTAGCGACCGCATCAATGTTGCATCGCGCTTTAGCGACATAATTACGAAGTGGTAGAAGTAGTATTTCGATTTAAATTCGATTGAGTAGTAGCAAAACTTCAATTAAAATTTCATTAACAATAAACAGAAAGCGGGAGCCGTTCTCCAGTTTCGGTTCCCTGAAACTAGTCCTACAACCGCCGAGAAGCAGGTACACCAGGGAGATCGTGTTCTACTTTCAGGACCTCGTTGGTGAGTATGATACCACACGTCAGACATATTTCAGTAATGATATTACACTTGTATAATGGGTGGCGCAAAAATAACCTACCGATGTTTTTTGGCTGTAATTTAAAAAAAAAATGAAAAACTTTGATTCTTCTTATGGATTATTTTTATTTGGTCTTTTAATTTTTTTACATCAAGTCGAGAATATGATGTCATGTACCGCCGCCGCCACAGTTTATTGTCATTTGAGCCCTTTTTATGGCATTTTACATCACTTTGGCCAAAACTTCCGGCGATAGGTCCTCACATTCTTGACGGATATTGTCTTTAAGAGCTGCAAGAGTCTGAGGCTTGTTGACATAAACCCGCGACTTCAAAAAGCCCCACAAAAAGAAGTCTGCAGCGGTCAAATCAGGCGATCTTGCTGGCCAGTGCAAATCGCCAAAACGGGAGATTAGGCGCCCGGGAAATGCATCAATCACCAATATTGCGCGTTCTGGAGCAGTGTAGCGCAACATTGTTTATTAACGTGTATTTCGCATGTGTTTACTACACAAATGTCAAAACATAACTGACATTAGGGGCCAATCGCAAAATTTATAGCATTTTCTGATAGGAGGATTACTTTTGCGCCACCTTGTAGGTAACTAGCAATTCCCTGCGGCTACGTCCGCAATTTTGTTTCCACCCCATTTAACCCCTTTAGGGGTGGAATTTTCAAAAACCTTTTCTTAGTGGATGCTTACATCATAAGAAGAACCTACTGTCCAAATTTCAGCTTTCTAGGTCCAGCGGTTTGGCCTGTGCGTTGATGAATCAGTCAGTCAGTCAGGACAAGTAATTTTATATGTTTAGATTAAACTTAGACTCTTAGTCTAATATGATCTAAGAGATTAAAGTATTTAGATAGAATTGAAAAAAAACTCCTACTTAACTGATAATTGAGTGTATTAGTTGCCATTATTTATGGATACTAACAGTTAAATCTACACAATGATAGATATATATGGTACTTCTGCAAGGGAGCACCGGCGAGTCAGATATTCCGCCAAACACCTAGTGTTCTGGTATGAAGGGCACTGTAGCTGGTAAAATTATAGGGCTAATAATCTTAATAACTAGGACTAAGGTGATGAGCGGAGTGCAGTAGTTGTACCTATTCTGTAAGAACATTTTAACAAACTCGAAAACTGAAGTCGGTTTCAACTGTCGAGTTTGTTAAATCTTTTTACAGAATAACCTCTCAGAACAGACTTTATGTCCGAATTTGGTAAGCCAAAAGGAACTGTTGTGCTTCTAGTAGAAATGACTGTAGCTGGTGAAATTCTGCTGGAGAGGTTTCGGCTGGCTATAGGCTTACCAGGCGAAGGTCTTGCGTGTCTCATTACTAGTTGCAATTAAAACTAGATTCGTGATGTTTGTTGCAGTATCTTTCGGGGGCGTGGCAGGCCTCTTCCTGGGTGCCAGTTTTATCAGTTTCGTGGAGATAATGTACTTTGTTATGGAGAGAACTTTCAAGGGTGTGTTTAAGGGAAGTCAGCCTGACCCAGCAAAGGTACGTGCTTCATCTTAACTTCGGTTAATATTGTTAGTTTAAGACCAGAGCACACTGGATCGTACACGTAGACGTGCACGTGCACGTGAACGTACACACGGCTACACATCAAGTTACACACCCTATATAACGATAACTACGCTACATACAACAGAGAGAATTGTTGGAAAGGGACGGGGCATAGCGGCGGTAAGCGTGTCGCCGCACGCGCCGAGTGGGATGACATAACAACAATACATTGCACGATTCGCAGCGTTCAACTTCTAATAGTTCAAAGTCCAATCAGTGTAGGTTGAGGTGTCGCCGTGTGTACCATTACGTCGTAGTGTAGAGACACAGCATACTGGTAACGTAAATGCATACGTCATTACATCACGCAAGCGGTGTGCCATAGCTCATACCACGCTACGCCACGCTTACGTCTACGCAATTGGTATGCTCTAACCTTTAAACTGAAAAAAAAACAACTCTTTTCAGATTAACAATGAAGCCGTTTTAACCCATGAGATGGCGCGCATCAAGCAATACTCAGATATGCTGAAGAACATGAACCGTTATGAAGAATTTGATAAAAGTATCTCTTCTTCTTTTCGTGTTGATATGGACTTTATGCCGTAGTGAAAATATTGGTCAATCTACGAAATTCGGTTATACACCTTAATATACAATATTAAATGGTATAAGTATAAATCAGCAAACAGCACCAGCCGAAACACGTCCACAGCTGAACAAAGCGCCTGGTAGGTGTCTTGCGGATCGCAGTATAATACCAGTATTTTGTGATAAAAGTGATAGGATAGGTAATAATTCAATAGAAAGACGCTGCTGCGCTTCCTAAGTCGCTTCTTACGAACGATACGTATACGTTATATACGATCTATCATCAAACTTATAGTTACTAATGTAGCTTCCATGGCGCAGCGCAGGGTGTAATCGCTTGTTTGCGTACCAGAAGAGTAGTTTTACAATTGAGGATGGATGCAGTTAAGCACAAGCTTATAATAATTAAATCAAAATCTTATATTATTATAAAATTATGTAAGTAGTTCAGATATAAATACGCCTCTATTTTATTATAGCGGTAGAAAACTTTTCATATAAACTTTAATGCATAAAATATTGATTTCAATTTGACCTAAATATAGAACGCAGGTGGCGTGTCCCACGCAAGCAAGGGACGCTAAATAGCATCAATTTAAATTTCACGATGCTATGTGACAGTAAACAGTCTGTTTGTCTATATTTATTCGCTTACTACTAAATTACACAAAAGATTATGGTGATTCATTTAGAGGACTTCTTTAAAAAAATAATTATGTGTATAAAATAAACTAAAAAGCCAGGTGAAACCACAGTGGATTTTAATAATATAAACCGCCGCACGCATGGGCAGGAATTCAAATTTTTCAAATTTGCAGCGTGGCTGCAAATGCTGTAGCGCTGCAACCGCGTTGTTGTCACGCGTATATGGATTTACAAAGCAGAGCGTCCGCAGCGCTGCAGCCACGCTGCAATTGAAGTCACCCGAACTCCAATTCTTTAGTACGAGCTGCCGTGCTTGGTGCAGAAAATAAATCTACTTGCTTTACAAACCAGAACTCACAGGTTAGAATCCTGTACTCGTAACAGTAACATTGTGCAGTAATTCCTTGTTACCTACTGCAAAAAAGGTTTACGATTTGACTGTGTCAAATAAAAATAGTCCGTTAGACAGCTAGCTTACGTTTTCAATGCTATTCCTTAACGTAAACTATCGTAGCTGTGGTCGACGGCGAGCTCGACGTTAAAACGTTTTTTTTTAGGAATGATCAGATGGCCATTACAGCGTCACCGGACAATAGGAGGCGAGCGCTTATAGCACTCTAGTCTTAAGGGCATGAAGGAGCGACGAGCTCAAGGGCACCTCAGGGAGGCACAGCCTCGACTTAGGCTGTAGTTTAAGAAAGAGCGCAACGCGGCCCCATTGGGAAGAACCAGCAAGAAACTCAGTGAGGTGATGCACGTCGTTGAGGTCGCATGAGTACGACCCTTCGACTTCGCCGACGAGACTGGTGTCTGATAGCTAATCGTCGAACTGACTGTCTAACCTATTCGACCTTAAGTAGTTCCACTGAAAACCATATATTCTCGTGGCGCTAGGTGCTGTAACCAAAGTTAGTGAATATGAAAACGCAACTCGCCGTCTCCGCAGCGTCGAGGTCCAGGTTGTGTTGCTTAAAGAATAGCACTAAGATCTCTTGCTAGTAGAGTTGATTTTGTATTGTATCCGATTATCAAGAGGGAAGAGGCAAAGCAATTATTATTATTATAAAGGTTATTGAAATAAAACAATATGAAATTAAAAACATTATTTTATTGGCTATTGCGTTTTTTAAGCTGCATTGAATTTGCTACTTTTAAACAATATATTGTTCTAGCTAGCCTAAAAGTGTCATCTGCTAGCACGGATTTATATTTACTTCGTAAAAACTGGATAGATCACTTAAATATAATAATATCACTAATTTAAACTTTATGCTACATTCTTAAGGTTTGTTTTTCTTTGACACAAGTCGAAGTAGGAAAACGAGCCGAGTGAGATAGCACAAAAGTAGATGTGTGTCCTTGTCTGCCCCCTTGTCAAGTAAGTTGCCAACGCAAAATATGATTCTTTTTAGTAGTGTTAGGTAGATTTCTTAAAAGTTGATTACATTTGCTTATAAGTTTTTCGTGTAATAAAACATCGAAATATAATACATCTAGGACGATGAAATGTAATATTATAAATTAGCACACGAACAACATGCAATACTTTTATTAACAATAATATTAGTAACAATTTATCATTATGAAAGTAGCAGCACTGAGCTGTTGTGTGATTGTCGACATTGTCGTAGTAAGTAATCTGGTGTCGCGGTGTACTGTTAGAGTAGGGTGACCATTGTTATGTATGGCGTAGCGGTCGTCTCGGATGATGGTTTCCATACAAACGTTGGTTAACTCAACCTGAATTTTGGAATGAAATACATCTGTATTTCATTCCAAAATTTAGGATATCTATCCGGAAGAAAACGGTAGCTAGGTATTACGACAAATTCAAATATTTTATTGTCATTGTGGTAAGTAGATCTTAAATATGTAATATTGAAATAAGTAAAATAAGAGTCTAAATTCGAATAAATTGATTGCAACAAATTCTCAAAATTAATAATTGCTTAATACATAGTAATTTCATGACTTGCGACTAAATTCTATCCAATTATACAATACAAATAATAATTATAATTAGTATTATGTCACCAAAATTACGATTTGAACGCAAAAATCGTCTCATGCGCCTCGCAACATTCAGATTGACGGAGGTCACGCAGGGGCACCGACCGAGGAAGCGTCGAAACCCTACTTTGAATCCGCGTCCCGTCACGCGAACAGTTTAATCCGCGCCGCCCCCGATTACGCCCCTAGTTCTTCTGACTCGCGCCGCAGATCACGGCACGTACTGCTCGACCCTCCTGACCCCATGACGGTCCTATTGGACCGGGATGCGCCGAACCCTCCCCGACAACCGTATGCTACACTAGCTATCAGACACCGGTCTCGCCGGCGAGGCCGAAGGGTCGTACATATGCGACCTCTTCTTGCCGGTTCTTCTCAGGCGCGTTGTGAACCGGTGGTAAACTCAGCCCTCTCTTAAGCGACAACCCAAGCCGAGGCCGTGCCTCCCTGAGGTGCCCTTGAGCTAGTCGCTACTTCTGCCGTTAAGGCTAGAGTGCTTTAAGCGCTCGCCTCTTATTGTCCGGTGAAGCTGTAATGGCCATCTGCGGCCAACAGCGTCTATCATTCCCAAAAAAAAGGGCACCGACCGATGTGGCACCGCCCGTTGTGACCCGATTCGCCGCCAAAAGACCTTAGAAGTGAGAAAAAGAATCCTTCCAGATAGTAATGCGTGGACACCCTATTGGACAGAGATACACTACTACTTTTGGACCTCTCATTCGGCTCGTGATCTTTAGTAGACTGCGCTGTCCAGTTATAATACATGTTCGTGTCTGCTAGTCACAGCTAGCAAGTCAAAGTTTAATACTTCGTGTCAAATAGATGGATTGCCTAATATGAGTCGTACGCAGATGTAGTATGTGACCATTTTACGCTTTGACATCTAACTGCCGGTCCCAATATCCTATCTACCTCTTGCTATCAGTTAAAATAGATACCATCGATAGCTATTATCACACATTTGCGTTTCAATAAACAAAGATAGATAAGAAATATTTACCTTTACTGATTGATCTATCTTTCCGTGGTCCCAAAGCTTACCAAAGTTAAGTAGATTCATAGAAAATGACTGTCAAGTGTTTCTATAAAATATTAGCAGCTTACTGTTGGTAGTTCAAATGACAGTTTTAGGCTATCGCTCCATTTCGGAGGTTTATCGCGGGATTATCATCTGATTTCTCGTACTTTGTAAATAAATGTAATGAAATTAATATGAATAATAATAAAAATAACATTATTTTAATAAATGAATGAACCAATATTTTTTATTATACCCCAGAGAACCTGTCACGGTGCTCACGGTGAAGGAGGTCGCAATCCCGCCACCGTCCTAGCAGCCACCGCCGTACTCGATGGCTAGTCCCCACACTCCAAGCGTTCTGGTGACTCCGAAGCTTTATCGTTATATTAGAGTCCCGGGCTACTACCGATGCCTTTTTTGCCGCGGGGGAAACCTTCAAAAGGTCCCCAGGACCCTGTGAGGGTTCCTGCGGAACCCTAAAATAGCTTGTGTGGAAAAAAGTGGAAGAAAGTTGAGCGCAGGAACACTAAAGGCACGCGTCCATTGGCCAATGGACGCGTACCTTTAGAATCCTAAGGTTACAACGACGTCAATGTTGTTATTGAAACAGCAGTAACAGATAGTTTAAAGTTAACTTTTTATCTGAGCTTGCTATCAGCGATAGAGTATTGGGACCGGCCGTAAGAGCTCCCACACTTGCGCATCGCAAATATCTGCGAGAAGCAAATGAATTTTCGATACAAGTTCCTGTGAAAATTCATTTGTTTCTCGCAGTTATTTGCGATTTTATGTGTGGGAGGAGCCCTAAATCATATTAGGACCAAATTATGATTCACCGAAAGTGGCCTTTTTAGACCCGCAGGCATCGCAGGTCTAAAATGGTGTGTTTCATAAGATCACTAAGTAGGTAAGTTCTTTTTTTTGGGCATTCACACCGTAGTAGACTACTGTGGGTGACATTAACCTTTGGCAGTGAAAATGGAAGCAGTCACTTTGGGAAAGTAGTCATTTTGAGGAAGCTAGTCGTAATTTTGGAAAAATTGACTTTTTGGGGCAAGTAGTCATTTTGGGGCAGTTATCATTTTAAGGAAGTAGTCATTTTGGGGAAATAGTCATTTTTGGGAAAGTAGTGATTTTGGGGAAGTAGTCACTTTGGGGAAATAGTATTTTTTGGGAAAGTACTTAGTCATTTTGGAACATTTGCATGAAGTAATTTTGGGGAAGTCCCAAGTTATGTTGAGAAAGTAGTCATTTTTGGCAGTTATTTTCGAAAAAAAAACTAGTTTTTATTTGTATATATGAGATCATTTTGAGCAAACTATTCATTTAAGGAAACTGGAAATTTTAGTAAAGCAGCCATTTTTGACCTGAAAGTTGTCCTTAATCAGTAAACTGTAAAGTTACTTAATATAGGTACGATGAAGTGTCACTTTTCGAGCCAACCTATTCTAGTTTTACCGACAACGAGCATGAGCATGTCGTCAGAGGCTGGTGTGACTCTGGTCACGGGCCGTGAGGGTCTTCGCCTTGGAGATGCTGTATTGAGAAAGAATTTAGAAGCATTATTAAAAGAGGTAGTCAAGGGTTATTCGTGGGGTGTCCGAGTAAGCACACCAGTCTCCCATCTCCTCCCGTTAGGTGTTCGTAAGAGGCGACTAAGGGAAAACAATAAGGGGTCGTACATTAATCACGTGAAACTCGAAAGGGGGGGGGGGGGGGGTTCCGAAAAAATCACGAAATATCACCAGGAGGGGGGAGGGGTATAATGAGACATCACGTGTATTTATTTTTCGTTGAATGCACGATTTCTAAACTAAACGCGGCACGTGGCCTTGACTCACCGTTGCCGGCACCGACTTCCCCTTCAACATTCAGTTAAGTACCTGTATTTAAAGATAATATTCCGAAAATTTCAATATAAACTAAGATTGAAAATTTGTACAAAAAAATACACGTGATTTTGGATAGGGGGGGGGGGGGGGGCTTGTTAGTTTAAAACCTCACCACATATCACCAGGAGGGGGGGAGGGGTTAAAAAGTTGCTAAAAAACATCACGTGATTAATGGACGACCCCTAAGACGGGCAGCAGCGTCTTTCTATTGGATTACCTACCACCTACACTGCGATCAACAAGACAGGGGATTATGGCAACCCGTCCCTACTGAGGGGGAGGACTTTGTACAACCGTGGGCGTCTTTCGGCTGAGTCAAGTCTTTTTATATTTATTGCACGGATGTTAGTCTTGTACACTATAGTACATTATCTCATGGATAGCCTTCGTGGCGCAGTGGAAAACAGCTTGCATTGCAAACTGGAAGTCACGGTCGGTCCCCTGTGGGGATTAGGGGTAGCTCCATCCACTGAATGGATGATTGTAAGCAAACTACTTATGCGACTAATACACATACTTTGCAACCAAAATCGTTTATCATATTATACAGGTTAATTTTTAATGTAGTGCGTATATTTGTATCACGTGATCGGTATCGTTAATGGATCACATTAAACAATAAAAAAAATATTTTTGCATTGTTTAAATTATCCACCGCACCATACAATTACAGAAAATGTATTCACAATGCGCAGGGCAAGCTGCGAACAAGTGACACCACGCGTGACCTTTGCAAGCAGCGAATGCCTGTGACTACGATCATTGCGCAAGTTGTGGATACTTTCAAGTGAAGTTATATTTATTTTTCAACAATAAGTATGCAAAATTTACGCAATACAAAAAAATATAATCTGTATAGTCCCGTAAACTTACCGTCGCATTGGCGACGCGGCGACTGCTAGGTGTGCGAGCGAGATGCCCGCGACCGCCTCATGAGTGAGCAGCACGACAATACAACATGGAGGGCTGCTATACACACGTATATTGTCGTCTGATAACTATTCAACCAATTTGCAATCGACGAACGGCAATCCTGAAAATAAAAGGATCCTATATTTTGGGAACGAGCAGTGGCGTAGCTTGCCTTAGATGGGCCCCGTATCAAAATTTGTTGGGGGGCCCAAATAATAACACGGCTTAAAAGACTATGTGAGAACATGGATTTCACGAGTTGTTGCTTGCACATGTTCGGGGCCCATGTATCCCGGGGGCACCGTATAATTGATACGGCTAATACGGCGGTAGCCCCTGGGAACGAGGCTGCTGGAGGAAGTTAACGAACAGTTGATACAGCAACGTCAGGTGAGGTCAGTCATTTGCCTATTTTGGTGTGAAGGAAACCTTCAGAAGGTACCGTCGGGGCGGGGGCCGTAGCGTAAGCCCTTACCATGATCTCTAATAGCAAGGCAGTTTAACACGAAACGTGACCTGCCTTAAAAAATTGTACCATTAGCGCCATCGATATACTATACCAACTAGATTAGCTGTCACGAACAAAATGACATCGAAAATGTGGTCGCGGTTACAACTATACACGTACACGCAAAACAATAATATGTTCATATAAAAAGATAACTTACATACTATAAAATAAGGTTCAATAATAATTGCAGACAATTGAGCGACAGCCGTCTCCGTAGCTCTTATTTTCGTGACCACTTTTCGGGTCGTGACAGCAAATCTAGTTGGTATAGTATATCGATGATTAGCGCACTAATTAGCGTGACAATAATATTGTCACGTGACCACTCACGTGACAATAACATTGTCACGTGACCACTCACCTATTGCGGTGACATAATAGCTAGGTGGCCTGCTAATTAGTGCGCTCATGGTAAGTATAATTACAGGTCACTTTTTGTGTTAAACTGCCCTGCTATAAAAGTTATTGGTAGGTAAGGCACCAGGACTGACTTTTTACATGACCATCCGATGCATAGATCATTTTACTTTCCAGACAGTTAAATGATCGGTTTGCATTATTCTAGCCAGTACCTAGGTAAGGGAAAACTAAATAAAAATGTTGCTCCCCGTGGAAATCTAGCCGACAAACTCCGGTTTGCATAAAATGATAACAACAAAGGGTAAACACACACAGACATACTATTAGACAGTATAATAATATTCTGGGACAATACACACACGGTCATCTAATCCCATGTTGAGTAGCTAGTTGTTGTAAACCAGGGTGTCTAACCACCAATAGGCCTGTGAAGTGTGTGCAATAGAGGTGTTTTTAACCGACTTCAAAAAAGAAGGAGGTTCTCAATTCGTCTGTATATATATATATATATTTTTTTATGTATGTTCGCGCATATCTCTGGCAATTATTAACCGATTTGAAAAAATCTTTCTTCCATCCATTCTTCAATCCATTGATTGGGTCCCATAAAAAAATTATTGCTTAGTAATAAGTAGTTCCTAAAAAAACAAGAATGGTGACTGCGCACTGAGAGCTGCAAGAAAGCCTATATAGATGACGTTTTAGTCGCTCGGACTCGCTCGGTTGGACAAAAATGGTCATAACTCTGGCAAATATTTACCAATTTCAATTATTCTTTTTTTATTCGAAAGAAGAAACCACTGTACTGAATCTGTATGAATTTTATTACAACCGGATAAGAACTTCCTGGAGGACCATGAACGATGTGGAGGAATTTATCTCGTAAAAACCATAAAACTGATGTTCTCCATTACATTGCTCTGACAATTATGAACCGATTTCGATGATTCTTTTTTTATTCGAGAGAGTAAACTACTATGATGTTTCCATGCAAATTTCATTACGACCGGATATTTTTTTCTGAAGAAACATGAATTATGTAAAACTATGTAGACGATAATGTGATCATAACCTACCTAGATAATTTTACGGTTTTCGATGGTTCAATCTTTATATATGAAAATATCACTAAAAAGTTTAAAATAAAATCTTTTTAAAAAAAAATTGAACCGACTTCAATATCACTGAAAAGTATAAAATAATTTAAATATTATTGAAGTTGGTGCCAAATATACACGCAGGTACGCTAACACCAACTTCAATAATATTTAAATTATTTTATACTTTTCAGTGATATTGAAGTCGGTTCAATTATTTTAAAAAAGATTTTATGTTCTTTCGATAGACACGTGCATGGCACGCCCGGATACGCGACATTTTTATGGGCTTGCTACAGTTTCATACTAAGAATCTTTATTTGACTTACGTTTATGGCACAGTTATGACGCGTTATGCCAGGTTGATATTTAAGTACGATGTGGTGAGCATTCACCTAAATGCAAAAATGTATAAATACGTCATCTTTCTTTTTATCTATCTATTCTTAATTACCTTTTCGAAGGTGACTGATGAAGTGCAGTTGTTAGGTGCATAGGCAGCACCGCAACAAGACCAAGGTCGCGGTTTGGCCTCCGTAAATGACGAACTAGAATTAACAAGCTTTATTATTTAAATACAAAACAGTTAGTGACCTAGACGTTAGCAGTTCGCAGGATTGTAAACGACACTTGTGTATTTGGGTCAACGAGGCTTAGCACGATGTGCAAATTTTGACAGATAAGTGTGAGTATGACGTCACAATGACGTAGTATTTCACACTTTTGTATAGAGAACTGACGTTTCGGTGTTGAAAACTACGTCATACTCCACACCAATCTGTCAAGATTGCAAGTCGTGCTAGGCCTGCTGGCGTACAAGTATACGACCAGTCTTAGCACGATTTGCCAAGACTTCGTAATTTTGACAGTTCGGTGTGGAGTATGACGTAGTTATCGACATAGAAACGTCATTTTCGGTATTAGCTAGGTCGATAACTACGTCATACTCCACACCGAACTGTCAAGATTACGAAGTCTTGGCAAATTGTGCTAAGCCTGTATTAAAAAAATCTCTGAGTCAAAAGTATTACAGTGAGTTTTATTATGTGTAAGTATTTTAATATCATCAGTAGCCGAAACCCGTCCACTGCTGAACAAAAGGCCTCCCCCTTAGATGGGAGGGGTTGCCATAATCCCCACGCTTGGCAGGCGCCTTGGGGATCGCAGTATAGGTGGAAGATAAATCCAAAAGAAAGACGCTGCTGCCCGTCTTCCTGTTCTCGCTTAGTCGCCTCTTACGACACCCAACGAGAGGAGGTGGGGGGATGCTATTCTAACCCGGCACCCCTCGGGGTTATATTTTAATAACAACTCGTGTGTATTAGGGCTTTTAAGTTCGCCTACTCATTTGTTGGTAATTGGCCACTTTTCCCATAAATGAATAATGTTTGGTCCATCCCTAATCTACTGTTAAATAGTTAACGAACTACCTTTGTCAATTAGAATCGCATCTATAATTATCTTACTTTTGTTCACAGCACGAGAAGGCAAGTCGTGTCGCATGCGCCCATACACCATCTTCCGGTTGAACACCTTTCTAAGGAATAAAATAATAAACATTTTACAAATAAGTACTAATTATTTTTTTACTTAGTTTCAATTTTGTAAATAAATCTAAATATTATGTAAATCTGGTAATATTATGTAAATGGTACTGAGACGTGGTCTCTAACGGCTGGCCTTTTAGAGAAGTTTAGAGTCACACAACGAGCCATGGAGAGAGCTATGCTCGGAGTTTCTTTGCGCGACAGAATCCGAAATGTGGAGATTCGTCGAAGAACCAAGGTCACCGACATAGCTCTCAGAATCTGCAAGTTGAAGTGGCAATGGGCAGGCCTAGGTGGATAGACGACATTGTGCGCGTCGCAGGTATCTAACCGGTGGATGCAAATAGCCAATTGTCGTTCATTGTGGCGTTCTAAAGGGGAGGCCTATGTTCAGCAGTGGACGTCTTCCGGCTGATGATGATGATGATTATGTAAATCTACTATTGTAAATAAAAGAAAATTCTTCTGGTTCTCCTTAGGTCGCCACTTACGTCACCCAACGAGAAGATATGGCAGGGTGATTTTCTCTTCCTTCGGTGTCGCTGGACGTTCGTGGCTGTGGGCTTTAGGACGTCAATTGAATACGGCGGTGACTCCGAGGAGGACGGCGGCGGGGTTATGACCCCCGTCCCCGTGAGCACCGTGACTGGTTCTAGGGGTGCTACAATGCATCCGGCACTGAGGGTCCCCTGGTGCAAATCCCACCGCATAGTCATCTCTCATGTGCCGATACGACAGGCGCGGGGTTTTAGTGGGTAAGAATCCCACATACCCCGGTCAAGCTCCACAGCTCCCGGAGACGTTTTGAAGGTATCAGCCGCGAAAAAAAGGTGCTATTCTCTTACACGGATAGGTCACGGAGAAATTCATGGTAATATTTTTCTTACCTCCAGTAAATTTGTTGAGAAGTAGTACATCAAGGCACACTCCAGCAGTAGTAGCAGGAACACGAGACTGGAATACTAGAACAAAGTGTCCATGTCAATAATGTATTAGTTGTTTTACCCGCCCACGGATGACGTAGGGCTACGTCAATTTTTTTTTTGGGAATGTTAGACGCTGTTGGCCGCAGATGGCCATTACAGCTTCACCGGACAATAGGAGGCGAGCGCTTAAAGCGCTCTAGCCTTAACGGCAGAAGTAGCAACGAGCTCAAGGGCACCTCAGGGAGGCACGGCCTCGGCTTGGGCTGTCGCTTAAGAGAGTGCTGAGTTTACCACCGGTTCACAACGCGCCCCCACTGAGAAGAACCGGCAAGAAACTCAGTGGGGTGATGCACGTCGTTGAGGTCGCATCCGTACGACCCTTCGGCCTCGCCGGCGAGACCGGTGTCTGAAGGGCTACGTCATTAGAGCATTAGTTTAATACTCTAAGCGTACCCCTCATGTGGTTTTAATAAGTGTGTGCAACGCATATATCGATGGTGCAACGTTTGAATCAGGGGAGCGAGAGATATCCTCAATCACTGTATTTTTCTCCAGCAGATAATCTGCACCCACGATTCAAACAGTCGTGGCCGGGGAAACGATATTTTTCGACATTTTTGATTACAAGCCAAAAACTGCGTGACGTAAACCGAAATAAAAATCTGTTTTTTAAGGTACGCGTCCATTGGAACGCGCCGGACGCACCGCACGCACGGCACGCAACGGATTTTAGTTTGCTTTCTATGATTTGCTTTCTATGATTTGCTTTCTATGATTTGCTTTCTATGACGGCCCGCATCGGAGAATGCCGGCACTGATAATGGACGCAGCGCTATGTAAAAAAGAAAGTCTGAAAGTCGACTTTTTAAAATAAATTTAATTAATAAATCATTATCAGATGCGTTAATCATATCCGAATACATCTCAATACCATCAATCAATCGTTTCGTTACGCTTTCCGTATCATCCATAACAGGTAATAAACCACAAGCCGTTTTTAATTCGAACTCCATTTTATTAGATTCCAAGGACTCAGCTACTGGATAAGAACACAATTTATTAATTTCCTCATACAGTTGTCTTATATTTTCAAAAATACTTGTCGCTGAATCTAACAGCTGTGTGTCCTTATTTGTTTTCAAAATTAAAAATAATTCATTGCATTTATCGAATGCATTTTTCGCCTCGATTGATTTATTTTCAATCGTTTTTCCTTTATACCTAGATTTACCCTTTTTAACTAAATATTGCCTAATCTCCTTTAAAACAGTGTAATATTTAATTAAAGTATCAATCATATTCTAAAAATAAAAATTATTACTAAACCATTCCAGCATTTTTAATTCTAAGTTACAAGGATAGTGTAAAATTACTTAGAAGCGGCGAAAGAATGTCATACGTTTCCATAATCGCGGCCGGGTGTTAAATTGCATGAGTGATTATGCACCATTGTAGACAATTTATAATGCAAAGTTATAACGTAATTAATATTGCTATTCTAAAGTATAAACTTATTTAATTTTAAATGTCCTTAATACATTATTTCGTAATTATGACGACACAATTAAACGCACTTTCTGTCTTTTCATAGTTTTTTGGGAAGAAAATTCACTTTTTCAAAATAAAATATAACTCACAGTTTACGCCGTAGTTTCCGCGTTTCCATGTCCTCGCAGTGAAGCTCGGATACGTGCTATAGCCTGGAGACCCATCTCCTCCTGGATCCAACGCCGATGGCACTTTTTGTACAGACGTGCTAGGAAGTAGCACGCAGCGATGATGAAAATCACCAGCATCCCAAACACCATAATATTAGTACCCGTCATATATTGTAGATTGGCCTCATTATTGCCTGCAGTGTTCTGGGTTATAAATACCTCGTCTTTTTCTACTGTAGATCGGCACATTGTATAATATTATTATTGACGGAATAATTTAAAAATATATTATTATTTTCCCTGTACTCGCAACGCATGGCAGGTGCGCCATATATTATAAAGGATGGATCCTTCAGTATGTGCTGGTATAGGGTTCTGGGTATATTGATGAATTAATACTTCATGTTTGAGTTCTAAAGATATAATGAATAACTAAAAGACATACGTCGGTGCACACAACTAGTCAAAGTATTACATAGCGCTAAGTAGACAATAAAACGATACGTTGAAGTAAAGGAGCATGCATACTAAATAATATAAAGAAGCTTACATACACTACAATTATATCGATGCATAGTATCATCAATTATAATAAAAATATAATTTTTCGCTTTTGTAACTCTATAGTTGTACTTACCATAAACAGTTGGAAGGTAGACCCGGTAACGGCTCCATAAAACCCCATCAGGGAGATGAAGAATATAAACATGGCGACAGCAGCCAGCCCCACTCCGAGGTGGACCGTCAAGGCGTCTTCGGGGAACAATGCCTGTTAGCATGGAACATATTAGCTTGGCAAATATATTTATTTTGTAAGCAATTTAGACATGATACAAGGAAGACGTACCTCAGGTAGTAAGCGACAAACCAGCCCATGGACAGCTGATCGTCATCCGAGATATACACCCTAATTCTTTTGAGCCTGGTAATGCACTCTAACACGTATGTGTGTTATATTTACACGTGCTTGGCGGCATAATATCTGACATTGCGGAGGTTGTACATGGACTTACAAGATGTAGAAAATGTTTACTGTGTTCCCCACCCACTAGCTGAGACCCCGAATTCTCGATATTAGCTCGACTCTCAGCTAGTCGGGCGTCGACATTTTCCTGGTCCCTCAAAAATTTAGAAGCTTAATTTAATAAGTTTACAATAAAATTAATTAACAATAATTATTCATTAATAATAATTAACAGTAACATTAATTTATTTACATCGTTTAAAGGTTTGCGTACGGCCTTGTAGAGACTATTAGCGGGGTTCTAACGGGGTGCCCAAAACTCCCTCCATAGCGTCTACGATGATCACCGGAGAGGTTTTAGCGGCTAAAAACCCGTACTGTGTACCTTTTTAATAAAAATAATTTATTTGTCAGAGTATTGCTATATATACATAAGGTGAATTAAGGTGTTACAGGAGTAAGTACCAAATACTCTGCAGTTTCCGTCGTACAAATCTTTATTTGTTCCGAGAGAGATTTTTAATTACATATTTTAAATATTAATTGAATATAAAATAAAATCTACTTATATAATCCTATACATATTGCACTGACATATATTCTTAGTATAAATTGATTTAATAATAATTGTCTGACCTGAATACGAATATACGTACCCCGCACTAAATAATTACAATAACAGCGATCCATTCGTGTTCACATAGGTACTATATGAGTTATGGAATTGATAAACAATTTAGTTCCGTTCCGACACGCGCCGTGCCGGATAGCATCGGCAATTATATAATTTATCTAGCTAACTGGGTCAGTGAATTGCCCGCTATTGAGTCGGGTATTGTGTTTGCAGGCATAGGTAATAAAGAAACCTGTTGTTCCTTCAATGAGTTTTCCTACGGTACTCAATCAGGAGGTTGAGCAACGTCACGCAACGTCAATAGAATCATGGGTGACCGTTTAGTGAAAATCGAACTGAGCATCTCCGTGCTTCCGAGGGACCGTAAAATGTCGATCCCGCCTTTTTTTATCTAGACAGTAGATTATTTAGGAGTTTTAGACAAAGTTTTTATCCCCCAGACTCAATGTCGGCCCTATATTGGACCATGACATTGAGCAGACTCAATCCCCTCCCCGACAACCGTATGCTACACTATCAAAGAGACACCGGTCTCGCCGGGGCGAGGTCGATAAGTACGTACGTATGCGACCTCAATAACGAGCATCACCCCACTGAGTTTCATGCCGGCTCTTCTCCGAGGGGGTTGTGAACAAGTTACCACTGATCAATCGGCCATCTCTCAGCGACAGCCCAAGCCGAGGTCATACCTCCCTGAGGTGCCCTTGAGCTCGTCGCCTGCCTTTCTGGCTGGAGCGCTTTAAGCGCTCGCCCTCTTGCCCGGTGAAGCTGTAATGGAATGCAAAGTTTCAAAAACTTTGCATTCCAAAAAGATTCCAAATTTCAAATTGATGCTGAATTATGTCGATGTGAGTTGATGCATGTTTACATGTTAAGTAACATGTTTTCAATAAAATCCGAAATGGGACCTACAGAATACCGAGAGTCTGGCTACTCTGGGGCTGTGCTTTAGGCTTTGTATATTGGCCTCCTCTAATCAAGTGTCACCAATTAGCCCCCTACGCCTTTCTACTGACTCCAAAACTGCTAGATGGTATTTTGCAACATTATTGTTGTAATCTCGAAGGTCGTAAATAGAGGCTGGATTGTAGCAACAAGCACGCGATTCTTAAACGTTCGATAGACGTGATGTCACGAGTTGGCACGAACGACCGAATCCACTATAGGTATCTATGGTATTATAACACCGTAGATTACAATTTTGGCTACATTAATTTGTAACCAGGATTAAATGTGCGAATATCTAATATACCAATGTCAATACCATAGAAGCCAGACCGAAAATAAATTCCCTAACTTCTTAGTTTATATATAACACTAGCTGACCCGAGCAGCTCTGCTCGCTCTTTTTACTCAGAAACCTTTTTGGGCTCATGCACTCAACACCTTGACATGATCAAATGCATAGTTTACGATTCTATAAAGGACATGGATGGAACAAGGATGTTTATATTGTTATGTATATAATTAGTTACTTATATGTTGTATAGTATCATTGTATTTAAAATAGGCCTAGTTGGCCGACTTAAAGAATAAATAAAGAATAGTTAAAATTATAATTATCTCACGACACAATAATAGATCCCTTGTGCTAGGGTTGCTAGGGATCGACCAAGTAATTAACACCGCAGTTTTAGATATTCTTCAACCAAGCAGCAAAGCGTTAAGTTTTGGCGTCAAAGGCACTTTTGCTGGTAAAAGTGCCACTGCAGTTATTAGTTAAGGCATATTTTTAAACCAGAGGGTCTAAAAAGGCCACTTTAAGGCTGCCTGTCCACCGGAGCGGAGCGAGGCAGCGGAGCGGAGCGACGGATTAAGGCGGAGCGGAGTTGCGTACTGTGTCTGTCCACCAGAGCGGAGTGAGGCTGCGGAGCGGAGCAAGAAAGTAATGCGGAGTGGAGTTTACGGTCACGTACGCACTGGTCGGACTACGACGGCACGGCACACTGCGGGCGCGCCTTGCACCCGCGCCCGCACTGGCTTCCCCGCTCCGCTGCCTCGCTCCGCTATCCCGCTCCGCTTACCGGTTTTGTATGAATTTTTAAATTAGTTCGCAACTCCCTGTCCACTAAAGAGGAGCGGAGATTTTGTGCAATCTTATTGGTTAATATTTCTCCGTTTCTCCGCTCCACTGCCTCGCTCCGCTCCGGTGGACAGGCAGCCTTAGCAATTCCGAATGTAATCTACCCTCACCTTTACTGTCGGAATTCCGGTAGCGTCTATGGCAGAATGTAAAGTTGACGGCGAAGTGATAACCCACAGACTAAACACGAACATAGTTGTACAGATTACCTGAAAAAAGAAAGATAAATCGTTTCATGCCTGATCCGTGCAGTAGGTACTTCTAACGCTAAGCCGCGTATAAAGGTCGCAGTTTTTGTTCTATTATTGCAATTTTTGGGGCGGAATCGCTCCATTTTTTAGACTGTTTCCGGCCACGGAGGTCAAAGAATTGGAAGATATTACAGTGCACAAGTGCTTGCGTAGACACAGATGCGCTCTCTTTTCTTTTTCTCTCACAATACGATGGGACGGACGACCGATACGACTAGGGAAAAGTCAGGAGCTGAACCGACTTTTTAGACCGACTAACGCATGGATCTCATACATTTCCAACAATAAGGTGATTGGCCTGTATTATCCTAGCCAATAAGAGACACACAAACCTGTTTTTACCCGCGGGATTCAGTCAGACACTATAATGGTACATAAGTGGACGATTCCTTGCGCACAACCCACGCGCGCATATTTCCCTTTTTCGTGGAATAAACCTTTTATAGGTTTCCATACCCCCCCCCGGAACCACGGGGTTCACGGGGTCAGGGGTTGCAATCTGGCCGCCATCCTCCTCAGTCGTCGCCGTACTCAATGGACCACACCCCAAACCTCCAGCGACTCTAAAACCTCTATAACTACATGGTACCAACTTATACGTCCAAGTTCATAAACGTATTAGTAGCAAGGTTTTACTCGTAAGATGTCTGGCCCTGAAGTCTCGCCTTGATTTTGTTGACCTCCAAGAATTTAACCTTGGTCATGTAGTTGCCTAATTACTAATTACCTTAATCGATGTAAAATATTAAGTTTCTTAAAGGACGGTACGAAATTATACCTGTTTAGCCGATGCCGACTCTCCGAATCTTGCCCGCTTCCCGGCGCAAATCTCGTCCCCTCAGGACACCGACCAAGCGATCGGCGCTTTCACCGATCATCTCAAATCGGCCATCAGCCAGTCCTCACGGCAGGTTGAAGCGGACAACTTTTACGCTGTGCGCTTCAAGCTGCCCGATGACATTAGGGAATTAGTCCGCGCTAAAAACGCGGCTATTCGCGCGTACGACTCCTACCCCACCGATGCCAATCGGGTCCGCATGCGTGCTTTGCAGAGGGACGTGAAGCGCAGCATCGCGGAACTCAGGGAGGCTCGATGGGGAGGGTTTCTAGAGGAGATCTCGCCGTCACACCAGGCTTACTGGCGGCTCGCGAGATCCCTCAAAACCGACACCGTAGCTACCATGCCCCCCTTGACCCGCCCTTCAGGCGACCCACCCGCGTTCGAGGACGACGAGAAGGCTGAGGTTCTCGCTGACTCTCTAGAGAGTCAGTGCACACCCAGCTCCGCTCCCGTCGATCCGGCGCACCTCGATCTTGTGGATAGGGAAGTAGAGCGCAGGTCCTCACTCCCTCCCACCGAATCCCTCTCCCCGGTCACGCAAACCGAGGTGGAAGACCTGATCAAAGGCCTTAAGCCGAAGAAAGCACCGGGCTCCGACGGCATCTCCAATCGCGTTCTCAAGGTTCTCCCTGTCCATCTGATATGTCTTTTAGTGACTATCTTCAACGCAGCCATGTCCCACTGCGTCTTTCCTGCCGAATGGAAAGACGCGGATGTAGTAGGTATCCCTAAGCCGGGTAAGCCTCGCAGCAGCCCTGCGAGCTACCGGCCTATCAGTCTTCTCAAGTCTCTCGGCAAACTCTATGAGCGCTTGCTATTAGCGAGACTCAAAGACTTTGTCAGTTCTAATGATATCCTTATTGACGAGCAGTTTGGCTTTCGAACCAGACACTCTTGCGTCCACCAGGTGCACCGCCTCACGGAGCACATCCTGACCGGGCTCAACCAGCCCAAGCCCGTCTACACAGGCGCCCTATTCTTCGATGTTGCCAAGGCCTTCGACAAGGTCTGGCACAACGGCTTGATATACAAGCTCTTCCAGTTAGGAGTCCCCGATAGGCTCGTACTCATCATACGAGACTTTCTCTCGAATCGTACCTTTCGATACCGGGTCGAAGGTACGTTTTCTTCGCCCCATCCTATACAGGCCGGAGTCCCTCAGGGCTCCGTGCTCTCTCCCCTCTTGTTCAGCCTGTTCACGAACGACATTCCTCGTTCGAGCAGAGTCCAACTCGCCCTTTACGCGGATGACACCGCTCTCTACTATTCCCATAGGAACATGTCCTTTTTAACGCGTGCTCTTCAAGCCGCAGTCGACGCCCTGGGTCAATGGTTCCGTACGTGGCGCATAGAGGTGAACCCGGAGAAGAGTGCCGCGGTGGTCTTCTCCCGGGGACCCGCCAATATGTTCTCCGCGCGGAGCCTTCGGCCCAACAGACGACTAGCTCCAATATCCCTATTCAATCGCCCTATCCCCTGGACTAGGAAGGTTAAGTACCTCGGAGTCACCTTGGACTCCCGCATGACTTTCGGCCCGCACATTAGGTCCGTCCGCAATCGAGCGGCTTTCGTATTAGGTCGCCTGTATCCCCTTCTCTGCAAGCGGAGTAAAATGTCGCTTAGAAATAAGTTGACATTATACAAAGCTTGCATTCGCCCTATCATGACTTACGCGAGTGTAGTTTTCGCGCACGCCGCCCGCACCCATATAGATAGCCTCCAGGTTATCCAGAATCGTTTCCTCCGTCGCGCCGTCGGTGCCCCGTGGTACATGCGGAACGTAGATCTGCATTCCGATTTCAAATTAGATCCCCTTCGTAAGTTCCTCAAAGAAGCGTCGAAACGCTACTTTGAATCCGCGTCCCGTCACGCGAACAGTTTAATCCGCGCCGCCGCCGATTACGCCGCTAGTCCTTCTGACTCGCGCCGCAGACCACGGCACGTATTGCTCGACCCTCCTGACCCCATGACGGTCCTATTGGACCGGGATGCGCCGACCCCTCCCCGACAACCGTATGCTACACTAGCTATCAGACACCGGTCTCGCCGGCGAGGCCGAAGGGTCGTACGTATGCGACCGCAACGACGTGCATCACCCCACTGAGTTTCTTGCCGGTTCTTCTCAGTGGGGGCGCGTTGTGAACCGGTGGTAAACTCAGCCCTCTCTTAAGCGACAGCCCAAGCCGAGGCCGTGCCTCCCTGAGGTGCCCTTGTGCTCGTCAAGCGCTCGCCTCCTATTGTCCGGTGAAGCTGCAATAGCCATCTGCGGTTAACAGCGTCTATCATTCCCAAAAAAAAAAAAAAAAAGGACTGTATTTTTTTTTAATTCAATTAGTGACTAGACAAGCAAGACGCTCGCCTGATGGTAAGCGACCCTTCTGCCTATAGACAGCTGCATTGCACTGCCTCCCGTCACCGGAGACATTATTTATCAAATCTCTTGTGTCCTTGTGTGTTAGGTGATACTTTGAAGGATAACATAGACCGTATAACCATTTTTTTTTACTCGGGGTAACCTTCAAAAGGTCCCCTGGAGATGTGGGGCTCGACCAGGGTATGTGGGAATCTTACCCATTAAAACCCTCGCGGCTGTCGCATCAGCACATGAGAGCGGACCCAGGTCCCTCCGGTGGGATCTGCACCAGGTACCCCTCAGTGCCTTGCCTTTGAGCCCGCCGCCGGGTGACGCATTGTGGGGTACAATGCGTCACCCGGCGGCGGGGACCTGACACGGTACTCACGGGGACGAGGGTCACAACCCCGCCGCCGTCCTCCTCGGAGTTGCCGCCGTACGTAATGGACGTCCTATTGCCCACATCCCGAACATCCAGCGACTCCGAAGGGGACGGCGTAGCCTCACCCAACCCTTCCTTTTAACTTTGCCGTAGTTAGGTGTCAAGTCGTTTCTTCGCTTGACCTCTCCAGTTTAGGTGCTACGGTGAAACATACGGACAGACGGCTAAAATCATAACCCATCCTTTTAGCGTTGCCGTAGTTACGTGAAAAGTCAGTTCTGCGCCTGTCCTCTCCCCGGTCGTTCGGTCTTCAGTCCCATCGGATTGTGAGAGTAAAGCCAGAGAGAGTGTCTGCGTTTCTCGAAGAATAATAAAGTCATAACGAGGTACTATTATCCCCGCGGGGTGCCAGGTTAGAATTGCATCCCCATCTCTTCTCCTTGGGTGTCGTAAGAGGCGAGTAAGTGAGAAGCTGAGAACAGGAACACGGGCAGCAGCGTCTTTCTTTTGAATTTATCTGTCACCTATAATGCAATCCCCAAGACGCCTGCCAAGCGAGGTGATTATCACAACCCCTCCCTAAGGGAGAGGCCTTCATTCACTAGTGAAGGTGTTTTCGGCTTCTGATGAGGTAGGTACGTGAATAATTGAATTGAATATACGATGTTTATACTCACCATTGCAATACTATTGACAAATATCAATACACAGGCTGCTATTTCCGAAGTTAAGTTCCTGCGTTTATCCATTGTCTACTTAAGAAATTCACATTCCCTTCATAACGTACTTAAAGTACATTATTTACACATAGTACATTGAGCGGCCTGTGGGACTTTTATCGTTTTTTTTTATTAAAAACTTTAATTACAATTTATACAATTTGTCTTGTATACTTACTGGCGTTATTATTCTAAGCTGTAGAATAATAAGTATTTATTATTCTATAGTAAGTATACAAAATACAACTATAATGTTAATCAATAATAATTTTATCATAGTGAAGATGGCGATCAGGATCTGATGATGAAGTAGGAAGGCCACAGGAACTCTGTTTCAATATACGTAGCCTCTGAATTTGGACTCGTTGGATACGTCCTAACTTAAGTAAGTACCAGTGGGTAGAAAGATGATAAATAATGTACTGCGAAATCATTGCAAAATATAAATCTACGGGGCTTAAAAGGGCTTGGACCCAGAGCCATAAAAACAAATTATAAAAAAAATGCATCCAAACAAATGGCGACCAACTATATTTGCCCGCGAACAAAAAGAAGAAGAAGACGAACTATATGGCTCTACCGGGGTCTACCAACTCAATAGGTATACTATGAAACGTGAGAACATTTATTTTTGTGCTTGTTTTTATTGAATACTAGCTGACCCGCGCAGCTCCGCCCGCGCTTTAATTACATTTTGCTCCCCTTTTCTCCCTACTTCCTTGATTTATCTCTCTCCATCTCTCTCTCTTATAATAAAAATCTAATTCTATGCTATTTCTCTCCCCTCCCGCTTCGGTCCCCGTCACACTTCCCCTCTTCCTCTCCCCGTTGTCCTCTCTGAACCTTGTCCCTCCTCTCTCTTCTCCCAACTTGCTCCCTCTCACTACCCCCCCCCCCCTTGCTCCACCTAACTCCTCCGATCACTCACTCCATCACCCTCCCCTCTCCCTCTCTTGCACCCTCCTCTCGTTCTATATATCCTCGTCAATCATGGTATCAGCAGCATAAAATATACTTTATAACCTATTCTCAGACCTACCCGCAAAATTTCATACATATCGGTTCACCCGACTCTCGTGCACGTAACTCAGAGGTTCTCAGTCCCCCTAGACAATGTAACATTCTACAAGCGCTATCGCTAATAGAAAGTTTAAAATTGTATGAGAATGACATAAGTCATCGAAAAATCACGTGACATATTGTAGGGAATTGACAACATTAGCGAATGAAGAAATAGATTCGCTATGAAGCGATTGCATCTTGTCTAGGCCCTCTGATTTTGTTGTGCAAGGCGTTGCGAACGTTCGAAACTCGACTCTCGTGCGCGTACCTGAGAGTTTCTCTGATTTTGTTCAGCAAGGCGTTGTGAACGTTCAGGTGAAGATTCTCCCATACGACGTATTCTTGCTGCCCGTGCTTGAGAACTATGTTTAGAAAGTTGAGACCTGGCTCTCTTAGGCATTTTCAAATGTTTAAGAAAATGCTAATAGCGTGTAATATTCTAGCTCTGAAAAGAACTGTTGTTTAGCCCTGAAACGAACTGTTGTTTCTGAAAAGAACTGTTAGTTAGCCCTGAAAAGAACTGTTGATTAGCTCTGAGAAGAACTGTTGTTTAGCTCTGAGAAGAACTTTTGCGTAGGTGTAGTTTTAGAAAGAAATCTAAAAAAAATCGCACGAAAATTATTAGAATTCGCGCACGACCGCTGCGTCCTCGCGTCTGAGCCGCGCGGGTACCTTAGTCATAGATCTAAACTCCCCTCCCGCATGCGCACCCCCGCCTTGGTGACGCTCACTTCGCAACGGGCCGTGCAGCAGAAATCTTTTAATTTATAAGCAGTAATATTTTAATTTCGCCATAACTTCAAACCAAATGTCCAATTTTAATCATTCAAAGACCAAATATTATCTACATAAACTGTACTTAATGATGAAATAATTTATTTTGATAAGGATTAATAGCATGAGTAAAATAAATGCGTTTAAATGTAGTCCAAACAAAATTCAAGATTTTTAAATAAAAAAATGGTTGTTGGGCCTCACTCGACATAGATACGCGCGTGTGTCGCGGACTTTTTTGTAGATATTTATAAGATCTACAATTAATTAGAACATTTTATGTTTCTATCTTTTATAGTTTAGGCAGCGTACGCAAAATAAGTAACTTTTCTGGTTGATTTTTTACACGTTGTGTCCGAAAAAACCCAAATATCTTACGGAACCCTATTTTTTTCCAAAATAAAATTTAGCCTATGTTACTCATGGATAATGTAGCTTTCGAATGGTGAAAGAATTTTTAAAAACGGTCCAGTAGTTTTTGAGCCTATTCATTACAACCAAACAAACAAAGTTTTCCTCTTTATAATATTAGTATAGATACATAACTATTTGTATATTGTGCTTGTTTAAAACTTAGGAATATTTGCGAAATAACGTGTTCGTTTAAACGCATATCGATGTTTAAACGTGAGTATTCACGTTCCCGCTAAAATATATCTGACATTTGTTTAATCATTCCCAATCCCAATCGTTCAGCAAAACGAACTTTTTAAATACATAGGTACAAAGCTCTCATACAGCCAGCTAATTTATTATTTTACATGATTGACCGGTCCCCAGGGAAGTCGAACGTGGCTAATTCATAATGCAGAACCACGGCAATAGTCGGTCATTGCTCCACAAGAGTATAACGAAAACCATGTGAAAATTAAATATTTTCAGGAACATTTTAAATACTTAGGTGATCAAGAATTCAAGATCTATCTACTATACACACTTCTACTTGTTTAATGTTTTTTTTCATAGAATCTAAAAAATAAAAACATTTTTTTTATAATTATTATGTAGCATGGTGCTGATGGCATGAAGCTATTTGGCTGATGGAGCAACGATGAAATTATTTCACTTGCATCCTAATTACCATAGACGTAAAATACGGAATGAATAATAACCATAGAGTTTATATATTAAGAATAGAGTACGCGTTTGTCTATGGTACCCTCACAGGCTCTGCCTAGTTTGAGATTAGATGACTGTGTGTGAATTGTCCTTAAAAAAAACCTATCCTTGCCTATATTATAGAACTGCCACAATGAGACGTCACGAATCTAGGTTCGTTATTCATAAACCTCGGATACGTTCCGATCCCGATATCTACACACATCAAAAGTGTCTAGGGATCAAGCATTTTTAAGCGGATTTCTTGAGATTGAGATGTGGCTTTGTAATAAATTTATGATTTTATAAATTTATATGGATCCTTTTTGGTGCATTTCATAATTTGAATCAGGAACTGTGAATCAAATTCGAGTAAAAGATGAAAATCAGCTGTCAATATTTTCCCTATAAAAACATACAACGCATTGAAGACATTATTAGTGCTACTGTTTCCCTACTACTGATTAAAACCAACGTTATTATGGAGCGGCGACGTCATTTAAGCAGGGAAGAAATGCTCAGAGCCGTGGGAATGATAGAAGCTGGTTCCCGGCAACGTACTGTGGCTTTAGCTCTGAATACAAGTCAGAGTGTTATCAGTCGACTTTGGACACGTTACCGAAGCACTGGTACCGTGGCTGAGCGCCATGGAGGACGGTATCGCTGCACCACACGGAGACAAGACCGATATATTCAAATCTTAACTCGAAGAGCTCCAACAATAACTGCCATGATGTTAGCCGTGAGGCTTCATCACTCTTCAGGGAACTTAATTAGCGACCAAACAGTCAGAAACCGCTTGCATGAAGTGAACCTTCATTCCCGAAGACCGCTACGGGTACCACCTATAGCAATGCACAATCGTAGGATTCGATATCAATGGGCTCTTGAACACAGAAATTGGGCAGAAGAACAATGGCGTTTCGTGTGCTTTTCTGATGAGTCTCGTTTTGGTATGAGACCGGATACAAGACGTATACGACACTGGAGAACCCCTGGACGCCAACAGCGATTAAAATCCTGCCAGGAAGTCCATCCTTATAGTGGTGGAACCATCATGGTATGGGCGGGTATTTGGATCGGCGGAAGAACTGAGTTGATTTGGATCAGAGGCAACCTCAACGCTCAAATTTATGCTGAGACGATTGTATCAGACGTCATCGTTCCTCTACAAGTGCAAATCGGTCCCTTATTTCAGTTAATGCATGATAATGCACGACCGCACACCGCAAGAGTTGTAAGACAGACTCTCGCCGCAGCTAACATCAATGTCCTGCCCTGGCCTGCTCAGTCGCCAGACTTGAACCCGATTGAGCATGCATGGGATATGCTACAGAGAAGAGCTCTGCCGAATATGGAGGGTATCCAGTCGCAAGAAGACCTTTTTTTGTTGTTGCAACGAACATGGGCGGCCATTCCACAGCGTGATTTGGATGAACTCATTTTGAGTATGCCAAACCGATGTTCTTGTGTTGTTAGTGTTCGCGGTAGAAACACGGATTATTAATTGTTTAAGTTACCCAATAAAATTTTAAAGAAAACTGTTATTTCAGTCTTTTTTTCGAACTTTTGTGTTAGTGGTTCAAATGTCAAAAATCCCTTTATTAGGAAAATGGCAAATTTCTTTATTAATGCAAAGGTGACTTGGTTTATCGTTACTGTGACAAACGAAAACACTTTATTTGATGAATCCTTAAAGAAAATTTTAATTAATATCAATCAGGAGAAAAGTTATTGCAAAAATATATGTTGATCCCTAGACACTTTTGATGTGTGTACTTTCGAGTTAACTTGCACCTTGCGGAGAACACGTTCTAAATTATCGAGGTGCAAAGTTCCCGAAAAGCTCGAAAATGCGAGCTTGAGTCAATTTAAGTTACTCATTATAACTCGCTGTATGACAGAAACGGTTACATGTTTTTTTAGCGTGTTCTCTTTTTTCGGCTAAATAATTATATTTAGCTCAAAATGCTAGGCGAATTAGGCTATTTGTCAAGAAAAAATATATTAGGCGATTTAGGCTACTCGATAGGCAAAATTAGGCGAATTGAGGTAGCAGATATCTGGCAACCCTGCTAACAGACACCGAGGTGAGCGGTCGTGGTACAGCGACTACTTAAGTATCCTGTGTTTCATTCAATACTGTTGTGTTCCATGTACCTATTTACTGTAACCGGGTTTATTCATAGAATAGACCCAAGCCGAAATGGTGAGACATCACAGTATAAATAATTTTAACTATGTCGGCAGGTACAAAATTTATCTAGAGGCTTTGTAGGTATTTACTTGATACTATTATTAATAATATTTAAATATTAATACAATCGTTACTTTTATTTATCCAACCATACCATACCATAACTTTTGTATAGAGACTGTAGGTACAACAAAAATAATGTTGGGCCATGGAAGGTCGGTTATAATAAAAAAATAATTAAAATATTTTTCTATTGTTTTAACGGCATTGATTTTTTTTTCACCAATAATCTCTGAGTAATTAGAATGGAGCTAGTATCGCGTCGATTCCCCGAACAAATTTTTCGGGGCACTTTTGCGGGGTGCGGGAGGCGAAGTAAACACACACAGATACAATTTCACGCATACCCACACTATAATAAGCTCGCAACACATTCAAAAAGATACGCACACAAATAAAGAATGACCTGAACATATGAACAAAAATTTGGCAGAGGGGTTAGCGCATCATGATCTCTCCAGTGGTATCTCCTCTAAGCCAATAATTGACCAAAATTAAATTTTGTACTTACTCGATTTAAATTTTAATCGATAAGTCAATTTATAGCTTCCCTTATGTAGGACGTATATATAATCAAAGTATGTAGGTATGTAAGTGAGTAATTAAATATAGCAGATGTATGGCAGTAAGTAACCTTACGTACTTAAATATGAATTTAAAATGCGACAATTGTAATTTATATGTGACTACAATTTCAGAAGTAGCATCAATTAATTCATCAACAGATTGTGTAATTCTTATTGTTGTCAATCACTAATATGTTCAAGGGCCTGTTGGTCTAGTGCCTATATGTCGTGGAGATGAATTCCCACCTTGCGTGTGTATCGAGTGCATAAAAAAAACAATACAGTACCTACACAGTTCAGGCTCTGCGAGCTTTGCTTACATTTAGAGGGCGGGGGAAAAAATATTTAAAAAACAAATCGGAAACATTGGAGTTTTAGTGAAAGAAAGAAAAACGGGGGTGAAGCGGGTCTGCTAGTTTTTGTATATTACTCTATTGATGTGTTTAACTAATTCAGATAATAATACACATATCTAATCCAACTTCTACATAAACGAAATACCTATGTGTCCTTCAGAATAAGAAACTGGGCCAAAAGGTTAGGACAAAGCCAATACGATACACGCTACATACTTTAAAAATAAAGTTTTGTTTTTCGAACTATACGCGTAGCTACGTAGGCAAAGGTTCGCCCTCGCGTACTGCTTTCAGCGCGGCCGTTCTGAAACTAAATTAACCGTGCGTGCAATTTGTTAGCCTAGCGGGAACGCGCAAGCGAAGGAATAGTTCCTGATTGTCGCAGTAACAAAATATATTTAACTATTTATCTTTTATTATATTTCGACTCGTAGTTCTTTATACATATGTTCCGTTATAAAAATATGAGGTATTCGCTATCTTTACTAAATGACATAGGTTAGTATTTAGGCTTCAAATGTAGGTAATAAATAGGATTCACTGGATACAACTACAACAAATGACCCGTGAATGTACTTAAATAAGCGAAAAAAATACAAATCTTTCCTAATGTAAATTTATACACGCGCTAAAAGTTAAAATAATCATTTATTTACGTTGGTTTATAAAATAATTACGAAAATTATGAACAAAAAAATTTTTTTAATTAAAAGGCAAGGCTTTTGGTCCACCGACAGCAAAAGCCAACATTTTTCCACTTTTAAAACGTTCTTCTTCTTTTACAAAAATATGGTTCCCATCAATTATTGATGATTTCGCCAGTTTCAAGTAGTTAAATAGCAATTGCAAGATAAATTAGAATATCAAGTAATAATGAGAAAATGAAAATTGGAAAAGGTTTCGCGGTCGCTACCACAAATATGGCGGCCGCGAACCAAATCCTCCAAACGTAATTTTTCATCCTTTCTTTTATTATTGGATCTGTCATTGGATCTGTGATGTATATTTTTTTAAATTTGCTTTCACTGGCAACAATTAATTAAAAATATCCGGCATGTTGTCTTTGATGAATCGCTCGTGGCTTGAGATCTTCGTAGCCGTAGCCCAGACGTTCGCGTGGCACGTATTATTCCCGTGGTAATCGCTCGGCGTTGTCATCACGCCGCGGAGATAGAATCGCGATTCCGCTCCACCTCCGAGAAACACGAGCCCGCTCCCGCTATCGTTCGCACACAGAACTGTACCTGGAATCGTAACCAAATTAAGGGCCATTGATTTTAATTTACTGAAGAGGCAACAAGAAAGTCTTTCTCTTAATGGCAAGCAGCACGCATGACCAAGGAAAGCTATAGTGCAGTTCTCCTCGTCATTAGAGTATTTTTTTTGCGTTAGGATATAAGGATACTGTTGGCAGAAGAGAGAGAAATAAAATAAATCGTCATTCACCACAATAACCAGTCGTAATCAAGTAACGATTTCAGACACCGGTCTCGCCGGCGAGGCCGAAGGGTCGTACGTATGCGACCTCAACGACGTGCGTCACCCCACTGAGTTTCTTGCCGGTTCTTCTCAGTGGGGGCGCGTTATGAACCGGTGGTAAACTCAGCCCTCTCTTAAGCGACAGCCCAAGCCGAGGCCGTGCCTCCCTGAGGTGCCCTTGAGCTCGTCGCTACTTCTGCCGTTAAGGCTAGAGCGCTTTAAGCGCTCGCCTCCTATTGTCCGGTGAAGCTGTAATGGCCATCTGCGGCCAACAGCGTCTATCATTCCCAAAAAATAAAAATAAAAATGATTATTTCACCCAAAGATTATTTCATCAACTAAGTTTATGGGAACATTTTCAGTTATGTTTCGAAAAACTGTACGATCGATACTAAGCGTTCGACACTAAAACGAGTCGTTCGGCTCGAAAACGAAAACGAATCTATTAAAGATATAAGAAACCCGGCTTATGTCAACAATGGCACAGTACTGTACTTAACTGTTTACACAATTGTTTAAAAAATATGACAAATAAAATATTTTAAAAAAAAAATTGAACCGACTTCAATAACACTAAAAAGTATAAAATAATTTAAATATTAAAGAAGTTGGTGTTAGCGTACCTGCTGTGTATATTTGGCACCAACTTCAATAATATTTAAATTATTTTATACTTTTTAGTGTTATTGAAGTCGGTTCAATTTTTTTTAAAAATATTTTATTTTATACTTTTTAGTGATATTTTCATACATAAAGATTGAACCATCGAAGACGGTAAAATGATCTAGGTATAACATCATTATAGGTTATGACATCATTATGATTTCACATTATCGTCTACATACTTTTACATAATTCATGTTTCTTCAGAAACTCAGAAACAATTTATCCGATCGTAATGAAATTTGCATGGAATCATCATAGTAGTTTACTCTCTCGAATAAAAAAAGAATCATCGAAATCGGTTCATATTTGTCAGAGAAATGTAAAGGAGAACATCAGTTTTATGGTTTTTACCAGATAAATTCCTCCATATCATTCATGGTCCTCCAGGAAGTTCTTATCCGGTTGTGATAAAATTCATACAGATTCATTACAGTGGTTTCTTCTTTCGAATAAAAAAATAATCATTGAAATTGGTAAATATATACCAGAGTTATGACCATTTTTGTCCTTAAAAAGCACCATAAAGTCATCTATAGGCTTTCCTGGAACTCTCAGTGCGCAGTCACCATTCTTGTTTTTTCAGGAACTACTTATTACTAAGCAATATTTTTTTTATGGGACCCAATTAACGGATTAAAGAATGGATGGAAGAAAGATTTTTTCAAATCGGTTCATAATTGCCAGAGTTATGCGCGAACATACATAAAAAAAAATATATATATACAGACGAATTGAGAACCTCCTCCTTTTTTGAAGTCGGTTAAAAAGACAACCCCGCTGAGTTTCGTGCCGGATCTTCTCAGTAGCGGGCCACACTAATATCTTATGTCTTCAGGGTCGGCAACGTGCTAGTGATTCATCTGGTGTTGCTAGGGGCGTCTATAGGCTGCGGTTACTGATTGCCATCGGACGGGCCGTACCTTGGTGGTATAAAAATGAGAATATCGGCGGCTTCGTTATATATTCATTTATTAAACTTATAAACTACTACCAGATCGTCACGCGGTGAGAAGATCCGGCAAGAAACTCAGTGATCTTGTCTCCTTTGTCTTAATTTATTTAGGGGTCGTCCATTAATCACGTGATGTTTCTAGCAACTTTTTAACCCCTCCCTCCCCTCCTGGTGATATGTGGTGATTTTTTAAACTACACCCCCCCCCCCCCTCCCCCTATCCAAAATCACGTGTATTTTTACAAAATTTCAATATAGTTTATATAGAAATTTTCGGAATATCATCTTTAAATACAGGTAAGTACTTAACTGATTAAATGTTGAAGGGGAAGCCGGCAACGGCAAGTCAAGGCCACGTGCCGCTGTTTGGTTTAGAAATCGTGCATTCAACGAAAAATAAATACACGTGATGTCTCATTATACCCCTCCCACCTCCCGGTGATATTTCGTGATTTCTTCGGAACACCTACCCCCCCCCCCCTCCCTTTCGAGCCTCACGTGATTAATGGACGACCCCTTATAAACATCTACTACAATTTTATGAGAATGCTTGAAACTTACTGTTTTTGTGCCCAACACACATCTTGTCAGCGGTTATGGAAGGCACGAACTCTGTGGGTGAATCTTCGATGCACTTCTCTTTATCCACGAAAGGCAAGTCGGCAGCTTTCAGCCAAAGGTGTTTTTCTTCCCCATCAGTAGGCACATCCCAGCCAGGAACCTGGGTTCACCGATACAACTTCTTTAATCATTCCTTATCCTTATAAAAAAAGTATAAAACAAGGTCACTTTCCGCGGCTGTCTGTCTGTATGGATATACAGACAGACAGACGCGGCTTGTGGTTCCAGGAGAAGTTAGCGGATGCGGACGCAACAGATTTTAAAGCGGTTTTCACCATCAGTTATATAATGTTTCACTGAAGGTTTAAATACACATAAAAACCATTTAAGTTTTATGTACTTATATAAATGTAAATATTTTAAGTTTTTATGTAAGTAGAAAAAGTTTACTAGGTGGTAGGTACCTTGTGCAAGGAACCGTCCAGGTAGGTACCACCGCAGTGTCAGATATTCTGCCGCCAAGCAGCAGTGTGTAAGCATTGCGCATTAGCGTGAATAACACTGTAGCTGGTGAAATTACAGAACACAAAGAGTTAACATATAATGCGTTAAGGGTCGACAACGCGCTAGTGATTCTTCTGGTGTTGCTTGCGTCTATAGGCTGCGGTTACTGCTTACGATCAGGCAGGCCGCACGCTTGCTTGTTACCTTGGTAGTCTAAAAGAAAATCAATATATTGCTACAGAAACTTCTAAATTACGTGGGAAGCCCTAGCGGAAGCGGGTCGTGATTTCCTTTAAACTTAGTAAAATTTGTAAAATATTATCAGTAGGTACATTACATGTCCAATATTCTCGTGAACCAGTTGAGTCTTCTCTAGCTCATGATCGAAGTTCAGGCATACTGGCTGCACATCTGGCGTGAAGATGAAGGGTAACGTCACTATAACCAGGGCTATATCGTCCTGGAAGTTGGTCTCTGCGCCTCGGAACCCAGGCGGGATCTTTACCTCGCGAACCTGAAATTTCACAGAGGTGTTAACGAGAGGATATGCATTGTGACGCTGCCCTTTAAAATGAAGAAACAGTTTCACCAATTAATGATAACTTGGAGGACAGTAGTGGGTCTGCGCCACGTGTTTTATGTGTAGCACAGCTGGTAGCTTTTTTTTTCGATAGGTTAGTGGCCAGCCAGTCAGAGTTGTTCAAGATGCCGTCTCTGACTTAGCTTAACAACTGTTGTCTATATGACAACAAACGGGACCATCTTTTTACATGCCCCCCAAAGCAAGGAGACGGTCTGTTCAAATGCCACTAAACGGTCACCCATCTATGCTCTGACCATGCTTGACATTGCTTAACCAACTGATCGTTTCCCGATCCGTGATTAAAACTGGCAATGAACGCGTGTTTGTATAGCGATAACTCCGATACAGGGTTCTTAGTGTTCCAAACCTAGCTCCCTTACATTCTACAAAGCTCAAGAGATTAGCAGGCAAAAGTGGCAGTGGACTGGTCACAATCGCCTCAGAACCGAAGGTCGTTGGGGTAGACTGGTTCTGGAGGGAAGAACACCAATCAGGGAACGTTTACCAGCCACCAAGGCGCGTCTCTTGTACATCTTGTCCATGTCGGTACCATCGCAGTATCCGTAATTCTACCGCTAAGTTAAGCTTGCCGTACCCTTAGAATAATATTCTAAGGCTGTACCTATTCCAGTGTGAAAGGGACTAGCTGGTGAAATTACGGGACCACAAGACACTTGATAATTGGTGTCTCGGGTTGCAGTGCAGTGCAGCTGATGTGGTCACGGGCCTTACCGTGAACTCTTATAGCAGGGCAGTTCAACACGAAAAAAGACCTGTGTACTTACCATGAGCGCACTGATTAGCAGGCCACCCAGCTATTACGTCACCCAAACAGGTGAGTGGTCACGTGACAATATTATTGTAGCGGTGCTCTCATGGTACAAATGTGTAAGACAGGTCAGTTTTCGTGCTAAACTGCAATGCTATTATGGTAAGACCCCCTGTTTTCTCTTACCATCAGCTTCTTCTATACTAGGTCGATTAAAAAGTTGGTGCTGCGCTTGACCTCTCCCCCGGTCGTGTCGGTCTCCCGTCCCATCGGATTATGAGAGGTATAAAGGAAGAGAGAGTGCACTTGTGTCTACGCAAGCGCTTGTGCACTATATCTCCCGCGTAGATAGCTGACCTTGTGGAAGATTCCCCGCTGTAGTTGTATCAGTCAGGAGAACAATATATATTATATTATGTATATATAAATCTTACATTAGAGGTTTGATACAATTCTCTCGGCCCGTCCCACTTGAAGTGCCTCTTGCCAACTGCTACCGCGTAGTTTTCAACAGGCAGCTGCTCATCGTCACCCCAGAAGCAGTGGGCAGCTGCAACACGTCCGATATTATCAACGGACGCCACAAGTTGCAGTTACTGCAGGTTGCAGGTGTATAAGTTTACTACGCGGTGTAGATCTTGCGTCGGTGTTGCAAACATCGCGAGGGTTGCTGTTTATAGTATTCGTGTGGACAACAAAAGAGGCAACCACTAAGGCTATTCGTCATTTAATGACCAACCAGGGCCTGTAGCCAAATTGTCATTCTACAATACGAAACGCTGGAGAATAAAAAATCTATACTTATAATAAAACTGTAACAGGTCCAATTCTGTACATTGAAGATATTTTGAAAATTATATTTGGAGGGCATTCTATAACCGATACTGAGGCCGAAAATGTATTTTTTTTAATTTTTGTCTGTCTGTCTGTCTGTCTGTCTGTCTGTCTGTCTGTCTGTATCACGGCTGAGCATCACGCCGAAACTACTGAATGGATTCAAATGAAACTTGGCATAATTTGAGATCTTACTACGAGGTAGGACATAGGATACTTTTTATCCCGTAATCTAGCACGGTTCTTTTGGGAGAGGGGATTAAAGTCAAAATGGGTACTTGGTTATACGCTTGGTCCGATTTTATCAATTTTTCTTTATAATATAATAAATATTAGTAAGGGAACACTCATAGAGAGTTGTTATCAAGGTTTTGTAATCGATCGGGTTAAGCAACGTTAGGTAAGGTCATTAAATAGATGGGTGACCGTTTAACGCCATTGGAACTAAACGGGTCCGTGCTTCGTAGAGCAAGTAAAAAGTGGGTCCCAGTTTTTAACCGACTATAAAAAAGGAGGTTATGTATTCGATGCGAATGTCTGTTATTAAAAATAGCGCAGGCGGAGCTGCGTGGGTCAGCTAGTAAATAATAAAACTCAAAGAGCACTTTTTCTGTACATTGAATATTTTTCCAAAATTTCTATGTGGGATAATGGGGATTCTATTCTATTCTATTGATGGTGGCTAAGAATCGGGCCCGGTAAACCACCGGAACGCACTTCGACCCAGTTGGATCCATTGTGCATGCCCTAGCCCTTACTCTGTCGCTGGCGTGTCGAAGAGTTCCCTCAGGTACGCAACGATTGCACCAGCCTGGAGCTGTACATAATCATCTGGTGTAGGATATGCTACTTCCCAGATGACCCAACCTACGTCTCGCAAGAGCGTCGCAGCCACACAATATGTGTCGCATTGACTCTTTGCCACCTTTACAAAATCTGCAAGTATCAATAGTACTTAGCCTCATTCTGTGAAGGTGCTCATTGGTACCAAAATGTCCCGTGAGTGCACCTATTAGGTGCCTTATTTGTGATCTGCTTAGGTTTAATAATTTAACCCCACAGTCCACCCTTGTGCTAGAGAACGCTTTGGAGTGGTTTAGGCCTGACGCTGCCCTCCATTCCTTCATGTGTTCGTTCCTAGCATGTGCATATAATGCTTGGTGATATGTTCCATACGGAATCCCTACAAATGGTTCGGGGCCAACCAAATGTCTCTGTGAGCCGGCCCTCGCTAGTCTGTCTGCCTTCTCATTACCCTCGACGCCTTTGTGTCCAGGTACCCAGATAAGGCTGACGCTGTTGTGTCTTCCCAAGTTATTTAAACCTGTGACACCTTCTTTAACTAGTTTGGAGACAACTCGGAAGGAGTTTAGAGCCTTCAGAGCTGCCTGACTGTCACTGAGAATGTAAATGGTTTTACCTTTGACATTTCTCCTTTGCATTTCTTTAATGCTGACAATTATGGCATAGGTTTCCGCTTGGAATACCGATGCATAATGCCCCATGCTCTGACTGACCCTGCAGTCCTTGGAATAAATTCCTGCCCCTGTACCTGACTCCATTTTAGAACCGTCAGTGTACCATATGAGGTGAGTACAACCAACCGGTTTGAGTCCCCTCGTCCACTCGTCCCTTGATGGTATGTGTACTCGGTACCTCTTGTTAAACATGTACACTGGATTTATCTTATCACAGGGCATGTCCATTAGATCATCCAGTTGTTTCACGGGATCCAATAAAGTGTGTTTTGTACAGGGCTTGTTACGATTCCAAACTCCTGCTTTTGCAAGTCTATATAGGGACTTCCTTGCCTCTGTTTGTATATAAGTGTGTAGTGGAGTTAGTTCCAGTATCCACTCACGAGCCTGTGTAGGCGTTGTTTTGAAGGCACCTGTAATTGCCATGCAAACTACCCTTTGCACCTTCCTGAGAGAATCTTTACAGATCTTTAGTTTAGTCCTAGGCCACCATACGGCGCTGCCATATGTGAGAATAGGCCTCACCATTGTAGTATATAACCAGTATATTACCTTTGGTTTGAGTCCCCAAGTTTTGCCATAGGCAGAACGGCACATATTGAAGACTCGTAAGGCCTTTTTTGTTATATTTTCAACATGATTATACCACGTTAGTTTCCTATCGAAAGTTACCCCCAGATATTTAACTTCCGTAGCCCATTTTAGTTTGGTGCCGTACATTTCGAGTTCCCTAAGGCCCTCCAAATGTCTTTTCCTCGTGAAGGGCACTATAACAGTTTTGCTTGGATTTATGGAAAGGTTAGTGTTTGTACACCATCTTTCCACCCTACCCAAAGCACCTTGCAGCAAATCCGCTACTACGTTTGGAAATTTTCCATTTACTTGTATGACTATATCATCTGCATAGCCTACTGCTTGAAGTGGTCCACTGTTCAGCTCTACTAACAACGAGTCCACCACTAGACTCCACAGTAGTGGGGATAGTACGCCTCCCTGTGGACATCCTTTAGTTGCCTTTACGGTAACCTTATCATTTAATAAACTGGTTTCAATAACTCGTTCCTGTAGCATAGTGCTAATCCATTTAACAATTGGCGCTTCTATGCCATGACTTTGTGCTGAGGTTCTTATTGAATCGAAGGTCGTTCTGTCGAACGCCCCTTCAATATCTAAAAACGCTGCAGCACTTATTTCTTTAGTCTCCAATGCATGTTCTGCTCGGTTGACTACGTAATGCAGTGCCGTTTCCGTAGACTTACCCGGTTGATACGCACATTGCATCTTATGGAGCGGTCGTCTCCTCAGTGGGCCATCTCTTATATATCTGTCTATCATCTTCTCCATAGTTTTAAGAAAGAATGAAGTGAGACTGATAGGACGATAAGATCTGGCATCCTCATAACTTTCTTTCCCTGGTTTGGGAATGAAGATTACTTTTGCCTGTCTCCAAGCTGATGGGACATGCCCAAAGGCTAAGCATGCCCTGTACAATCTGCATAAGTGAGGTATAAGAATATTTTTCCCCTCCTGTAGTAAGATCGGATATATATCATCAGATCCAGGTGATTTATACGGACTGAAGCTATTGATTGCCCATCGTACCTTGTCTGCGTCAACGACTTTCCTTGCTATACGCCAGTCGTCTTTGGAAGTTTTTGTGTTTTGTTCTTCCATGGTGATGATATTATCAGTCACATTTTGTATCTCCACTGAATCCGGGAAGTGCATTCTTAGCATATGCGTAAGAGTTTCCTTCCCAGTTGCAGTGAGGTTACCTTGGTCATTCCGGATAGATGTAAGTGGATTAACCTTTGCAGAGCTCATTGCTTTACTGAGCCTCATACCCTCTGGAAGGCTATTGATGCTACTGCAATGAGATCTCCATGATCTCCGTTTCGCCTTGCGCACTTCCTTACTATAGTGCGTAAGAGCTTCGGCATATACCGTAAAGTCATTATTTGACTTCGCCCAGTTGAAAACACGTCGCGTCTCCTGCCTTAGATTCTCAAGGGCAGGTGACCACCACGGTTCCTTTTGCGTCGCCGCCTCTTTCTCCGGGCAGTTCTTGATCCAGCTGGCCTTAACTGCCTGGGTAATTCTGTCAGACTCAAACTCGATATCTATGATTGAGTTGAGTCGCTCCGTAGGATCCCCGAGGTGTTCCTTAAGGTCTCTCCTGAAAGATTCCCAATTGGTTCTCCTTGGGTTCCTCCTTCGTACCTTACCAAAATTATTGGAAGTTACATACCTAAAGCAGATGTAGTTGTGGTCAGATAGACTGACCTCTTCCGACACATGCCAATTACGGATCGCTTTACTCGCTTTATTGGATGCAAGCGTTATATCAATGACCTCCGCCCTGCGTTTATTCACAAAGGTTGGTCTATTGCCTTTATTTAAAATTTGTAAGGGTGAGCTAACCAGAAAGTCCAATAGTGCCTCCCCTCTTTTGTTGTTGTCTGTGCTACCCCAGGCAACGTGGTGAGCGTTCGCGTCACATCCAATGATAAGGTCGTCGCGAGCACCATTGTTAACCAGGTCTTGCAGCAGTGCTGATACCGGGTCCTCATTTTCATAGGGTAGGTAAGCAGACGAAAGAATAGTGTCTTTATTGCCCCCTCCCGTTAACCCCTTAATCTTCACAGTAGTGAGGTCTCTGGAGCAGAAGTCATATAGAGGCATTGCCATTATGCCATTCCTGACAAAGACACAGGTCCTCATATTATTTGTAGGGCATCTATAGAAAAGCTGTCCTCCACGAACGTTTAGACCTCTGATGACGCCCTTGTACAGATAAGGTTCCTGTATGAGAGCGACATCATATTTATCCATATTAAGCGACCGGCAGAGTACTGCCGTAGCCGCCTTACTGTGATGTAGATTAATTTGTATACATCTTAGATAACCCATTGGTGATGGAACACCAATGGCCTGATCACGCCTGCCTCTCCTTTCAACGGCTCCAGGCTTGCTTCTGCGCGTTAGCGCTGTACTGGTTGTGGCCCTTCCCAGCAGCGTTGCTGTCCTGAATCCAGGCTCTGACGAGCCTTCTCCAGTGACTGCTCCGCCAGCCGAAGTCAGGGCCAAACCTTTCTTTGCCGGCTCAGTTTTGCCACCTTGAGCCCTTCGGGTCAGAGTTTCGGTCACATTCCTGTTCCCAGGCACCTCCGACACACCAGGTCCTACAGTAGCTCCACCGGCCGGCAAGTTATTAGTTGTGGCCCTTCCCAGCAGCTTCGCTGTCCTGAAACCAGGCTCTGACGAGCCTTCTCCAGTATCAGCTCCGCCAGCCGAAGTCAGGGCCAAACCTTTCCTCGCCAGCTCAGTTTTGCCACCTTCAGCCCTTCGGGTCAGAGTTCCGGTCCCATTCCTGTTCCCTCGCACCTCCGACACACCAGGTATCGCAGTAGTTCCACCGGCCGGCATGTTTCTAGAGCAACCCTTGGAAGGGCCACTCCCGTCATCCCTAGGGACAGTGCGCGGTTTCTTGTGCGAATCCATGCAAATATTATTCGTAACTTCATTTCACTGACTCCCCACCCTCCACGGAGCCCGCACCTTTGGGGATGCTTCTCTAAGCACCAGGGCTATCAGTGAAATATAGTCCTCCCAAGTGAGTTGTCCACGAGTCCACACAACGTTCGCCTGTGCAGCGCCGCGCTGCGCCACGTTCTCGGCTCACATTGCTGACTGCGGACCCCATCACCCAAGAAGACTAGCCGGCTGGTCTTAAGGACCACCAACAGCCGATTGATTGCGACCGGCTCAGTCGCAACCGCCCGTGTTATAAGAGTCCGGGACCGAAGAGTCGTGTTGCCGCATGGGACCGCATCCGCAGGCCCACTGTGCAGCTCATCCTCCAGGCCTCCCTTCCCCCTCATTACGGGTCCCCGCACACGGCAAAAACACGCGGGAGGTCTTACCTACTTCCTACTATCTGCTGATTTGTTGAGATGGTAGGACCGCAACGCCCGACCTCATGACGCCGCAGTATCGAATAAATAGATACATATACATACATATGCTTATAAACATACACATATACTGAGACGCATAAACTTACATACACGAATATATACATACATAGCGGGATTTAAATATACATACTATATATAATACATATATACATTCTATATAAATATAAGGTTGGGATGAGGGATGGGAAAGGTATAGGGTGAAAGAGTTTTCGCCCAACGATTTTTTTGTTGCGTTTGTTTCTGAAGGAATCAAACCAATAACAGGCGGCAACCTCGGGAAGGCTAGATCATCGGGCTTGCCCTGGAGATCAATCACGACTGTTGCGCTCCCTCCAAGACCGTTTGCCAAATTACACACGGGAGTAGTGTGTAAAGTAGGCAAGCAGCTAGTGCATTAGAAAAGGAAAGGAAACTATGGAATAATGGGGATACTATACTATCGACATAGAGGCCAAAACAATTTTTTTTGGAATTATTGTCTGTCTGTCTGTCTGTCTGTCTGTCTGTCTGTCTGTCTGTCTGTCTGTCTGTCGTTCTGTTTGTCCAGGTATCATTTGAAAACCCGTGGATGGATTTTGATAGGACTTTCACTGATGTGTTGTGTAGAAGTCAAGGTATAAATTGGTATATAAAACATCACGCTATGTTTCATAGGGGCTAAGCAGTGAAACATTACTTGCACATATTACCACGTAATTTCCTTTGTATGAGAATAGGGTAATTATATACTGATCAGTTAATCATTAAGATATGTATTATTACGCTATATACAATAGGGACTGAGCAGACATTTAGTTTGAATAAGATATGGCAGTGGCGAAGGGTCAATTTTTGTAAGGGGTAAGCCGGTCCGGTACACCCAGGACATTTTCATTAGATTTCCGTATTGTTCTAAGTACGTTGCTGATAGCAATATGACATTATATCTTTGAAAAGTTAAAATCTGTAAATCCCGAGCGAGTCCAAACTAGATCATGAAATTATTCATGAAATTTTAATGAATCTCCACAAGTCCAGGTAGTGTATAGGTATTGTATTACAGTCGCAACAATAAAAGATGCGAAAAACTTAAAACTTTCATTATCGAATATCATTAGACAGTAATTTACGATGTTAGCGTGATTTACATTATGAACAGCGCCATCTATCGGTGAAATTGAACATACAATCACCATAGAACTTTAATCTATATATTTATAACTCAAGAACGGCTCAACCGATTTGGCTGAAAATTGGTAGGGAAGTAGCTTAGGAGCAGGAGACGGACATAGGATTTTTTATACCTGTAGGTTAAGGTTAAGCAACGTTAGGTAAGGTCATTAAATAGATGGGTGAACCGATTTGTATGAAATTTTATGTGCATATCGGGTAGGTCTAATAATAGGCCATTAATTATATTTCATGCCGCTAGGTAAAGGTTAAGCAACATAAGGCAAGGTAATTAAATAGATGGGTGAACGGATGTGTATGAAATTTTGTGTGCATATCGGGTAGGTCTGAGAATAATTCGTAAAGTATATTTCATGCTGCTGATACCATTGACGGATATATAGAATGAGAGGAGGGTGCAAGAGAGGACAGAGAGGGAGAAGGGATTCGAGGAGGGGGTGAGGGATCGGAGGAGTTAGGTGGAGCAAGGGGAGGGGGTGAGATGGAGCAAGTTGGGAGAGAGAGATGGGAGCAAGTTGGGAGGATAGGGATCAGAGAGGGGAAAACGGGGAGAGGAAGAGGGGGAATGTGACGGGGACCGATGCGGGTGGGGGAAAGAGAGAGGAGAGAAAGAGCATAGAATTACATTTTTCTTATAAGGCTTCAATCCCGGCTGGGTCCTAAAAGAAAACGCGCATTATTCCTTTTGGAACCACATGGGCTTGAGGGGATAATAGAGAGAGAGAGAGATGGAGAGAAATAAATCAAGGGAGGAGGGTGAAAAGGGCAGCAAAATGTAATAAAAGCGCGGGTGGAGCTGCGCGGGTCAGCTAGTAAAAAATAAATTTACGGGAATGAATAAAGATATCTAATCTCTTCACGTGACTTACCGAAGAGATCTGTCATTCCCGGACATTGTTTCCCATTATCTAGCGTTCTCCATTGTAGAATGAATGGCTTAGCGGGCTGGTGTCATCAGAGTTGTTCATGCTGTTCTTACGACTGCTGTCTTGATTACAAAAACCGAGTCCGACATTTTTGGGACCCCTTCGAAGCACGGAAGCACTCAGTTCAAATAAACAGTCACCCATCTATGGACTGACTGTGCCTCTCATTGCTTAACCAACTAATCGTTTGCTGAACCACTTAGGAATTCGACTAACACTAAGGAATAGGTAAGTAAGTAAGGTATATCAAACCAGATATAACAATGGATTTGGTGACCAGACTGCCGCCGCAGGTCCTTGTATAGGGTTTGGTTGTCTTCGTGTAAATGGAAGCGTGCCAGGACGTCACCAGCACCGGTTCTAAGGTGCCCGTGTACCCGAAGACGACTTCGACCCTTGGCTTCCCACAGTCATCTATAAGAACAATTTGAAACGACAAGATTGCATTGCTGTACAGATAAGTCATCATCAGCCGGAAGACGTCCACAGCTGGACAGAGGACTCCGCCTTGGAACGCCACAGTGAACGACAATTGGCTATTTGCATTCACTGGTTGCCTGCGAATCAAGCAATGTCGTTAGTTCACGTAGTGGGAGGCCTCCCTACGCTGCATCTTTCGGGTCGTGGTGTTATCGCGTAAAGAATCTCTTACCATAGCAGTCTCTATAGCTTGTTGTGTGACTCGGAGCTTCTATAAAAGGCCTTCTGTTTAGTTAAGAACCACGTCTTAGTACCACATTATATGATCACTGGTAGCACACACAGCTTTAAAAAATATAAAACATCATTGTTTAAAAACCTGATTCCTGAATCGCGCAAATTAAATTTCAAGACCAGGTGCGATATAGGTAATGTATCATCCCAACTATCAATGCAGTTGGGTGAAGTAGGGATCTTGAAATTGAATCCCTTACAGCAGGTCGCAACTAAATATCGTCTTTGTGTTCCTGCAGTGAAGTGTACCTACCAAAGCTCTATGAGTCCTCATAGTCTATGAGTCATAGCTCATAGACTATGAGGAGGACTGGCCAATACAAGCAACTCAGAAGACGTGACGTCACGAGAACCAATAAAATCAGTAACATAATTTGATTACACCATCCGAGACGAGACGCATGGCGGCTACGCATACGTTATGAATGTCCGATTAGTGTGAATGAAACGGTTTGCTTTGCAGTACGCAGTGCCTTAGACGGGCCCTGAATGAAATGTTGGGGGCCCAAAGGAAAGGTAAACGGGACCCCCGTAGCCCGGGGGCCCCGTATAATTGATACGGCTGATACGGCGGTAGCTACGCCCCTGGCTGTATGTACAGCTAAGGACTGTAATAGTACGACTCCATTCCCGCCCGATTACCGTAATGTGAGTATTTCAAGATTAGAGAAGATAGGTGAGCTTCACCATCCCCGATTGCATTGCTGCTTTCTATCAGATGGGGTTGTAGCCAAGAACCAGCTTATATAAAAAAAAAATGTGTACAATTCACACGTGGTAGAAGGAACCGTCAAAAAAAACAATACTGTCACTTTTTCGTTTCATCTCAATGATATTTTAATAAAGATATGTTATATCCCTACTAACGCACGACAAAAGTTGTGTCACTTGTAGTTAGCTATACCTAGCTATACATTTTCCTACCTATAGTCTGACAAGGACAGATGCATAACGAGAAAAGTAAGAGAAAACGAGATGGCTATATTTTGTGCGTTCCGTTGTCAGCGTTGGTTAAACGCTTGTCAGTGTCATCTTGTCAACTGACACATTCAATTTTACAATTATTTCTTACGATATTATTAAGAAAATTGAAAAACTTTACAAAATCAAATTATTTTTTCAAAGTTCCATGTGTCTCTGACAAGCTACGCTACTATTAATACCACAAATAGCGCGACATAAGTACCTAATTCGTAAAATTAGTTTTATTTTTTCAATGAAAAGCTTTTTTAGCAAAATAGGCTAAGTAGGCACCTAGAGCTTATATTGAAATACCTTACCCTGATCTTTATTTCTGAAAGTCAAACCCACATCCACGCCCACTGGTGGCATAAAAGGACGAGGTCTTGGGTACGGCTCCGGGATGCATCTGCCCAGTCCACAGGTGACCACCTTCGTATCATTCTCCATATTACAGTACGCTGTCAATAGAAAAATAGCTTTGGAGTGTTTCTCCACATGGACGGACCATACTATCACAGATACTATCGTCTTTAACCATGCTAGCAACCAGATAAACAATTTACAAACGAGAATTTTCTCAAAATAATGATATAATAATATACATACTAGCAAAATACATCCATACATACACACACACACACATACGAGCGCGCGTACACATACGAAGCCATACATCGTAAAGTACCTATTTTTAACCGGCTTCAAAAAGAAGGTTCTCTATTTGACGCGTATGTATGTAATATTAATAAAAATGCGTAATATTAATATATGTTAGTCTATGTGGGCTTCTAAACAAATTTACCAAATTTTATGAGTGTATTTATGTATGTATGTATGTTTGTATGTATGTATGAATGTATGTAGGTATGTATGTATGTATGTAGGTTTGTCCACGGATTTCTCAGAAACTACAAGTCCGATTTTGAAAATTCATTTTGCAATAGTTAGAGTATTTTTCAACTTAGGGTACTTCATCAAAATCGGTCTAGTAGTTTAAGAGATATAAACTTTTTATGTTTTCAGTAAGTTATTGTAACGTAGACGTTCGAGTTGCGTGATAGTGCTGATACCTATTTTGGTAAAAAAAGTCACTAAAAAGTGTTAAATAAACTATTAAAAAAAAAACGACTTCAAAGTAAATTATCTAAAAAGCATAAAATAACGAAAATATATTGAAGTCGGTGTCAGCTAGTGCTAGTGTTAGTTAACATGATGTGCTAGCACTGACTTCAATATATTTTCGTTATTTTATGCTTTTTAGATAATTTACTTTGAAGTCGGTTTTTTTTTAATAGTTTATTAGAGAATAATGATTATGTTAGATTTAAGTTTAAGCGACACATTTTGCAGACATTACACACAGTATAAATGTGTCCAAGTTTTTTTTCCAAATAAAGATTTATACTAATAAAAAAAAATTATGATCGCTCAATGATGACAAAGTGTTTTCTTTACTTACTTACTTCTTTATTTACGTCTTCCCACGTTTGTTATTTTCTTACTTTCATCCAGCCATGACTTTATGTTTCTGCATGTCTGTGCTGCAATCCTACCTTTCTTTTTCCTTCCACTTTACCTTCCTTTATTTCCTTCTTTTCTTCAACTCTACATTCACTCCCTTCTAAAATCCCCTTTTTTCTCATTTTCTTTATAAGAATACATTTAAGAAAACTACTTACGTAAGCATTCTCGATGGGGCGGGTTATGAGACCAAATGCCATTAGAGCATAGGACACCAGGTGTCCCGGATATGCCGTAGCCTGAACACAGGTAGTACAACAATACTGAGTCCACTTCATCCCCGGGCGAAGCACGTTTGTTCGTGAAATATCCACCAAAAAAAGAGTTCGGTGGCAGTTCACATTTTCTGGGGAATATCATCACTACATTATTATAAAGAGAGCTATGCTCGGAGTTTCTTTGCGCGACAGAATCCGGAATGAGGAGATTCGCCGAAGAACCAAGGCCACCGACATAGCTCGTAGAATATGCAAGTTGAAGTGGCAGTGGGCAGGCCACATCGCTCGAAGAACCGATAACCGTTGGGGAAGAAAGGTTCTCGAGTGGCGACCACGAACCGGAAGACGCAGCGTAGGCAGGCCTCCCACTAGGTGGACCGACGACATTGTTCGCGTCGCAGGCAACCGGTGGATGCAAATAGCAAATTGTCGTTCATTGTGGCGGTCTAAGGGGGAGGCCTATGTTCAGCAGTGGACGTCTTCCGGCTGGTGATGATGATTATTATAAAACAAAGTTCTCAGCCGCGTCTGTCTGTCTACTCACGATGAAATCAAAAATTACTGAACGGATTTTCATGCGGTTTTCACCAATAGATAGAGGCATCAAAGCTAGAGTGAATAGGCTTTTAATAAGCCAGTGTGCTTTACCATCCTAGATTGCGTCGCCGCTTTCCATCAGGTGGGACTGCAGTCAAGCACTGGCTTATAGGGAGTAAAAAAAAAGAGTAAAAAAAAGAAGTTTTTGATAATTATTAAACGTTCAATTCGTCAAGTTACTTTTTTTAAATAATTACACAAAAGTGTGAATTGGTGTAAATATCACAGCAGTAACGCTTGCCTTGGAAACAAGGTGCGCAGGTTCGAACCCCGGCTCGCACCTCTGATTTAATGAAAAATGTGTGAATCGTCTTTCTAGCTTACGGTGAAGGTAAACATAGTGAGAAAACCTACATATCTGAGAAAGCGGTAGGCTTTCTAATTAAGTGTGAAGTTCACCAACCAAGCGCTTGGCCAGCGTGGTGGACTATGGCCTAAGCCCTCTCATCTTGAGGGGCGGCCTGTGCCCTACAGTGGAACTTATGTTCCTGGTTTATACCAGGGCTGGTATTATAAAAATAAGTGTCGGAAAAGTCGGGAAGTGGCGAGGAAAGCTCTGCGTGGAACAGCTGTTCCAATTAAGTCAATTTCAAAAAGTCAATTTCAACAAAAAGTTAAGAATAATAATATCTTGGGACAATCCACACACGGTCATCTGATCCCAAACTAGGCAGAGCCTGTACTATGGAAACCAGACAACTGATACTAATACTTATATACATTTTTTTTTGTAAATACATACTTAAATAGATAAATAACACCCAGACACTTGGTGGGAATCGAACCCACGACCCATCGGTTAGCGGACAGGGTCACTAACCCCTAGACCAACAGGCCCGTCAACCCGTCCCGTATATTATAACTAGCTAGTTCATCGATATACTAGTATATCGATGAGCTAGTTATAATACAACTTTGTTGAAATTTACTTACTGATTGAGGCTCAAGCGATCTGATACAAATTACAAAGATTTTAACATATTAACCCCATCTTTTCCCAACGGGAGTTTTTTAGTTAGTCCTAAACGTTTAAATAAAGTAATTATATTTAGGTAATATTAATATATTAAACCGACAAATCTTCATGCATCTGCTAAAACACGCGATCAAATGAAACGCCAAGACGCCATGCATTAAAGGTTGTAACTCACTCATCAACCTTGCACTCGACTAGCGCGGCCTGCCTCGCCTCGACCGATTAAATGTAGTTTTTTTTATAGGCACTCACTTATCAACACTGGATCGTCTAACATGCAAGCATACGCGGTTGATAAAATGACAACTCGGTGACCATCCGGTTACTGCAGTGGAAGTTAGTTTCACTTCTGTGATTTTATTGTTATTCTCCATGTGAGTTATGGTTTGTAAAATTGGGCATAGGTTAACACGTGTTGTTTACTCGATCATGCTGCATTGACGGGCCTGTTGACGTAGTTACACACCCTGGCCGATACCAAATAGGTTGTGGGTGCGACCAAGTGTCTGGGTGTTATTTATCTATTTGAGTATGTAATAACAAAAAAGGTAGGCATCTAATAGTATTGGTTTTTTGGCTTACATAGTACAGAGTCTGCCTAATTTGGGATTAGATGACTTTGTATGGATTGTCCTAGAATATTGTTATTATTATTCACCCGTCGCGCGCGTCGGGCAACAGCCGGCGCGGCGGCGGCGACGCAACATCGGCTTATTCCAAGTAGAGTAACATTTAGTTCTACATGTATGACTAGAATTGAAAAATACTACATAAACTTTATTAAATACTGTGCAAGTACATTTTATAATAATTAATAGGATATTTTTCTCAAAAGATTTATTTTCGAAGATTTGTATGTTCAAGTACCTATGGATTTCTTACTAGCCCGGTAGTTGAGCCACGAGACGCTGCTCCTCGTTTGCCGGGTTGATAAGTGAGTAACGACCTTAAGTATCTGAGATTTTTAATACAATAAAAATGCTTACGTACTTTTTCCTGTTGTCTTCCGAAGACACTAGTAAACACACTGAAAAAAAAACAGAAAGTATATAAGTATGGGTGCGAGAACAAATTGGTTTAATGTAATAAACTTTGGATCTGACGAAATGAAACTGCCTTTACAGATGTACTGTAGGTACTCTCTCGACGACGTCTCGAATGCTTTGCAGCAAACATGGTCATGGCAGAACCAAAAAAATCGAAAAGGTAGTTCTTTACATTTCAATGTGTAGTTTTTGCGTAAATAAAATACCATATTAAAATTTTTTAGAGCAGTACTGCTATAAAACAGTCTGAGCGTTTCCCTTACTATCAGGAAAATGTCCTGCTCTCCAGGTCACTACTTCACATAAATAAAATGTTTCGTACTAGAAAATACTGGTTACGTAGAAGGAAAAAAAACCTTGTACGAAACTGGTTACGTAGAACTGGTTTCGTACGCGGCCGAAGCGAAATTTTTACAGTTTATTTACAAACATGTGCACTTAGACTAGGTAAAAAACTTCCTCAAAGTTGTCGCCGCACTGGGAGGGAAGGGTACCTAAAAGACTGGCGGAATTACCCCTTTGTATAGCCAAGCTTATACGTTGGCAGAAAAAGCTACCAGGTTCCTGAGACCTCGATAAGTTTGGATGAAATTTCTTTCACCAAACCGTGCGTCTCATGAGACCTGGGCCCCTGTTCTCCATTGCAAAGGGCGCAAATATATAGCTCGAACCTAAAGCTGCATACTTGCGTGGCTTTGCATCACTAGCGGTCGCCGCAGCCTCTCCAGCCAAATGTTTCGTTACCTATAATGTGCGCGACAAATAAAGACAATAATAATTTTAATAAAGCCTTGGCTTAGACCTTACATGGGCCTAAGACGGCGTTCCCAAGGAGGATGGCGTGAGCACCGTGTCTGGTTCCCGGGGGACTACGATGCGCCTTCCGGCAGCGGGGTCAAAGGCAAGGCACTTAGGGACTCCTGATGCAGATCCCACCGGAGAGCCCGAGGGTCCCCCCCCTCTCACGTGCCAATGGGACAGCCGCGGGGGTTTTAGTAGGTAAGAATCCCACACACCGCGGTCGAGCCCTACAGCTCCCGGGGACGTTTAGAAGGTTTCCCCGAAAAAAAGGCCTTACATGGGCCTATGGCGGAGGCTGTGTATGGCTTAGATAGAACCCTTTGCCTTCCCTTTCTAATAAAAAGTTCATTGAACAATATTGTTTAAAAATATCTTACCAGAATACAAAAATATTAAAGCGATTTTCCAAAATGCGCACACCATGTTCTCTGATTGAGTATTAACATATTAATAAAATAAACAACCAGTTTTATTCAAGTTTATCACTTACGACATTGTTCTTAAAGGTCATGCAAACTCTATCGCTGTCTTGTAAACTTCTAGTAACCTCTACATACATACCTCTACTACGTTTTCCCTTAAATAGAGACATACCATTTTTAAAGCGACAAGTTAAGCGTAGCACTATAGACGGCTGCAAGCATGCTGCAGCCTTAGCATGATGTGTAAATCTTGATAGATAAAATGTATGACGTCACAATTTTTTAAATTAGCCTTTTTAGTACGCCTCTCCACTGAGTCAAAGCTGCTAGATGGCATTTGGCATTTTGCAGCACCAGCACGTATATGACTACAGTAGGTACTAAACACACGACTGGATTTGCGCTTTATATAACGTTAGAAGCTGCCCTGGCGTGAAGTACCTACTGCCGGATCTTTGCAAGGACACCTACCTTCCTTGAAGCTTCTTCTTTGGGCTCGATGAGCCGCTCAAAGTTAAGGTTTAAGGCAATTTCAACTCCCAACAACTGAAGGCGGTCGAATTCTTGAAAGTAGGAGCCAAGGTGAACGGACTCCTTTTAGCGGAGAACAGACATTTTGTTTTTGGCTGCGTTGAATTTCACAAGATCTCACATCAATAAAGCATGGCAATCGGGGTAAGAGTTGAGACGCGGGGGAGGGGTCACTCCGCAAACCCGCACATCGCCCACGCCTTAATACGCGGGCGATGTGTGCGTGTGCGGGGTGTCCCCTCCCCGATTGCCATGTCGACCTGTCGCGTACTAGGTTAGTGAAGGTCAATTTACAAAGAATGAAGCACTGCACTTGACGGTCATCTGCAGGATACATTTACGAGAGAGAGCAAGGATTACGTAACTTGATTCCACCATTCACTTTCTAGTATCGGATAACGAGACGCAAAGTATAGATTGGGCTATTGAGATTAACCCATTGAGTTTTTTTTTTTTAATATAGTTGGCTATAGTTCGCTGTCGGCTGTATATAAGTAGTGTCTAATTTATTTACGATCTATTGTATGTTTCTGTGTTATTTCTATTATTTGTGCATTTTAAGTGTATGTAAATTTTTTTCGCTCTTTGTTTTGGTAAGTTTGTTTATATTTATTTTTGCAATTTTGTTCCACGGTGTCCGCATGCACGCTGGTGCCTCACAGCCGGAACTTGTGAAATGTCCGCAATGTAATAGTGGAAAACTGTTTAAGGGGTCTAGGGGTCTCAATATTCACATTTCACGTTGCCACAGTCACCCCATTTCATCATCTTGTCCTCGGAATCTTGTCTCTGAACATAATTTAAACTCTTGTAATCATGTCACCCAATCCACTCATGATTTCATTCCTTTGCCGTTTAACATTCTCATTTCTCGCCTCCAGCAATCCACTCCTCTCGTTAAGCGAATCCCAAGGGGAGCAAGAATATCGTTAGCCAGAGCTCTTTCCAGCACTATTCATAAATGTCTCAATAATTCCGAAAAATCTTGGCAAGAACTATTTACTTTTTCTTACACATTCCTTCATGCCAAAAGGACTGATAACGTAACGCTAACACAACAACTTAAACTACAATGTGAGAGAGATACAAATTTTCTCTCCACCTCCCACCTCTCTTCCACCAGCTCACCTCCGTTAAAAATTCCCCCTAAAATCTTTAATTTGGCCCGATCTATAGAAACGAAAGTCCAGGATGGTGACATTAGAAATGCGGCCAGACTTTTGTTTTCTAATGACACTCTTGCTCCACATAATGACCTAACGCTAGAAGTTCTTAGGTCCAAACACCCCGCTCCCAACCTTGCCTCTGAACCCCCGGTCCCTCCTTTTGATAGTTTGCCCTCTTTTCAGATTTCCGATGACGATGTTCTAGCCGCAATCATGTCCTTCCCTAGTGGCTCTGCTGGCGGCATCGATGGGATCACACCGCAACACCTCAAAGATCTGGTTAGCGTGTCCGCCGGTGATGCCGGCAGAGCCCTCTTGGGCGACTTATCTAAATTATCCAACTTTATGCTCTCCGGTAAAGTTAATAATTCATTTCTTCCTTTTCTTTATGGCGCGAGGTTATGCGCTTTCAACAAAAAAGATGGTGGCATCCGTCCGATCGCAATCGGATCAACTTTCCGGAGATTAACCTCCAAATTAGCTTGCAAACGCATAGCCTCCTGCCTCACTACCAAATTTCAACCGGTACAATTGGGTTTTGGCAGCAAGGGAGGTTGCGAGGCTGCAGTACACGCCACACGTACCTTTATCTCATCTGATGATATGGAGGTTTTACTTAAGGTCGATGTGAAGAACGCTTTTAATTCGTTGGATAGGTCAGCCTTGCTAAAAACTGTGGCGTCTCAACTGCCTGAACTTTATCCCTATATTTGGCAATGTTACAGCTCGGCTTCAAAATTAATTTTTGGGAATCACGTTATTGATTCTGCAGTTGGAGTTCAGCAAGGTGATCCACTTGGCCCTGCCCTTTTTAGTTTAGCAATCCAACACTCTATATCATCTTTAAATTCAAAATTAAATGTGTGGTACCTGGATGACGGTACCTTAGGAGGCAGAGCGGTTACGGTTCTGTCAGATTTGAACAAGGTTTCTCATGATTTCAATTCTTTAGGCCTTGAATTAAACTCGTCAAAATGTGAAATTTATATTTGCGATTCTCTCCCTCCCAGTCAGAAAAATTCAATCATTGATAACTTTAACAAAATTACACCAAATATCAAAATTCTATCTAAAGAATCACTTTGCCTTCTCGGTGCCCCTCTACTCGACGAGGGTGTAGAACCATTTTTGGAGGATAAATTTAATAACTTTTTAGATAATTCTTCCAGACTGGGCATACTAAATTCCCACATAGCATACACTATCTTAAAATACTGTCTATTCGTCCCAAAATTTACATACATTCTACGCGCGAGCCCTGTCTGGAAATTTTCAGGACAACTTAACCGTATGGATGCCGCCCTTAAAAACACCCTCGAAAAAATTCTAAATTTACCCTGTCACGACCTTTCCTGGCTCCAAGCAACTTTACCCATTAGACACGGTGGCATCGGCGTGAGGAAAATTTCGAGTGTTGCTCTTCCAGCTTTCCTTGCCTCTGTACACGGTGCTCACGATCTTTGTTCAAAAATAATTAACTACCCAACAATTGCTGGTGTTACAGAAGCATTGGAAACCTGGAAACGTATTTGTCCCAATGTCGATATCCCGAAGGAAGTAAACGAACAAAAACTTTGGGATTCGCCATTGGTACAAATCTCTCATGCAATTTTGGCCGAAAAATTAACCAGTGATCGGGACCGTGCCAGGCTTTTAGCTGTAGGGGTAAAAGAATCAGGTCATTGGCTTCACACCATCCCTGCATCCAGGCTTGGTACTCTTTTAGACTCCGAGAGTTTTCGGATTGCGGTAGGTATCCGTCTGGGGGCACCAGTATGCATGGAGCACAGATGTCCGTGCGGAGTGGAGGTGGATCGGTCTGGGCTCCATGGGCTTTCCTGTCAGAAAAGTGCTGGGAGATTTTCCCGCCACAGCTCTCTCAACGATATCATCAAGAGGGCTCTTGCCACCATCAACGTTCCTTCACTATTGGAGCCTTTAGGAGTGTTTCGCGATGATGGCAAGAGACCTGACGGAATGACACTGATTCCCTGGGAGAGGGGACGGGCTCTTGTTTGGGATGCGACGTGTGTCGATACATTGGCCCCCTCCCACCTCAGGGACGCGGTGTCTAAGGCGGGCGCTGTGGCGGAGAAGGCTGGTCTGGGCAAGCGGCGCAAATATGTGTCTCTAGCAAATACACATATATTTGTGCCGCTTGCTGTGGAAACTTTTGGTCCATGGAGCTCCAGCACAAGAAACTTTTTCCAACAAATTTCTCCACGACTGATCGCCTCCACTGGTGACAAGAGGGCTGGCTCTTTTCTCGCTCAAAGAATCAGCATTGCAATTCAGCGAGGAAATGCAGCCAGCGTTCTTGCCACCATTCCGCGCGGTCACGATTTATTTGATAATTTGTAAATAGTTTGGTATCTTTTTAATTTAAATGATAACTGTACATATCTATGTTTATAAATAAAATTATATATAGTTTGTTTCACAAAGTCAAGTGTGCATGATGAGGTGTAGGGTGTAGTAAAAAAGTAAGTGCCCGAGTCAGCCGGGAACTGCGATTTGATACAGCTCGAACCTATTGAGATTAACCCATTGAGTACCTTTTGAGATTAACCCATTGAGTACCCCTATATAATCAAAGAACAGTGTCTCCAAAAAAATAATTAGGATAAAATAAATGAATAAAAGAAACAGTGTCTATGTGTTCCTTTACTAGGAGGAAAATGAAAAATAAATCACAATAAATAAAACAGGTTATTGTACTAGTAGGTACCCAAGACATGCAAACAGGAAACTGGTACTGGTACCTAAGTATTTCAAAGGATAAGTTGTTTTTATTTTACCGCAGTCTTTTTCAATTCAATATCCTGTTTGATTTTTTTCTATTCTATTCTTGGTGGCTATAAATTTGGGCCCGGTATTCCCGGAACGCACTTCGACCCAGTTGGATCCATTGAGCATGCCCTAGACTATACTCTGTTGCTGGCGTATCGAAGAGCTCCCTCACGTACGTAACGATCGCGCCAGCTTGGAGCTGTACATAATCATTTGGCGTAGGATAGGCTACTCCCAGATGATGCAACCTACGTCCCGCAAGAGTGTCGCCGCAGCTACACAATATGTGTCGCATTGACTCTTTTTCATCTTCGCAGAATCTTCAAATGTCACTAGTACTTAGCCTCATTCTGTGTAGATGCTTGTTGGTGCCAAAAAGTCCCGTAAGTGCACCCATCAGGTGCCTTATTCGTGATCGGTTTATTAAGGTTTAATAATTTGACCCCACATTTCCACCCTTCCGCTAGAGAACGCTTTGGAGTGGTTTAGGCCTGTCGCTGCCCTCCATTCCTTCATGTGTTCGTTTCTAGCATGTGCATACAATGCTTGGTGATATGTTCCATATCGAATCCCCACAAATGGTTCGGGGCCAACCAAATGTCTCTGTGAGCCGGCACTCGCTAATCTATCTGCCTTCTCATTGCCCTCGACGCCTTCATGTCCAGGTATCCAGATGAGGCTGACATTGTTGTGTCTTCCCAAGTTGTTCAAGCCTGTAACACCTTCTTTGACCAGTTTAGAAGCAACTCTGAAGGAATTCAGAGCCTTCAGAGCTGCCTGACTGTCGCTGAGAATGCAAATGGTTTTACCTTTGATATTTCTCCTTTGCATTTCTTTGATGCTGGCAATTATGCCAAAGGTTTCCGCTTGGAATACCGATGCATATTGCCCCATGCTGTGACTGATACTATAGTCCTTGGAATAAATCCCTGCCCCTGTACCTGACTCCATTTTAGAACCGTCAGTGTACCATATGAGGTGAGTTCCACCAACCGGTTTGAGTCCCCTCGTCCACTCTTCCCTGGATGGTATATGTACTCGGTACCTCTTGTTAAACATGTACACTGGATTTATCCTATCACAGGGCATGTCCATTAAGATCATCCAGTTCTTTCACGGGATCCAATAAAGTATGTTTTGTACAGGACTTGTTACGATTCCAAACTCCTGCTTTTGCAAGTCTGTATAGCGACTTCCTTGCCTCTATTTGTATGTAAGTGTGAAGTGGGGTTAGTCCCAGTAACCACTCAAGAGCCAGTGTAGGCATTGTTTGAAAATTGGAAAGGTGGTGTCTCAATCGGTGGCGTCAAAGTAACAAACCTTCGTTACGCCGACGATACCACATTACTTGCTGCATCTGAATCCAAGATGGTGGTTTTGCTGGATAGGATGGAGAAGATAAGTGCAGAATTGGGACTTGCCATAAATAGGTCTAAAACTTAAATCATGGTAGTGGACAGAACCAAAAATTTAGAGTTTACTGGAGCGCTAAACCTGGATGTAGTAGACAACTTTATCTATCTAGGTTCCAACATAAGCAGTACTGGTTCATGCGAGCCTGAGGTACGTCGACGTATCGGTATGGCTAAGGGTGCCATGACACATCTGCAGAGTATATGGAGAGACAGGAACATCACCTGAAAGACCAAAACAAAGCAAATATTCTTTGGTTTTCTCCATTTTCCTGTACGGGGCGGAGACGTGGACGGACACTCAAAGCGGCTGATCGCAGACGGATTGATGCTTTTGTGGTGCTGGAGGAAAATGCTCCGGATTCCCTGGACTGCAAAAAGAACCAACATGTCGGTTCTTAAAGAAGTAAAGATCAAGACACGACTGTCATCCATCTGTCTGAGACAAACCCTTGAGTACTTCGGACAGCTTAGAAAAGTTAATTGTTACAGGTAAGATCGAAGGAAAAAGGCCACGGGGACGTTCGCCGACACGTTGGTCTGACCAGATTCACGCCACTCTCGAAACCCCAGTGCACGTAGCGTTCCATGATGCCTCGGATCGTGGTAAGTGGAAAACCGTCATCCGAAGCAAACTATTATCTGCATCCGTAACAACAGGTCACGACCCTCAGCATTGAGGTATCGACGCGAGGAGGAGAAAGGCGCTCTAAATGACTTTTCCTCGTGAACGGCACTATAACTGTTTTGCTTGGATTTATGGAAAGGTTATTATATTATATAGGTCTTTATACTTTTATACCATCTTTCCACCCTAACCAAAGCACCCTGCAGCAAATCCGTTACTACGTTTGGAAATTTGCCATTTACCTGAATGACTATATCATCTGCATAGCCTACAGCTTGAAATGGTCCACTGTTTAGTTCCACTAACAACAAATCCACCACTAGACTCCACAGTAATGGGGATAGTACGCCTCCCTGTGGACATCCTTTAGTTGCCTTTACGGTAACCATATCACCTATTAAACTAGTTTTAATGACACGTTCCTGTAGCGTAGTGCTAATCCATTTAACAATTGTCGCATCTATGCCATGATTTTGTGCGAAGGTTGTCGAACGAACGCCCCCTCAATATCCAAAAACGCTCCAGCACAAATTTCTTTTGTCTCCAATGCATGTTCTGCTCGGTTGACCACGTAGTGCAGTGCCGTGTCCGTAGATTTACCGGGTTGGTACGCGCATTGCATGTCATGGAGCGGTCGTCTCCTTAGTGGGCCATCTCTTATATACCTGTCTATCATCTTCTCCAAAGTCTTCAAAAATAATGAAGTAAGACTGATAGGGCGATAGGATTTGGCATCTTCATAGTTCTCCATTCCTGGTTTGGGAATGAAGATTACTTTTGCCTGCCTCCAGGCTGATGGGACATGTCCAAAGGCTAGGCATGCCCTGTACAATCTGCACAAGTCAGGTATAATAATACTTTTTCCCTCCTGTAGCAAGATGGGGTATATATCGTCAGGTCCTGATGATTTATACGGACTGAAACTATAAATTGCCCATCGTACCTTGTCTGCGTCAACTACTTTCTTTGCTGTACGTCAGTCGTCTTTGGAAGTTTTCGCATTTTGTTCTACCACTGTGATGACATTCCTAGTCACATCTTGTATCTCTACTGAATCCGGGAAGTGCATTCTTAACATATACGTCAGAGTTTCCTTCCCAGTTTCAGTGAGCTTACCTTGGTCATTCCGAATAGATTGACCTTTGATGATTGAGCAGAGCTCAGCGCTTTACTAAGCCTCATACCCTCCGGGAGACTATTGATATTATTGCAGTGAGCTCTCCATGATCTACGCTTCGCCTTTCGCTCTTCCTTACTGTAGTGCGTAAGAGCCTTGGCATAAACTGCGAAGTCATTGTTCGACTTCGCCCATCTGGTCTCCTGCCTTAGATTTTCTAGAGCAGGTGACCACCACGGTTCCTTATGCGTTGCCGCCTCTTTCTCCGGGCAGTTCTTGGTCCAGCTGTCCTTAACTGCCTGGGTAATTCTGTCTGACTCAAACTCTATATCTATGATTACCTAATAATAATATCTTGATTTGATCGCGCTTGACGCACGAGGTTGTCGACATGTGGGAGATTGTTAATGCAGTCATTGTACCCATAGTTGTTTCCACGCAAGGCGTAATGTCCAAAAGCCTCGCACACGCTCGTTTGGTCCAGCCGTCTAACGTGCGTATTGGCTCTTGAGCCAGATGCAAGTCAGTGCTCCTGGCACGCATTGTGAGGAAGTTCCTCTCTCTGGACCCCTAACCGCCGTTAACAGGGACTCTGTTCCCGCAACCAGTTGGAAGGGGTTTTATTATATTTATAACAAAATGTAAAGAATTGTTTGAAAATTAAATAGAATAATAATATCTTGAGACAATCCACACACGGTCATCTGATCCCAAACTAGGCAGAGCCTGTACTATGGAAACCAGACAACTGATACTAATACTTATATACATTTTTTTTTGTAAATACATACTTAAATAGATAATTAACACCCACACTTGGTGGGAATCGAACCCTCGACCTATCGGTTAGCGGACAGGGTGTCTAACCACTAGACCAACGGGCCCGTCGCATTAAATAAGTACTTAAATAAATTAGATAAACAACACCCAGAAACAGAATTAACAGACATGCCTTTGTTCCTGCATACAAATGCTAGTCTTGGGCGGGAATCGAACACACACCACAATAATTCACAATTCATTTTGGCAACATGTAAAATGAAATGATCCATATTTACGACGTGACGTGACGTATATTTATAACTCATAATATCTTCACTTAAATGGTGTCACAGACAGATATAGGCATCAAACTGCCCTTTCTTTTTGCCTCAGAGGAGAGGTTAAAAGGAATAAAATAAATACAATTTCATGTGAATATAAGTACATTTATTTAAAATTCACTATGCTGGCAGATTCACTCCATGCGAACATAAAATAATCTGTTTAGTATATCTGCTCAATATCACTATCGCTATCTGCTGGCACTTATTGTAGTTCTCGATTAGATATGGTGTTTAGTTAGAAAGACTGTAACCGGCACCGATCTACCAACGTCTACCGGTGCCAAATCTTACAGATAGTCATTGTTGTATGTGTCGATACATAAAAAAGCATCGTCTAGTATCGATCAAGGATAGATCGTCTGCTGACATTTTGTATTCTACTGATTTCCATATCTCTACTATATTAGGATCATGGAACAATATTGACGCCGTTAGGCGTTTGTGAATCGGTACCAGTTGCCGTTTTTCTACCTAAATAAGTCTTAATACATAAGTTTACACAAAATATTCTGTGATGAAATGCTCGTGCTGAATCAAGTGTGTAAATGCGGTGAAGGGTGCAATACTGTGACTTTCATCATCCTTGTAGTGGGGCGCTACAGATACTATTCCTCGCAAGTAATGTCGCGTAACCCCACGCTCTCGCTCAGGGAACACCAGACCTGATCCACTGTTGCCCACGCGAAGAGTCCTACCTGTAAGTAACATGCGAAGTCATAAAAATCAGGAAAGAATGTGGTCGTGAAGAGAAAAACTTTCCCATTTCACTAATGATTTTTTATTCAACCTTGTGACGACACAAGCAAGTCATTTGCCTGATGGTAAGCGGCACGCCTGCCGGCAGTCAGCTACATTATACTGGCGCTCGTCATCCGAGACATAAGTTATTAAGTCTCTTGTGTCTGGTAATTTCACAAGCAACTGTGCTCTTCACATCGAAACACAGAAATGCTATGAATAATGTGGTGCTACCTACCTGGACCTAGTCAAAGTGTAAATAAAAGAATATTTATAATAATGCAGAGTAAACATAAACGAAACACACATAAGAACCTTGAGCAAGAGATCGTCCTGGGAATTAAGACTGATTTAAATGATGCCATTTCCTTGTACATACAAGAGCAAAAATTGAACGCAATAAATTAAGCGTAATATTTGACCTTCAAGAATTATGAGTAACTGTTTTCACGCGGATACTAGTTAAAAAATGGAATGTAATTATTGAATGCAAATCTTGCCCAGTAGAGCAAGAATGTGACATGTTGTTCAGACGATGCAAGGCATTTATTGCTTCAATATTAATGTATGGCACAGGCAAAAAACTTGCTTCGTGTAAATGAGCCTATGTTACGGTTAATTTTTTATTTGTATGGCAGCATTAACACCAAATATAAGTCCGCTAGTTAGTGCTAATAAATGAATTGAGTATGATTGACCTAAAACATGTGATCATTTTACGAAAATTACAGGAATTGCTAAGCATCTGCTGGGATTGCAAAATACGAATTCCTATTAGATAACATGCTTAATGTGACTTTTTTAGGCCCGCTGTTACTGTAGTAGTCCTAGTGTGCTGCTGCTGAAGAAAATAATGGGTTAAACGACTTAACAGTTAATAATGATATAGTTATGGAACAGATTACAGAGCTGGATGATAAATCAGCCCCATAGGGGAATACTGGAGAAACAAAACAATAAATCTTACTTGTATTGTAGCCAGCGCAGATCTTATCACTAGTGATGTACTCTTTGAACTCCGCAGGGGATCGGGCCAAGCATTGCTCATTAGTAAGATACTGCATCTTGATATTTGTCAGGGTAGCGTTGTCAACTATAGCGTTATCCCAAACCGTGATCTGATGGAATAGATGGAGGCTCAATTAATACCAAGAAGAAAAGCTATAAATATTATAGCTGCCGAATATTGAACGGCCGTACAATATGGCCGTTCAATTTAGTATCAAGACAAACAGGATGTTCGACTTCTGCCCTGCTATTCTATAAGCAACACAGCCTCGAGTTCGACGCTGCAACATCGGCGAGTTGCGATTTCGTATTCACTAACTTATCTTACGTAGCACTGAAACGAGAATTTGCGGTTTTCAGTGGAACTACATAAGGTCAAATAGTTTAACAGTCAGTTCGACGTTGAACCGAAATGCTATAGTGATTATGGATTATGTCAGCGTTAAGCACGACGACATATTCAAAGCTGCTAATGCTAAAATACTAAAAATAGACGGGCCGCACAACACCCGTAAGTAATACTGATCGAATAGTGCTGATCAAAGTGTAAATAAAACAACACAATCACAGTAGGTGCAATTAAGTGCAATACACGCAAAGGGCTCCGATCACACTCACAAACAGCTGTTTTTCCAGTTCTTGTGTATTATTTATACTGTGGTCATAACATAACTTTACTTTACAACACAGTAATATACCTACACAGATTGCTGTTTTTGGCCCAGAATATCTACAATCTAGTAAAATACAACGTACTTTTCTCTTCGTCGTATCGTGGGAGTTGGCAACTACGTCTGAAGGAGCAATTAATTGAACCTTTTCAAGTAGTGATCAGTTTTACGAAGCAGCGAGCTAATTAAACGAGTGTCATCAACAACCAACCAACAACCATAATCAATGATGTATCATTCTCTAGGTGTGGAAACCTTCGCACTCGTAAGATATTCTGAGGGTCTAAAAAGGCAACTTTTGGTGAATCATAATATCAGTAAGTTACAGTTTAATTTATATCCGTATGGCAGCATTCACATCAAATATGAATCTGCCTATTGCTGAATTGAGTAGGATTCACCTAAAATGTGTTGCCAGTTTACGAAAATTATAGGAATTGCAAGGGATCTGCTGGGAATGCAGAATACGAATTCCTTTTAGATTGATTATGTGGCCTTGGTACTGTGTTGCAGTGTGAAGGGCACTCTATCTGGCCAAATTACTGGATTCATGAGTGTTTATACAAGGGATCTGGAATACCAATCCTGGATAAGAGGGCATACCTCTCCCGTACTATTCTCCTGCAACTGCCTGGAATCGAACTGGGAGTCAAAGTCGAGGCAGACAGGTCGCACACGCGCGCTATACTGCAGTGGTGCGCTTAACAGCAGTAAGGCGATGTCATCCTGGTAGTTGTTTGCGTCGCCATGGAACTGCGCTGAAATCTTGATGTCACTAACCTTTGGAAAAATACACAGGCTTAAGAGATCCAGTGAAAATCTGACTAGAAAGCTACTTCCGCTGGCATGGTCATCATACGGCAAGATCACTAGTATGCCGAGCTGGATACTTCTTGGCAATATTTTTTTGGTATTTCACGGGCCTGTTGGTCTAGTGGTTAGAGTCCCTGGCTGCTACCCAATGGGTCGTGGGTTCGATTCCCACCAAGTGTCTGGGTGTTTTATCAATATGTATATGTATGTATTTACAAAAAAAAGTACATATGATATAAGTATCAGTTGTCTGGTTTCCATAGTACAGGCTCTGCCTAGTTTGGGATCAGATGACCGTGTGTGGATTGTCGTAGAATATTATTATTATTTTGTACATTTAACCTGTTTATTGCTAAATAAAGATTCTTCTTCTTCTTTTTCACTGTGGTAATGGCTGAGTGTCGATCGTAGTTTTCTTCTGGCAGAGAGACTCCTCCATATCCGAGAGGGGGTTTATAGTTCATGCACTATAATATTCTAAGGGTATATTCTATCTCAGTCAAGTTGGTCAAGTCTATATGCAGTAACAAGTAAGGCGCTTGCCTTGGAAACTAGGTGTGCAGCTTCGAACCTCGACTCGCAACTCTGAATTCTTTAATTTATGTGCGAATCGTCTTTGTGCGATTGTTACTAGCTTTCGGTGAAGGAAAACATCGTGAGGAAACCTGCATGTTTGAGAAAGCTTAACTAGCTTTCGAATGACGTGTGAAGTCCGCCAACCCGCACTTGGCCAGCGTGGTGGACTATGGCCTAAGCCCCTTCATCATGAGCCCGTGCCCAACAGTGGAACAAAAACAAGGGCTGGTATTATTATTATAGTCAAGTTGGTCTGATTATATTATTCGACTGATGGTAAGCGACGTGCCTTCCTATAAACAGATATTTAGACATTACAGTCATCCCGAGACATTACATATTAAGTCTCTGGACGCCCACGGTAATCCACCAACCACAGTGCCCTTCACACCGGTACACAGCAATGTTTACTCCAGTGAGTAAACATTGCTGCTTGGCGGCAAAATATCTTACAATGCTTAACAACCTGGACGGTTCCTTGCACTAGGAACCTACCATCTAGTATATACAAATCTTGCTAGGTTCACGTAGGTACCACCGCAGCCTTCGGAGTCGCTGGACGTTCGGGGTGTGGGCCTTTTGAACGTCCATTGAGTACGGCGGCGACTCCGAGGAGGACGACGGCTGGGTTGCAACCCCCGTCCCCGTGAGCACCGTGACTGGTTCCCGGGGGGCTACAATGCGCCCCCCGGAGGCGGGCTCAAAGCAAGGCACTGAGGGGCCTCTGGTGCAGATCCCACCGAAGAGCCCTGGGTTCCCCCCTCTCATGTGCCGATGCGACAGCCGCGGGGGTTTTAGTGAGTAAGAATCCCACATACCCCGGTCGAGCCCCACAGCTCCCGGGGATCTTTGGAAGATTTCCCCCACGTAAAAAAAAGGTACCACCGCAGTGTTGTATATTGTGTAAACACTGCTGTGTTCCGGTGTGAAGGGCATTGTAGCTGGTGAAATTACTGGACACAAAAGACTTAATATCTAATGTATTAAGGGTTGGCACGCGCTAGTGATTCTTCTAATGTTGCTAGCGTCTATAGGCTGCGGCGACTGCTTAACATCAGGCGGCCGCTTGCTTGCTTGCCACCTTGGTAGTATAAAAAAAAACTTACATTAAGTCTCTGTTCATGTTTCTCTACTTCGTCCCATAGTTTGTGGCTCTTGCCCACCGCGATGACGTAGTCTGACGACTTCACTTCCTTTGTAAATGTATTTAAGAAGCAGTGAGCAGCTGAAACCAAATTAATAAGGTTTTAATGTGTCACACTCACAAACTTAAAGTTCTGTTAATCTTTCAGATCTGATTATTTATCTGACGCTTGCTTTGCAAACCGGGGGTCACGGGTTCGAATCCCGCGGGGGAATCAACTTGGTGTAGTTGTTCCTTCTGGCTAGGACAATGCAGGCCAATCACCTGATTGTCTGTAAAGTAAGATGATCAATGCTTCGGATGGGCATGTAAAAAGTGGGTCCTGCAAATACCCTCCCCCCGGACTGACACGGTCCTCCGTCCCATCGGATTATGAGAGGTATAAAGGAAGAGAGAGAGAGAGAGAGAGCACTTGTAGTGTCTACACAGGTGCTTGTGTACTTATCTCTTGCATAGATAACCGATAGAGCCATGTATACCTGTTACGATGATTTTAGAACTAATAATAGAGCCATGTATGCCTGTTATGATAATTGTAGAACTAATTATTGAACCATAGATACCTGTTACGATGATTGTAGAACTAATAATAGAGCCATGTATACCTGTTATGATAATTGTAGAACTAATTATTGAGCCATAGATACCTGTTGCGATGATTGTAGAACTAATAATAGAGGCATGTATACCTGTTATGATAATTGTAGAACTAATTATTGAACCATAGATACCTGTTACGATGATTGTAGAATTAATAATAGAGCCATATATACCTGTTATGACAGTTGTAGAACTAATTATTGAACCATAGATACCTGTTACGATGATTGTAGAATTAATAATAGAGCCATATATACCTGTTATGATAATTGTAGAACTAATTATTGAACCATAGATACCTGTTACGATGATTGTAGAACTAATAATAGAGCCATGTATACCTGTTAGAATAATTGTAAAACTAATAATAGAGCCTTGTATACCTGTTATAATAATTGTAGAACTAATGATAGAGCCTCCACAGATTTGGGAGAAAGTGCCATTTTCTGTCTTGTATATCACAGCGTGCCAGGGGAATGCGACTGGAGATGATGTTCTAGATATTCCTTCTTCATTTATTATTCCACAATCTGTTGTATGACATTGTTTAGTTATAGTCGGTCAAACATGACCATTTTGAAGAGTTGGTGACGTATCGAAACTAAATATTTTACAAGCTATAAAAATGGGTGATGAATTATCTTGCATTTAGTAAAGTATCCACCACAATATTACGGAAAATTCACCATGCACATGGCAGTGACAGCGGACAGGTGAGGTCACGCGCAGGGTGATCACGCATGACCCCGGCAAGTGGTGAAAGCCCGTGACCATGATCATTGCGCTTGTTGTAGATAGAATAGAATAGAATAGAATACTCTTTATTTGCACACCAAAGTAAAACATACAGAAAACTTAGAAAATAACTTAAATTAGGTACAAATGGCGGTCTTATCGCTAACAGCGATTTCTACTTACTCTCTTTTGATTTGATTTTAGATACTTTCAAGTGAAGTTATTTTGATATAATGTTGTCTTTTACTTACGCGAATATTACACATTGAAATCAAACTACTTTTACGGATTTTATCGCGGTTTATTTTTTTTTTATTTTTTTTTGATAGTTGTACCAATGTGGGAAACCAAAAAAAGAGGCTTGGAGTCGCAACTTGGAGTGGTAAGTCCCGCTGACTGGTCTTGTAACTAAGATATACCTGGAGAACATACAGCTAGGTTGTCCCAGAAACCGTCGACGCATCGCATGAACGGCAGCACTCCAATATGGCGGTAGTTCTCTTTACACTCCGGCTTGACCAGGGTACCCAGCGCCTCGTACTCTTGACACAACCTGGTGCCTTCCACCGACTGTCCCGTTAGCAAGCAGTGGTACTCCACGCTCGGATGCTTTGGGAGCTTGCAGAAACCTAGATAGAATAAAGTTTTATTTCACACATGTGACACTATTTAGGTATCACCATTGTAACAAATATAGAATGTACATCGTCTGTGTGAAACAGGGCTCCCAGTCCCAATCAGCTAAATGCTAAAGGCCATAAAGTGCAAGCCCAAAGTGACCCTACGAACGTAACCGTTAGTTACCAACATGGTTTTTACTCACTATATGTTATTGCTTGACTGCTGCCTACCTGAGGGAAAGCGGGGGTGCTAACGATGATGGTAACATTAGCTTATTAACAGTCTTCACTCTAGACTTGATGACCGATTGACATTAAAACCGGACAAGAGAACCGACTGAGGCAATCCTTCCAGTCCACGCGTTAAATGACTATATGTGTATATCATTTAATTGTATGGTTAGTATATCGCATGACTAGCAGTGATCCATGGGGTGACCGGGTAAGAATAGCACCTTCCCACACTCACCTGTTGGTCCGTAAGAGGCGACTAAGGGAAAACAAGAAGACGGACAACAGCGTATTTCTATTGGATTACCTGCAACCTATGCTGCGATCCCCAAGACACCTGCCAAGCTGCGATTATGGCAATCTTTTCTAAGGGGGGGGGGGGGGCTTTTGTTCAGCAGTGGACGTCGGTGATGATGGGTAGTGGCCAAACTGGTGTCAGAGTTGCTAAAGCTGGTTTACGCCTACGGTCTAGACACCGGGGCCAACATTTTACGATCCCCACGAAGCACGGATACTCTCAGTACAAACGCCACTAAACGGTCACCCATCTTAGGTATGACCTTGGCTGACGTTGCTTAACTAACTAAAACCAAAAAATTATAGGAACTACGTAAAGGCGTCTGTCACCATTACTACTTACGCATGCATTTTGGCATCACACTAGACCACACACCGTTCACGCAGTAGACCAAGTTCTTCCCAGAAAGGCTGTAACCCAGGTTGCAGGTTACATTCAGGAAGGCATTTTCTGGGTCTTCCCCTGGTTGAGCGTTAGGGTCTCCAGCCACGGCGTACGTGCCGTGGTCAGGGTATGGTGGCAGGACGCAATATATTGTCTCCCTGGAAATATTAAATACCGATCAAGTGCGAGTCGAACTGGCTCAATGAGGGTTCCATACCATCTTTAGACGTATTAAAGTTATTTTACTATATGTATTACACCTCAGATAAAACGAAACCACAAACCGTAATGGGAGTCCCAATGGGTCATCAAAAATTTCAAAGTGAGACTACTATGTAAGGTATTATATGAATGGCCGTCATTTGCACATCTCAAAACAGATATTGATTATGGTTTAGGTATATCACATAGTTTTTGGCTTATAAACAAAATGTCCGTTCGCCCCTTATCTCCGAAGTTTGTGGAAGGAAGAATCTGAAATAATTATGAGTAATACATGTCAATCTGTATTTCACAGGAAGAATAAAATTATCCTTCTAAGTAGTACAGTTATTTAGTAATTTAAAAAAAACCTTGACAAACAAACTTAGTTTTGCTGCTTGTTTTTTTTTTTGCTATCTGAGTTGGTAGACGTATCGTAAAATAACTTTAAGTGGTTGGCCACAGTGAACGCGTGGTGACTTGAGCCTAGCGCGGGGGCGCGGCGGCGGGCGCGCAGGGTGGCCACAGTGACGCGCGGGCTGTTGTGGCGATAACACTTATTGCAGGTGTCGCAAACCATTTATGAGGATTCTGTATTTTTTACTGGATAGACCAATCCTGAGGCGTTGATCATAAGAGATGGTGTGCTGGGTGCGCACGAAATAACTAAAAACAGTTAAATGAATGGAGATTAAAAAAAATATATATTAAGAATTGAAATTGTAGTCAAAAAAGTATATTTTATTTATTAAGGAACATCAACAATATACATATTATACACTTACAATTTCAAATGTCCAAAAAAACCTTTTTTATACATGTATTTAAAGTTATTTAATAATAAAAAAATACTTAAAACGAGCGACAAGACCGAAATGGTTTGATACCCCGCCAGCCGCGCGATCGGTCGCTTGTTGGTTAGGCCCGCAGTGTGGCCAGAACGAGCGGATAGGAACGTTTGAAAAGTACGCCCGCTAACTCGCTCAAGCCGGTCGCGCTAGGCTCCCGCCTCACTTCAGTGTGGCCGCAAGCGGCGGTTTCATATGTTTGATATTTCGCGCCCGCCGCTGCCGCCGCGCTAGGCCTGCAGTGTGGCCGACCACTAATGGGTTCAAAGATGGTATGGAACCCTCATTGCGCTTGTTCGACTCGCACTTGATCGGTTTATTTTACTCAGCCTAGTGATGACGCAAGCAAGATGTTCGCATAATTGTAAGCAGAGCTGCATTACAATACCGCTCATCACCCGAAACATAAGCTATCATATCATAGTGATCTGATGCCGTTCGGTGATGATGTTGAGATGGTGACCGGTGATTGTGCCTGACGTTGCTTAACCAAATGATCGTTTATTTTACCAGCTCATGTTTTTTCCCCTCTTTTGGGCATATGGCTCCCCTTAGGATGAAGGGGCTTAGGCCCTTCATCAAAAGCTTAAAGCTAGTACGATTTTTGCAGACATGCAGGATTCCTCACGATGTTTTCATTCACCGAATATAGTAACAATCGCACAAAGACGATTCGCACATGGTTTATTAAAGAAATCAGAGAGGTGCGTGCCGGGATTCGAACCTGCGTACCTTGTTTCCAATCCAAGACAAGCGCTTGCCCTGCTGCTACTACTGCTACTGCTTCGTGACACATTAATTACAGCTGGCTATAAGCGAAGCGCTAATTAATAATAATTAAACGAAATACACGGTGACAGTGGAAAATGTTTACCTTTTATGAACCTTATGAAACGACTCCAGGGACGGGACGATTACTGAAACGAATTATTGATCATTGAAATCATTGAGAAACTAATTATACGGATTTTATCGAAAATAAACCGGGCTACAATCCGTAAATTAGTTTCATTTCAATGTGTAATATTCGCGTAAATATCAGAAATCATTATGAATTATTGAAATTAACAAATGGTTGTGATAATATTTCCGGGAAAACAGTACAAGACTTTGTTCAGAAGTGATGCTTACTGTTGCAGAGACGCTCTATATTTTTGGCAATCTTGTGATAATCTAACTGACTGACTAATTAGAATCATAGGGGTCATAGTAGTAAGTGTTAGTACTTAGGTTTATTTTTTCTTACCCATGGCCAGCAGAACTATTGAATATTTTATCAAAATGGTAACCATTTCGGTTTTGACTTCGAAAAGTTCTTATTTACGTTACGACTTCGAATCATCGACTTAATTTGATTATGGCTGTAACATAGAAAAAGTTTCTTGTAATTATAGACTAACGTGACTATCATCGTCTCGATTCGTCTCTAACGATATTTTTATTTTTTTCATTGTTTACTTACTATCAAGCGAACATCGATGCTTCACCATAGTATAATAAGTAAATAACTTTTATACTGTACACCAACTTCTTTCATCATCATCACCAGTCGGAAGACGTCCACTGCTGAACATAGGCCTTCCCCTTCGAACGCCACAATGAACGACAATTGGCTATTTGCATCCTGCGGCGCGCACAATGGCGCGCGTCAGTCTACCTAGTAGGAGGCCTGCCTACGCTGCGTCTTCCGGTTCGTCGCCACTCGAGATTCTTTCTTGCCCATCGGTTATCGGTTCTTCGAGTGATATGGCCTGCCCATTGCCACTTCAACTTGCGGATTCTGAGAGCTAGGTCGATGGATTTAGTTCTTTGGCGAATCTCCTTATGGAGTTTATCACGCAAAGGAGCTCGAGCATAGCTCTCTCCATAGCTCGTTGTGTGACTCTGCTTTGAGCTTCTCTAGCCAAGCCAGCAGTTAAGGACCACGTCTCAGTACCATATGTCATCACTGGCAACTTATCTATCCCTCTTCCCAATACAAATTATGTTTTACTTACTGGCCTATAGCGGAAATTGGTGCGTTAGTATTCAAAAACGTTTGTTACTGATTGGGAAATACGGTCTATTTGTTTTTACCATTTTACTGATTCGGAAAAAGGTTTTAAAAATTTCTTGACATCAAACTACTAGGAAAGGAGCAAACGTGCATTCAGTAAGGAGAATATAGTGATAAAAAACTACTTGGAAAACTATCTATTTGCACATGATTTGCACTAACCAAATTGGTTTTCACAACAGGCCATTGCTACATGTACTTTTTATTAAAACTAAATACAGACGTAATGCCTTCCTACTTAGAAGCACGTAACTTTAATAACTTACATCGAAAGCTAAGTAATTAAGTATCGACTTATTTTGCAGTAATGTAAATACAGCAAGACGCTTATTAGCAAAAGAGAATTTTTATTTATTTAATAATGTTATAACAGTAGTACAACACTGATTATGGTGTATATCGCACGTCATTATAACAATCTGTAGGGACTTGTTAGTAGCAATTTATGTAATTTAGTTTTAGTAACCATACACCTGTTATTAGTCTGTAAGTCTCTTTAAAATTTATAAAATAAAATAAAAACGGATTTAAAAAAAAAGTAGTTATTACCATTTAAGAGAATCTATACGTTTTCATTCTTATCCCAAACTAGGCAGAGCCTATGGTAACCAGGATAAATAGTACCATACTTGTAATTACTAGAGCATTAGTCAGACATACCTGAAAACAGCCGAACAACATATTTTAGATAAACAACTTTAGCAATATTTTTGTAAAATTTCAACAAGAATACAAAACGGGTACGGTTTATTGCTTTGTTTGATCACCAGTTGTATTTTAATAATGAAAATCAATTCTATTTTTATCACGACCCGGTCGCATGCGCTCTCAAGAAGCGACTGAGGTCATGGTAATTAACCTATTTTGGTAGATACTATGTTTATCTGTCTGCAATATGATTTGAGTAGTTACCTATCAGGATTAAGTTATTAAAAGATTCAAGATTCAAAGATTCAAAATTTTTATTTCAAATAGGCTTAACGCTAGCACTTTTGAACGGTCAATTTTTTAAAAGCTACCACCGGATCACAACGCAGCCTCAACTGAGAAGATCCGGCAAGAAACTCAGCGGGCATGTCATTTTTTCACATTTTTTTTTAAACAAAGTTTGTCTTTTTACAATTAAATCAGCACCAGCGACAGTGTGTCCTGCCGTTCAAAATATCAAATAAAAATAAAAAATACGACGAAAATACAACAAACTAAAAACTAAAATGCCAAAGGGATAGTAGTCGGACCAGTCCCTCCAAGCAGCACCCGCGCACGAGTTGACTCGAGCAGCAGCCATCACTCCCCTCAACCATATTGGAGGGAAGGGGGTGACCCGCCACACGAAGCCGCCACAAGCAAAGACTTTTCGATGGCGAGCATGACCGATCCAAAATCACAGTGGCTCACGTTTAACATTTACCTTCTGCTGTTAAGCAGTGCCTCGTCAGGCAAGACACAAAGCACTTTAACATATTAAATTTTATCACAAGTCGTCTAAGTAAGATACACACCAAGAATAATTTACAAGCTCAAGTGAATTGCCTTCAGAACGTAAATAAAGCAACAATCAATTTTGCTGCTAGACTATAAAAGAAAATAATAAAATAAAAAAAAGGACAAAAGGACAGCGGCCGGACCAGTCCCCCCAATATATTAATATGTCAAATTCAAAATATTTATTTCTAATAGGCTTAACGCAAGCACGTTTAAACGGTATTTTTTTCGGCTACCACCGGATCACAGCGCGGCCTCAACTGAGAAGATCCGGCAAGAAACTCAGCGGGCTTGTGATTTTTTCACTTTTTTAAACAGTTTTTGTCTTAGCATCAGCGACAGTGTGTCCTGTCGTACGAAAGATTAAACAAGAAAAAGAAAAAAATACGAAAAATAACAAACAACGAACAAACTAAAAGACCAAAGGGATAGTAGTCGGACCAGTCCCCCCAAACAGCACCCGCGCACGAGTTGACTCGAGCAGCAGCCATATACATTATATAACATAGTATAAAACAGTCACTTAGCGTCTGTCTGTATGTCGGCTACTTAATGAAAAATCTGGTATATACTATATTACATAGGAATATTTTGAAACCTATAAATCCTTACATAGAAATTTAACAAATGCTATTATCGAACAAACTTGCAAGGAACCGTCCAGGTAGGTACCACCGCAGTGCCAGAGATATTCTGCCGCCAAGCAGCAGTGTGTAAGCATTGCTGTGTTCCGGCGTGAAGGGCACTGTAGCTGGTGAAATTACCGGACACAAAGACTTAATATCTAATGTCTTAAGGGTCGGCAACGCGCTACTGATTCATTGTCGTATCGTCTTCCCAGATTATATACTTACACTTTGAGTGGAAAATTATCTAACTGGCGGTGAAAATCCGTAGCATCGTTTATGAGGAACAATCTGGTGTTGCTAGCGTCTATAGGCTGCGGTGACTGCTTACCATGAGGCGGGCCGTACGCTTGCTTACCACCTTGGTAGCATAAAAATCTATACTGCAGAAAGACGTTATCAAAATAAAACACCATTTGTAATATTGGGTCACTAACCTCTGGTGCGGCAACAGCGCGGGCGGAGATACCTACCTACTCGATCGTATGCGATCACACCGAACAATCACCTCTCTAGTAATTATTTATGAGATTAATCACAATCACTTTTTCTAATCACCTAAAGTCGCGAACAAGACTGTGAAGCTTTGCGAGTGTGGAGGGACACAGTTCTCGCGCGGATCACGGCGTTTATTCACGGCGTGAATTCACAGCGCGACGTCACACGCGAGTGTAGAGCCGGCTTAACGATTTTTTCCCACTGTTGGGCACGGGCCTCCCCTCAAGATAGGCCATAGTCCACTACGCTGGCCAAGTGTGGGTTGGCGGACTTCACACGTCATTCGAAAGCTAGTTAGGATTCGTACATGAATAATTAAAGAAAAAAAAATCAGAGGTGGGAGCCGGGGTTCGAGCATTTTCTCGCGGGGGGAAACCGTCAAAAGGTCCCGGGAGCTATGGGGCTCGACCGGGATATGTGGGATTCTTACCCTCTAAAACCCTCGCGGCTGTCGCTTCGGCACATGAGAGGGGACCCCCGGGCTCTGCGGTGGTATCTGCACCAGAAGACCATTGTGCCTTGCCTTTGCCGCCCGGGGCACATTACAGCCCTCCAGTAACCTGTCACGATGCTCACAGGGAACGGGGGTCGCAACCCCGACGCCGTCCTCCTCAAAGTCGCCCCCGTACACATGAACGTCCTAGGGCTCACATCCCAAACGTATTGTGTAGCCTTTTTTTTGCCGCGGGGGCAATCTTCCAAAGATCCCCGGGAGCTGTGGGGCTCGACCGGGGTGTGTGGGATTCTTACCCACTAAAACCCCCGTGGCTGTCGCATCGCCACATGAGAAGGGGGACCCTTCTAATTTTCTTTTTGTTTTTTTTTTGGGAATGATAGACGCTGTTGGCCGCAGATGGCGCTTGAAGCGCTCTAGCCTTTACGGTAGAAGTAGCGACGAGCTCAGGGGCACCTCAGGGAGGCACGGCCTCGGCTTGGGCTGTCGCTTAAGAGAGGGCTGAGTTTACCACCGGTTCACAACGCGCCCTCACTGAGAAGAACCGGCAAGAAACTCAGTGGGGTGATGCACGTCGTTGCGGTCGCATACCTACGACCCCTCGGCCTCGCCGGCGAGACCGGTGTCTGATAGCTAGTGCAGCATACGGTTGTCGGGGAGGGGTCGGCGCATCCCGGTCCAATAGGACCGTCATGGGGTCAGGAGGGTCGAGCAGTACGTGCCGTGGTCTGCGGCGCGAGTCAGAAGGACTAGGGGCGTAATCGGCGGCGGCGCGGATTAAACTGTTTGCGTGACGGGATGCGGATTCAAAGTAGCGTTTCAACGCTTCTTTGCGGAACTTACGAAGGGGATCTAATTTGAAATCGGAATGCAGATGACCCTTCTCATGTGCCGATGGGATCTGCATTAGTTAGAATCAGTGCCTTGCCTTTGAGCCCGCCACCGGGGGGTGCATTGTAGCCCCCCGGGAACCTGACACGGTGATCACGGGGACGGGGGTCGCAACCTCCTCCCTCCTCCAAGGGGTCCTCCTCGGAGTCGCCGCCGTACTCAATCGACGTCCTAAGGGCCCACACCCCGAACGTCCAGCGACTCTGAAGTATCGAGTGTAGCCTACCTCAAGGCCTACACCAGCTTAGCCCCCGCAGCTGTCATCGCGACATAACGTCGCGCTTTATGGTGTAGACTAAATGAATTGTGTAAGTACGTAATTGAAGTCTCAAATCCAGGCTGTCTTACGTCACGCATCAACAACCCTTCAGCAACAAAATAAAACACGCTTTCTAGAAATAATCTTTAATGAACTCCTCGTGCTTGAGGAGTTGGGTAAAACTGGTGATAGCTGCGCCGGCGCAAGCTGTGCGGTTGTCGAGCGTAGCCGACCCGACGCCGCGAAGGTAGTATCGCGGTACTCCGCGCTCCACCTCCGCCACAGTGAAGCCACCGCCGCTGTCGCCAGTACATAACGCCGCACCTATTGGTATAGACGAAAGGAATTGGTGGCGCTCATAGCCAGTTGGAACTACTAATCACTATTCGGTAACTGCTGCACTTGCAAACTTCAATTACAATGAATGATTCTCTTGAAATCGGATACAGCGCTATTAAATTCCACATATTATACCAACTATCACTATTTAGTGATAGTTGGTATAATATGCTCATCATCATCAGCTGAAAGCCGTCCAGTACTGAACAAAAGCCTCCCCGTATAAGACAGAGGTTGCCATAATCCCCACGCTTGGCTTGTCTTGTGGATCGCAGTATAGACGGTAGGTAATCCAATAGTAAGACGCTGCTGCCCGTCTTCTTGATTTCTCTTAGTCGCCTCTTACGACACCTAACGTGAGGAGATGGGTGGTTGCTGTTCTTACCCGGAAACCTCATGGCAAAAATAGCTAGATGATTTTATAGGGGACTAATTACCAGGTTTAGCGCCAGCACAAATCTTGTCGCTTGTGATGTACTCTTTGCGGTCAGTGGGTGCGAGGGCGATGCAGCTGTTCACCTGGATGTACGGCAGCTCCACCACTTGCAGGAGCTCGGAGTACATCTCGCTGGCAGTGAGACCCCACCCTGCCACCTTTGGGTAAACATCCAATATTTTACTTAATATTTCACCATAGTAAAAATACTTTACCAAATATGATAGTCCATGTATATACAAGCTATGTATACAACTTGAAGTTTTGGATTGAGACCGATCGTTTTGAATTGTTTTGGGTTCCTTTTTTACCTTTTAGATATAGAACCCTAACAGCGACTTACCTTTCCCATATTACCGTTTCGCAGCTGACGGGAGTCGAACTCGTAGTCGAAGTCTAGACAGATAGGCCGTACGTGTACGGTAAAAATGAAAGGCGTTGTCAATATCAACAACGCAATATCATCTTGAAACTTGGTCGCGGCGCCTTGGAAGCGAGCTGGGATATTTATTTCATGTACCTGGAATCAAATCAAAGTTGTAACTTAAGATCAACGGTAAAACTTTTTTGCTATCGCGGACGATAGCTATCCGAGTAGGGGTTGAGGCGGGGTTATTGGGATTTTCCCCATTAATCCTATCCAGTGGTATGTATCGACGCTTTAGCGAGACTTTTGACACTTTGTACGGACCTCGTAAGAGTCTCTCTAGAGCCAGGACGTTCGCCAGAGCACGTCTCGGGGAGCAGAGAAAGCACGTTTCACTCTGTTCCTCCGAGGTGTCGTTAGTCCACCTAGTGGGAGGCCTGCCTGCGCTGCGTCTTCGGGTTCGTGGTCACCACTCGAGGACATTTCTTCCATATTGGTAATCGGTTCTTCGTGCGCTGTGGCCAGCCTACTGTCGCTTCAAATTGCCGGTTCTGAGAGCTATCTCCTCGTTTTCAATAGTATTAATAGTATGGTATTTCTAGATCCCTTGTACCCGTTGGGTGTCCGTAAAAGGCGACTAAGAGAAAACAAGAAGACAGGCAGCAGCGTCTTTCTATTGGAATGCCTACCACCTATACTACGATACCTAAGACGCCTGCCAACCGTGGGGGATATGGCAACTTTCTTAGGATAGACCTTTTTTCAGCAATGGACATCTTACAGCTGCTGATGAAGTCCCTTTAGCAAGAGACTATCCAGGGAGGCACCACCGCTGTGTCGGATATTCTGCCGTACCAGCTTGTGTTCGGGTATGAAGGGCACAGTAGCTGGCGAAAGCACCCGCCTCCAAAGACTTATTGAGTGTGGTTCCTGCTGATACTCAGGATTTTAATGTTCTGCGAGAGTTCTATGGCGAGATGGGGAAGCTAAATGTAAAAAAAGACTAAGGCGCTATGAGAGGCTTTTTATTAAATGCCTACTATTTATGAAATTCTCACTATCACACACACTCTATGGGGGATAGACGAAGAAAACATAATTATATTGTTTTAGATAATTCGACTTTGCATTCAAACTCTGTACTGGCGAGAGTGACCAGTAACCACAAAGGTAGGCTAACAGCTGCTACAGTTCCCTATACTGTCGACATCAGCTCAACTTACGTCAGAATACTGGCCGTTGACGTCATCAGGGTGCCTCCAGGTCCTATGCAAGGTGCCAGCCGCCACCATGAAACGGGTCGCGGAGAGCTTCTTGTGCACATCGTGCCAGAAGCAATGAGCAGCTGCAAACATCATCCCAGAGCCAATTTCTTTTTGCCCGATATAATTTTTTTTTGGCACAGTCAACAGCCTTTAACTTATAATGTCATTAAGTAAGTATAAAACACATAATATGCAAATTCTTTTTTAGATTGATCTTAGTTGTAAAGTTGACATCGTAAGTAATTATCATCACCAGTCGGAAGGCCTCTTCGAACGGCACAATGAACGAGAATTGGCTATTTGACCTGCGACACGTACATGTCGTTAGTCCACCTAGTGGGAGGCCTTCCTACGCTGCGTCTTCCGGTTCGTGGTCGCCACTCTTAATCTTTCTTCCCCATCGGTTATCGGTTCTTCGAACGACGATTGCCACTGTAACTTGCAGATTCTGAGAGCTATGTGCTTTAGTTCTTTGGCGAATCTTCTCATTCCGGAACATATCGCGCAAAAAATCTCCGAGCATAGCTCGTGACTTTGGGCTTCTCTCTGCTGGCGAGTAGCTCAGAGTTGACTACATATTTGTATATTAAAAAATATATAATAGCGACTGTCAGCCGCCTTTTTGATTATATTTACTTCCAAAAACTTCAATATGGGTATTAAATATAGGTATCAACGAGAAGAGTTGAAAAATATACTGTTATTTTACAGTCAGGGTTTTTTTGTGCTTTTATAATTTAATATTTTCAGAAGATTTTCAAAAAATTGAACAGGTGTTGCCACAATTTTCGAGATGCTGAGTGCTAGGGAATTGATAACTTACCAGAGATAACAATGTTATTGCTAACAATAGTTCCTCCGCATATCTGCAGTCGAATTTTCTTTCTGTACACGCCGACATGCCAAGGTAGCTCATTCGGCTTGGCATCCTCCCCCCCGATGGTGAGTCCATCCCCAACTCCAGTCATTTTGCCACAGTCTAAGAATGTACACAAAGTGAGTGAAGCAGGAGGAGATACAAGTGAGATCAAAGAGACCGCCCAAGAGACCATCCAGGTTTTAGACATTATGTCACAAAGCAGTACCTAGTATGTTCAACATTAATGTAAACCGATATGAAGGGAAATAGGACCCCGGGGCCCTGTGTGGTTCAAATGGGTTACGTGAGATTCATCTGTTAACTTCACTCCATACACTCACTCATCAGGGACATGAGGGCAGACCTGGAAACACGGTGGGATCTACACCACGTACCCCTCAGTTCCTTGTCTTTGAGCCCACCACAGTGAGGCGCATTAGGGGGGCTACAGCCCCCTGGGAACCTGTCACAGTGGTCTCGGGGACCCCAAACGTCCAGATCCACCAAATGCTGTTTGTTATTGACTGAAGTTATTCAACTTCGGTTTTTTTTTTGAGCATAGTAGAATTTTTCTTATTCCTTACCTGGCGAGCAGACAACAATATGGTCCCAAGTTCCATCAACACAGTGCATGAAGTTCATGACTGCGGGGTAGTAGTATATAGGTTCGAAGCACTTCGGCTCCACGGTGGTGCCATCTGGCTCAAGCAGCTCACATTCTCTGGTCGCTTTGACAGTGTCGTCTCCAGTGATTATGCAACGGTACTCCACGCTTGGATGCTTGGGGAGACTACAGAACCCTGGGAACAGCGAACATGCGTATATTTTTCAACCGACTTCAAAAAAAGGAGGAGGTTCACAATTCTGTTGTATGTTTTTTATTTATTTTTGTTAACTCTGTCATTTTGGAACCGATGATGATTGATGATGGGATCCATGAGTAATTAAGAGAACTCCTTAAATATTATGAATAAATATAGCGTTATTGGTATTTTTAGTAACAAGTACTTTACGTTCAGAAAGTATCATTTGGTGAAGTGAATCTGATGAAGAAGGCCATGGATGGCCACAGGAACTCCGTAATAAAACAATATATTGTAACCCACATCACAAAGCAGTATTCAGCCCAGTGGGCACGCGCTTGCCTTGGAAACAAGGTGCGCAGGATCCGTTGGAGCTGTGGAAGCACACACTGAACAGCTTGCAGCCAGTACAAATGCAGTATGTACCTACTAGTGTGTCGCAAGAATTATGGCATGCAGGTTCGAATCCCGGCTCGCACCTCTGATTTCTTTAATAAACCATGTGCGAATGGTCTTTGTGCGATTGTTAGCGACGACTAGCTTTCGGTGAAGGAAGTGAGGAAACCTGCATGTCTGAGAAAGCCTAACTAGCTTTCGAATGACGTGTGAAGTCCGCCAACCCGCACTTAGCCAGCGTGGTGGACTATGTACTAAGCCCTTTCATCTTGAAGGGAGGCCCGTGGCCCAACAGTGGGACAAAAACAAGGGCTGGTATTATTATTAGTTTTTTATTATGTGAGTGAAATAAATGTATTTTATTTTTTTCCATTTATATACTAAGCGGACTGTTATAATTTCATTGTAATGTATTCTCGCGGTCACGATCGGAGTATCACCTTTAGAAGGATAATCGCATGCAAGAGCTGCCCCAAAATATATGCGGGCGGGGTAACCACACGTAACGTCGTTCAAACAATTTTGATTGAAAACTGGTATAGCTTTCGTGTCCGCGATAGCACCGACGGTAGATATTTTGGTATAAAAAGTATTCTATTCTAACGTTTCTGGCGACGAGCAGCAGGCCAGCAGTGCAGTTAAAATTTTTAAGGGCGGGCGTGGCGCTTACCATCAGGAAAACTGTCTCGTCTCTAAGTTAATTAAAGAAAGTATATACTTACGAGCGCATCTCGGGAAGTTAGCTGACCAGCTTCCATCGACGCAAAAGATCCCACCATCGCCAACTATACCGTATCCAGGGTCACAGGTCACGTTTAAAAACACTATCTCGTTCACAAACACTTGCCCCGGAACTGCGTCAGGCACACCTCCCACTGAGTACTTGCCGTGCTCAGGGAATGGGGGAAGAGTGCACAATGGCCTGAAAGTTAGGAAGAGATTTTAAAGTCTGAAATTATCAACGCGGGATCCGAAAGGAAACCTTCAAGAAGCAGAAGCCAGGTTATTTTTTTTTATACTACCAAGGTGGCAAGCGAGCGTGCGGCCCGCCTGATGGTGAGCAGTCACCACAGCCTATAGACGCTAGCAAATCCAGAAGAATCACTAGCGCGTTGCCGACCCCAAGACGTCTTTGTGTCTGGTAATCTCACCAGCTCCAGTGCCCTTCTCGCAGGAACACAGCAATGTTTCCACAATGCTGCTTGGCGGCAGAATGGCGACACTGAAGTGGTACCTACCTGTAGCCCAATTCTCGTAATAACAAACAGTCCAAATTTCGTTGACGTTTTATTGTCGTTCGATCGAAGTCCTATCCAAAATCGGTATTCTCGTATACCTTATACGTAGTTCGATAGGACTTCAACTCAATTGGATCGAAACTAAACGATTAGTCGATGTCGTTCTAATAAATTTTTGGTCTTGGTAGGAGTTTTGTAAGATAAGCTAAGAGCTTAGGCTTTGGGAAACTCGAGATTAATTCGTTTCCGTTCCCTCCACAAACATACTAATTGTTTATTAATTAAAATACGTGTGTTTCTCTATTTATTAGTTTATTCTATCTCTCTTACTCTAATTATATTTACCTTAAAACCATCTCGCTCACACTATCTTCTAATTACTCTCTTCACTCACAGCGTACGATCCTATTTTCGTCTCACTCACTCACTCCTAGCTCTCATGTTCCAGCTTAGTGCTACAATCAATATATCTCTAACACGAGCTCTATCATGCCTAGTCGCGTTCCATATCCCAAATTTTACGTATTTATTTATATTTTACATATTTCGCCTTATCAGCTTTCTTTTTGTATTTCTTGCTGTGCAGACGAATTTGATAGTAAATACGTAAGTCCGTGGCTCATTTAAAAGTTATTTTATTACTATGACTCGCACCACAAGAAGAAAAAAAGCAAAAATCGTTTCAATTAACCAACGTTTGTTCAACGACTCTTGAATCGCGGAATTTGACGCTTACTCGTTGGCATCCGATCGGTAGTGACATCATTTTCATACGAGAATACCATTTAGTCAACGTTATAAAACGATTGAACGACGATTATTATACCAGAATACGCTCCAACGATAGTTTAATCGAACGACTTTTAAATCGTTGCCGTTGAAGTAAAATCGACAGACGTGAATACGAAAAGTGTTTAAACGACTGAGTCGCTACGTTAACGTTATTGTTTTGATTACGAGAATCAGGCTACTGGACGGTTCCTTGCACAAGGAACCTTCCACCTAGTCAATTATGTGGAATTTTGCCTACTAAAACTGCCTCGATTGCATGCATCGACACTATGGAGACCTTTCCTGACCTCCCGAAGTCTCCAGCGCTGGACAATTGCTAGAGCATATCCCGGAGAGCAGCACCCCTCGGACCTTGAAGTTGGAGAAACTTTGGGCACTGCATTCGAATCCATGATTCATCGTAGTGAAAAGAAGCAAGAAGTTCGCCTGATAAAAAAGGACACTTGATATTTGAGACATTGGCTCTATTTACACCAAAATGGCAGCGGTCGACAGCGGCGCGGCGCACACTTGCAGTGTGAAAGAATTTTAAACTTTATCTACAATACGAAAAGACCAGTATCGCTTGAAAAGATTAAAAAGCGCGCGCGTTTGGTCGGAGCGGGCATCGGGTAAAGAGTTTCCTTGTAAAATGTACGAACTAGACTCAAGGCGCGAGTCCGAGCGCGAGCAAGGCCCATGGCCGCCTCGCACCGCTGCTGGCCGCTGCCATCTTGGTATGAATTGAGCCGAGTCTCTTGATCTAACGGTAATTTCACCCCCCTCAATTTGGTGGCAGAATATCCAACACTGCGATGGTACTTTTTTAGATATAAGTAGTACTGTTGGCCGCGGCTATAACGGCTTCACCGGGCAAGATTGCGAGCGCTTCAAGCGTTCCAGCCAGAAGGGTTAAGATAGCAACTAGCTCAAGGGCACCTCAGGGAGGCACGACATCGACATAAGCTGCCGCTTAGAGAAAATGAGTTTACCACTGGTTCACATCTCGCCCCCACTAAGTGTTTGCATGTCGAGGTCGCATGCGTACGACCCTTCAGCGCGCTGGCGATGCCGGTGTCTGTATCACTGCGATCAGTGGCGTGCACACAAGGTAGGCAAAAAAATCTATTCGGGTTGTTTAACCTATTTTGATTATATTAGTATACCATTTCAAATATCCATAAGCAAGCAAATACTATAGACATATTAATTTGCATTTCAAAACATTAATAAGTTTATTCAGCGGCTCCATACTGACAAAAATACTTTGCCTACCCTAGGATTTCTCTAAAAAATTTTAATTTAAAAAAATCTTAGTTCGGACATGAATTAACGTAATTTTTTTTAATGTAAATGAATGTGTTGGTAATGTTGATTAATTTAAGGATATTTGTGGTGGAACACGAACAATTAGCATAAAGCATAAACAACTCGAAGGTATTTTTGGCTGCTTTCTGTGCACGCCACTGACTGCGATGGTACCTGGACGGTACCTAATCCCATAGTAGAAGTATTCTTCATAAGTAGGTACGCTTTGATGTCTCGCCTTGAGAAACCGCGCGTTATTACTTACTTGGACGTTGTTGTGGTCGTTGTCGTTGTTGAACCGGGCAGGATCCTGTCGCACAGCTCATCCGATTCGTCTGAGCCGTCGGGACAATCCTGGATCTGGAGAAGAAACAGGTTAGGATAGTCCTCTTTATGCGTCGCTCGCTGGACGTTCGGTGTGTGAGTCCTAGGACGTCCATTGCCCGGCAATCTCAAAGGCAAGGCCCTGAGCGGCTCCTGGTGCAGATCCCACCCAAGAGCCCGCGGGTCTCTCAAGTACCAATGCGACAGCCGCGTAGAGCTCCACAGCTCTTGGGGACTTTTTGAAGGTATCCCCCGCGAACAAAATAAGAAAAAATGTCTGTTCACCGCCAAAAGGAGTCCGTTTAACTTGGCTCCTACTTTTCAGAATGCATCCTTGGAATACACCGACCGCCTTCAGTTGTTGGGAGTTGAAGTCTCCTCAAACCTAAATTTTGGGCGGTTCATTGAGTCCAAAGCCAAAGTAGCTGCAAGAAAGCTGGGTGTCCTAGCTAAGGTCCGGCGGTACTTCACACCGGGACAGCTTCTGATGTTGTATAAAGCGCAAGTCCGGTCGTGTGTGGAGTACGGTAGTCATATATGGGCCGGTGCTGCAAAATGCCATCTAGCTGCTTTGGACTCTGTGGAGAGGCGTGCTAAGAGGCTGATTGGTGATACTGGGTTAGTAGAAGCCAATCTACAAAGCCTAGAGCACAGGCGCAAAGTAGCCAGCCTCTCGGTATTCTACAAGATGCATTTTGGAGAGTGTGCACAGGAACTGCATGACTTGATTCCACCATCCCCCTTCTATCATCGGACGTCGAGACGCACTGCGCATACACACCCTTATGTGGTGAAAGTGCCTTCAGTCCGGACTAAACGATTTGCCTTTTCGTTTATATTGAGGACAGCTAAGGACTGGAACAGTTTGCCTGCGTCGGTTTTCCCGGCCGATTATAATGTGGGTGTCTTCAAGGCTAGAGTGAATAGGCTTTTAATAAGCTAGTGCGCCTTACCATCTTCGATTGCGTCGCCACTTTCCATCAGGTGGGTCTGCAGTCAAGCACTAGCTTATGTTGAATAAAAAAATAAAAAACGTCCTGTATGCGATAGCCGAAGCCGAGCAGAGGCATCTCTATGCAGGCCAGGCAGACAACAGTTTTCACCATTTCTAGCAATATGCTTGCTGACCACCCCGTTTCTTAGCATGAAGGAAATAGTTGCGAACCCTGGGTTTTGTTTTGTGTGTAGTGACTTGAAGTTACAAGTGAAGGTACGGGTGTTACAAAACCAATTTCTACCTCCCACACAGAGCCATCTCTTCAAACCATTTTACTTGTAACCACGGCTGATGCAATGCTGCTGAAACGTACCCGACATATATAAGATACAACGCATTTAAATTTGTACATTTATTTCCGTATTCTGATCGTACAAGTGTACGAGTATTGAGATCCATGGATCCTATAGTCAAGCCTAAAGTTGGACTGATCAATCCCCGTTTATGTCGCTCTTCTACGCCATCTGATTGTGTAATAAACTATTTTTTAAAAAATAAAAACCGACTTCAAAGTAAATTATCTAAAAAGCATAAAATAACGAAAATATATTGAAGTCGGTGCTAGCACATCATGTTAACTAACACTAGCACCAGCTGACACCGACTTCAATATATTTTCGTTATTTTATGCTTTTTAGATAATTTACTTTGAAGTTGGTTTTTATTTTTTTTTAAATAGTTTATTTAACACTTTTTAGTGACTTATTTTATCAAAATAGGTATCAGCACTATCACGCAACTCGAACGTCTACGTTACAGTAACTTACTGAAAACATAAAAAGTGTATATCTCTTAAACTATTGGACCGATTTTGATAAAACTTGCACTCTACCCTAAGTTGAAAAATACTCTAACTATTGCAAAAAGAATTTTCAAAATCGGACTTGTAGTTTCTGAGAAATCCGTGGACAAACATACATACATACCTACATACATATGTACATACATACATACACTCATAAAATTTGGTAAATTTGTTTAGTAGCCCACATAGACTAACATATATTAATATTACGCATTTTTATCGATATTACGCGTCGAATAGAGAACCTTCTTTTTGAAGCCGGTTAAAAAACCGTGTAGTAGTAGATCTTGCCAAAACTAGCCACTGTATCTGTTAAAGTAGGGCCAAATTAGTAGATCACATTTGACACTTCATCAAAATTTAACAACGAACCCTTGTAACGGCGGGCATAAAACATTATTAATATTTTCGAAGTTAGATCTGCACAATTTCTTTACATTAGCAGCCGAAACACGTCCACTGCTAAACAAAGGCCTCCCCATGGAAGGGAGGGGTTGCCATAATCCCCACGCTTGGCAGGCGGCTTGGGGATCGTAGTACATACAGAGACACAGCGACGCGAGGAAGAAGCGAATAGTACAGCATACAACAAGACAGCTGGCACATTCATCGACTTCCAGTCTTCGGGGGGGAGTGATGTGGCGACTCGACACAAGATGACGCCACATGTGGTACAGCGACGCGAGGAAGAAGCGAATAGTACTGCATTCAACAAGACAGATGGCGCCACCGATTTCTGAATCGTGCAAGCGAAGTTTCTCCAACTCGGAGAATATATACAACATCCCGACAACATCTATTGGGGGCTTCGGCCCTGGCCGAGCATCACACCTCGCTCGGTCGGAGGATCCTCCCTTTAGCACCGCCGCCGTAACATCGCAAATAGGTGAAAGATAAATCCAAAAGACAGGCGCTGCTGCCCGTCTTCCCGTTCTCGCTTACGGCACTCAACGAGAGGAGATGGGGGGATGTAATTCTAACCCGGCACGCCACGGGTACAATTCCTTAACTTTTTTCAATTACGATTACATTTATTGTAATAATGACAAAATAAACAGACATAAGACACTGACAGATGTCAAATGTGAGCTATTCAATTGGCCCTACAATAGGAGTAGACAGACGTATTGTTACTCACGTCATCACATTTCGCTTTGCGATGAGCGCAGCCGCCGTACGCGCATCTAAATAATGGTTTCTCGCAAACAGCATCCACGCAGGTGGCCAGGGTCTCGTCGGAGCCATCCTGGCAGTCCACGTGACCGTTGCACCGGCCAGGGTACCCAATAACTTCGCCATTGTCACACGTCTCCCTGCTGTTCTGACAGACCACCTTCCTTGTCGGATACCCGTCGACGTCGAAATATTGACGACATCTGTATAACAACGGATAATATCGCAGATTTTATTTTTGTTTTCCATGAACTCGATCAATGTAAGCCTCAATCAAGCAATGTTTGTCAACCACTTTTTTCACGTAGGAAAATCCTCATGGTTACCCGCAGCACCACGAGAATGGCAGTGTGGGTTATGCACGAATCCTACTGACTCGAAACCTACGGAACCGTTTACTATTCCGAGTCCCAACAGCGGCCAGCGAGCCCACCCTCGTCCGTGGGTATATTTGCCTGATAAGCGACACTCCTTTTTTTTTCGAGGTGGAAACGTTCAATAGTTCCCCGGGAGCTGTGGGGCTCGACCGGGGTATGTGGGATTCTTACGCACTAAAACCTCTGCGGCTCTCGCATCGGCACATGAGAATGGACCCCGGGCTCTCCAGTGGGATCTGCACCAGAAGGCCCTCAGTGGCTTGCCTTTGAGCCCGCCGCTTGGGGGGCGCATTATAGCCCCCCGGGAACCTGTCACGGTGCTCACAGGGATGGGGGTCGCAACCCCACCGGCCTCCTCAGAGTCACCGCCGTACTTTTGAGTACCCAATACGGTATAGTACCCGATCGTCCCGCGACTCGAAGAAGCGACACGCCTGTATATAAACCACAGCTGTATGCACCCGCACTCGTGCTGTGGGGGCCGAGTTTTGTGGGATTCTTACCCACTAAACCATCCCTGGTGGACTTGATCAACGCTGTGGGGAGTCCCTGTGCATTCCGATCGGACCTCTACAAAAAAATTCCGGCACAGGACAATCGCTAGATCTTGTTTCGAGGGGAAGCAATGTACGCCTTGTGGTGTTCGTAATGACGCAGGGCCTACATCGCGTCGTCGCCCCACCCTGGGGTAGCATTTAATAAGGCGCAAAACAACCTCAGTCCTTTGTTTCGTTTTCGCGGGGTCCATGGACAACATACTACGTACATGTTCAAGTCGACATCGTTGCGACAAATCGCCAGCAGCTCGTCGGAGTTGTCCGCACAGTCGCGGTTGCCGTCGCAAGTCGAGTTCACGTTCACACAGCCTCCGTATGTGCATCTGAACTTACCACGACACCTGTAGGACACGAGGAAAATGTAACTAATTGATTTTTTTAGGACGAAGATAAACATTTATTGGACCAACACAGCTTAAAACAAAACTAAGAATATCTAAGTTTAATAGTTTGCAAAAATCTGTGTGGGGCCAAAAAGAACTTTGAATCAGCATTTTGCTGCGCCATAGTAACTGTTATTCTAGCAGCACCTTTAAAAAGTGGTGAGGTCAAGTATATCTAGTACTTAACAACTAAACTAAGAATGAGAATATAATATAAAAATATAAGAATGTTTTTAAAGTGAGCTTAGTTTAGTTGTAGTTGTACCTACTGGAGCGATAAGCCACATCAACCTCCATCGAATGGCTAGATCAAAGTCTAGATTGCGATATTGTATATTGACCAATGCTGATGGTGTTACTTAGTCCGTTCGGGAGCGGTGTCGTGCGAGTAAGCTACGACATTTATTCTGCTAACACATGATTTGTAAACGAAATACATACACTTTGTATACTATAGTATAGTGGGCCAATATACCAATTATCACCTATTTTACAGTGTTACGTCTTATGGTATATTACTGTGGGGGTGTTCTGCAGAACTTAATACTATATTATAATCTGACTCCTACTGATTCACTAAGAGAGAAATTCCAAGAGAGAGATTCTAAAACGGTTGTTTCACAAAACATATTTGAATATTTTGTTAAAAAATATGACAAATAAATTAATAGTTTAAAAAACTACGCTTTTATAAGGACTTCTGCACTAAAAAGCAATAAATAAATTATCGAAACCGTTTTTTCCTTCGTTCTACCCCGTGTTTGTAATTTACGGATTGTATTTATGTGTAAAACCCCCGACCCCTACCCTGGTCCTGGTCCCTCAGATCGTCGACCTACCGTACATCGCCGCCGTCCGCGGCATGTACTGCTCGACCCACCCGACCCGATGTCCGTCTTCCTGGACCATGACACAACACCTACACCAACACCGACAACGACGTCACGAGTCGTACACACACCTACACACAGACACCGGTCTCGCCGGCGAGGCCGAAGGGTCGTACGCATGCGACCTCGACATGCATCCCCTCGCTGAGTTTCTTGCCGGTTCTTCTCAGCGGGGGCGCGTTGTGAACCGGTGGTAAACTCACACTCTCTAAGCGGCAGCCCAAGCCGAGGCCGTGGCTCCCTGAGGTGCCCTTGAGCTAGTCGCTACCTTTCTGGCTGGAGCGCTTATAGCGCTCGCCGTCTTGTCCGGTGAAGCTGTAATGGCCATCTGCGGCCAACAGCACTACTCCTACACAAAAAAAAAAATGTGTAAAACCGTGGGGCGCTTGTTCTCTGTAAATGATTACAATTTATTGTCATGTGAATCAATACTTAGCGCTCTTGAAATTTGACAGAAATGTAGAGCTGTTATTCAGAAAAGGCGCCCCACGGTTTTACACATAAATACAATCCATAAATTACAAACACGGGGTAGAAAGAAAGACATAAGACATGCCCGCTGAGTATATTCGGATCTTCTCAGTAGCAGCCGCGTTACGATCCGGTGGTACGAGTATATTGTAAAAATGTTATTTTTTTGTAAGGGCCTCCGTGGGGCCTATACATTAATAAAGACATTTTAAGTTTGCTCCATCCACTGGATGGTATGTATGACAGTGACAGAGAACTATTAAGCAAATTTTATTTGACTAAAATATGAGTCGATTTAACACAGTTGACAGTATTCCACGCGGTTTGGATTGCATACTTAGTTTTCATTCGGTTGATTACCAATCTACGTATAGTGTATAGGGGGAGATACTGACTTGTTTATACGGCAGGTGGGGAAGCTCTCATCGCTAGCATCGGCGCAGTCAGCGCGACCATCGCAGCGCTTATCCACAGCTATGCAAGACCCGTCCAAACAGCGCCACTCTCCAACACTGAAAGAATACTAGGAGTATTACTGGAAATTCAAATAGCATAAATACGAGTACTACTAGCCAATGAAACATCTTATGAAAAGTGACATACCTAAGTATGTCACTCTAAGGAAAATTCATGGACATGTGCATTCTCCCTTTTTTTTTGTGACGCGTGGGAAATCTTTCACAGATCCCCGGGAGCTGTGGGGCTCGACCTGGGTATGTGGGATTCTTACCCACTGAAACCCCCGCGGCTGTCGCATCAGCACATGAGAGGCACCCCAGGGCTCTCCGGTGGGATCTGCACCAGAGGCCCCTCAGTGCCTTGCTGTTGAGCCCGCCGCCAGGGGGCGCATTGTAGCCCCCCGGGAACCAGTCACGGTGCTCACAGGGACGGGGGTCGCAACCCCGCCGCCGTCCTCCTCGGAGTCGCCGCCGTACTCAATGGACGTTCAAAGGGCCCACACCCCGAACGTCCAGCGACTCCGAAGGATGTGCATTCTCCCTATATTAACATACGGTGCACCGACATGGCCTTTGACTAACATCCAGAAGTCCAAACTCAACGAAACATGGAGCGCAGTATACTTGGTGTTAAACTAACTAACGGATCATGTTCGAAACACCATACTGCGCTCCAAAACACGGATCACCGATGTAGCAGGAAGAGCTGCAAGTCTGAAATGGGATTGGGCAGGTCATGTCTGCAGCATGTCGGACGAGCAGTGGGCCCACAGATCGACATTTTGGAGCCCCGATACAGCGACGCGAAAACGCGGCAGTCCTCGAAAAAAATGGCGCGATGACCTGGATGCCTTCCTTGTAGATTGGCCGATAGAGGCGGGGAATAGACCAGGATGAAGGGAAAGGAGGGAGGCCTTTGCCCAGCCGTGGGGCTGACATGATAAAAATAACGAGTACTACTGGGAACTCAAGTAGAGTATTATCATTGATAATTCATAAATAGAGATATTGTGATTATTTTTTAACCGGTTTCAAAAAGATGGTTCTGTATTTCGACGCCTATGTATGTAATATTAATAAAAATGCGTAATATTCACATAATAATATGTTAGTATCCCGTGGAGTATCCGGGTAAGAATAAACAAAGTGAAAAATCCATACCTGCAATTTGTGGCTGATGTTTGCGTCAAGACTGCGGGTATACCTGAAAATCCATATTATTATGCATATTAGTTAGTCCTGAGGCTTCCGCTCGTCACTCATTATTAGCAGTCCCTGCACACTATGATGTCGTGTCGTGTCGTGACGCCTCAGCAGTATATCGGTTACATACATTTAGTATGGTTAGAGAAACATTAATAAGGCGTGTCGTGTCGCAGTGCAGCGCGCTAAATGTATGAAACCGACGCATCACGACACGACACGACACGTCAGCTTAATGTGTTTCTGTCTTAAGTGTTATAAGCCCAGGATTCTCCAGTCACAGTACCCTTCACACCGGAACAACCTGATAAATTCCTTTCTACAAGGGGCTACCTACCTACTATACTAAGTTTAATGCCAATAGTAATTAGCCCAAAGTTTGGAACTGTGCTGGGAATAGGATAAGAGCCAAGTAAAATATTAACGCGGTTGCTTTGTTAATATTTTATACTGCAGGAGGGTAAAGTGATCATATTTCTGTAATTGCTGAACGTTGCCGGACGTGTCTCTGCCGTGGATTGCAATAAGCATAATGCTCTTATGTTATTAAGAAGATATTCAACTAAAATACAGATTCATTCACTTATGCTGCTAGTCCGAAATGGAACTGCTTCAAGCGCTCGCCTGCTATTGTCCGGTGAAGCTGTAATGGCCATCTGCGGCCAACAGCGTCTATCATTCCCAAAAAAAAAAAGACGCTGCTGCCCGTCTTTGTTTTCCTTACGGACACCCAACGGGAGGAGATGGGAGGTTAGTAATCTTACCCGGACACCCCACGGGTTACTCCATTGTTAGTTAGCTTAATTACTCTCTGTAAACGTGGAAACGTTACGTTGCTTAACACTTGAAATCAAAGTTCGCGCTATCAGCTGTCGAAATTAGGTCTTTAAACACACCATTATACAAAAACCAAGATCACAGCACTAACGTCTGTGACGTTAAAACGTCCCAATTCCAGTTCATCTTTGGTTAGCGTTTTAACTTTATCGCAATACCAAAATCCGCTCAGCTGAACCATATTCAAAACATTATTAGAGTTCAACCAAAACCTTTCCGCTTACGTTTGCGGCCGTGTAAAATTATCGCGATCGCCTCCCTGGGCAGGTCATGTCTGCATCATGTCGGACGAGCAGTGGCCCCACAGAGCGACATTTTGGAGCCCCGATACAGCGACGCGAAAACGCGGCATGCCTCGAAAAAGATGGCGCGATGACCTGGATGCCTTACTTGTGGATTGGCCGATAGAGACGGGTTTGACCAACGAAATTGACCAAGATGGAGGGAAAGGAGAGCTTTGCCCGCAGTTGACTCTGGCAGGTGTGTACTATTGTAAGTATATGGAAAGATTTCTATATTTATACCTAAACTAGCTGCCCCGCGCAGCTCCGCCCGCGCTTTAATTACATTTTGCTCCCCTTTGCTCCCTACTCCCTTGATTTATCTCTCTCTCTTATAAGAAAAATCGAATTCTATGCTCTTTCTCTCCCCTCCCGCTTCGGTCCCCGTCATACTTCCCCTCTTCCTCTCCCCGTTGTCCTCTCTGAACCCTCTCCCTCCTCTCTCTTCTCCCCCCTTGCTCCACCTAACTCCTCCGATCACTCACTCCATCACCCTCCCCTCTCCTTCTCTTGCACCCTCCTCTCGTTCTATATATCCTCGTCAATCATGGTATCAGCGTCATAAAATATACTTTATAACCTATTCTCAGACCTACCCGCAAAATTTCATATATCGGTTCACCCAACTATTTAAAGACCTTGCCTTATGTTGCTTAACCTTAACCTAGCGGCATGAAATATACTTTACGACCTATTCTGAGACCTACCCGAAATACACACAAAATTTCATACAAATCAGTTCACCCATCAATTTAATGACCTGGCCTTGTGTTGCTTAACCTTAACCTAGCGGTATGAAATATACTTTATGACCTATTCTCAGACCTACCCGATATGCACAAAATAAATCATACAAATCAGTTCCCCCATCTATTTAATGACCTTACCTAACGTTGCTTAACCTTAACCTACCGGGATAAAAAGTATCCTATGTCCGTTTCCTGGCTCTAAACTACCTCCCTGCCAATTTTCAGCTAAATCGGTTCAGACGTTCTTGAGTTATAAGTGAAGTAACTAACACGACTTTCTTTTATATCTATATATATATAAAAGAAAGTCGTGGTAGTTACTTCACTTATAGATATTCTTAATGTATTAAAAATATATTTTATTATTATCAATGGACAAACTGCGGGTTAAATAAAATCTTTTTTTTTTTTAATTTAACCGACTTCAATATCGCTGAAAAGTATAAAATAATTTAAATATTATTGAAGTTGGTGCCAAATATACACAGCAGGTACGCTAACACCAACTTTTTGGTGATATTCTCATATATAAATCTCATATATTCTCATATATAAACCATCGAAAACCGTAAAATGATCTAGGTAGGTTATGATCACATTATCGTCTACATAGTTTTACATAATTCATGTTCGGAAAAAAATATTCGGTCGTAATGAAATTTGCATGGAATCATCATAGTAGTTTACTCTCTCGAACGAACATAAAAAAAGAAGGAAGTTCTTATCCGGTTGTAATAAAATTCATACAGATTCAATACAGTGGTTTCTTCTTTCGAATAAAAAAATAATCATTGAAATTGGTAAATATTTGCCAGAGTTATGACCATTTTTGTCCTTAAAAAGCGACATAAAGTCATCTATATAGGCTTTCCTGCAGCTCTCAGTGCGCAGTCACCATTCTTGTTTTTTCAGGAACTACTTATTACTAAGCAATAAATTTTTTTTGGGACCCAATCAATGGTCAATCCATTGGATGGAAGAAAGATTTTTTCAAATCGGTTCATAATTGCCAGAGTTATGCGCGAACATACATAAAAAAAAATATACAGACGAATTGAGAACCTCCTCCTTTTTTGAAGTCGGTTAAAAAAGCCACTTTCGGTGAATAATTTGAGTTAGTTACGGTATAATTTTTATTCGCATGGCAACATTAACACCAAATATGAATCTGCTAATTAGTGCTAATAAATGAACTGAGTATGATTCACCTAAAATGTTTACGAAAATTACAGGAAATGCAAAGGATCTACTGGGAATGCAGAATACGAATTTTCTTTTAGTTGAACTGCTTATTGTGGCCTTCTAAGGCCCAGTGCCAGATTAAGCCAGCGCGGGGCCCATAGCAAATCATATATTAGGTATTAAAATGTAGAGGTATAAAGTAAGGTATATACTAAGTTACGTGCGGGGCCCCCAAGTCGCGGGGCCCGTATTATTTGCTGACTCCTGTTATATGGCTAATCCGGCACTGCTTAGGCCTGCTTATTTTGTTGACACCTGTGACGTCACAATAACGGAATGCGCGGCGCGTACGTTATTTTCCCTGGTTGTTAATAACCGGTTCGTTAATTGAGAACATACTTACCAATTACAATTAGAACATGAATTCGCACCCACATTTTTACGAACTTAACTATTTTTAATTATTACGCGAAACATTGACATACGCCTTGAGGAAGATTGCACAGGAATCTTTTATAAATTATAACACACATCATAAATTCTAACATACAGACGTTATCATTGTTTATAAAAACAAGATGCGCTATATTCACAGCGGTCTGAACCTTACTTAGTGTTTATGCTGGTGGTCAAAATCGGAACTAACATCTATCTACGGAAATGACGTTTAGTTTGACAGTTTTGCGAAGACACTAGCGCCACAACTGACGACATTATAACTTGGCCGTGTTCTAGGTAAAGTCACGAAGTGGTCAGAAGTGGTTTGACCCCGTTGACCTCGGGAACACAATACTTGCTTAATGCCTACACAACAAGTTAAAAGTCACAATACTAAAATTAATAAAAAAATAATACTCTGCAATGCATGTAGCATCATTAAATTATGTGATTTCGGGCAAATAGAGTTGAAATTAGGTTGAATTGGAATTTAATAAGTGTTTTTGCTCAAGAAAACAAAAATAACGAGTTTTTTAGAATATAATGCGCCTAAATTATGTTGCTATGTTATTAATAACATTTTTGTTAATATTCGGTGAGTACTTAAACTTGGCTTATTATAATGCACTTAAGTTAAGCTTATTTTTTCCGAAAATTAAATAAGTCACAGCCAATATGAACGACAACAGGCTGTTTGCATCCATCCTGCGATTCGCACAATGTCGTCAGTCCACTTAGTGGGAAGTCTGTCCATGGGTCTTGCACTGCGTTCAGTGCCGGATTAGCCATATAGCAGGAGTCAGCAAATACTACGGGCCCTGCGCCTTGGGGGCACGGGGTACGTTATACCTCTAAACTTTAATACCTAATACAAGTCCAGAGCCTTGCCTCTGGTATGGAATTCCCCGTGGAGGCGTCAATATATGATTTACTACGGGCCTCGTGCTGGCTTAATTTGGCACTGACTGCGTTTTGTACTTAATAAGTTAATATAACTACTAGATATTCTACCTGATGGTAATAACATCACCAGAAAAAGGACTAGTGTCAGAGGACATCCTGTCCAATCCAACTACACCACTCTCGGCAGAATACGAACCCGCAACCTCCAATTTGCAAAGCAAGCAGTTACCTGCTGTACCACGGAGATTAGTGTTTGCATGTGTGTGTGTGTGTATTGGACGATGGTACCTACCTTAGATAACCAACGACACCTCATAACGCGATAGATGGCGCTGTATCATTAATATTACAATCCTGAATCGCGTTATTAAAGTTTTTAACCTGTCGGCCGTCGACGCGTAATCTCGCGTGTTAACATGGTTCAGATCTGAATCATCCGTCGCCACACGTAACACGTTAACCTAATATAGCTAAATCTCCGGGGTGTGGGTCCTTAGGACGGCCATTGAGTACGGCAGCGGGGTTGCGGCCCCCGTCTACGTGAGCACCGTGACTGGTTCCCGGAGGGACTTACAATGCGCCCCCCGGCGGCGGGCTCAAAAGCAAGGCACTAAGGGGCCCCTAGTGCAGATACCACCGGAGAGACCTGGTCCCACCGGAGGGCCCAGGTTGCCTCTCCTATGTGCTGATGCAACAGCCGCGGGGCTTTTAGTGGATAAGAATCCCACATACCCCCACAGCTCCCGGAGTACTTTTGAATGTTCCCCAGAATTAACAAAAAAAAGGAAAGCTAAATATACAACGTACTCATATACTAAGTACTCGTGTATTCAGTAGTAACATAACGTTCATTTATGTATACTCAGGATTGTCGTGTGTTCGATGTCAAAGCATGCTGGACACGGATGAGATTTGCAAGTAAGTTAAGCATCAAGTTCAAATTTTGTACTGTCATTTCTGTAATGTACTATATATGTTTTGTCAACTTAGTATCTCGACGAAAATAATGTTAGCGACACGCCTTCCACAGCTGTAATGCACTGCTACTGGTCACTCACCCGACACATTAGTTACTAAGTGAATAGAACCTGGTATCGTCAGCGATAAACTGGTTTATAAAACAGTCTAACGATTAGACTGGTTTATACTGTTGACTGTACAATCGGCCCCTGTGCTTAGCATTTGTGGACTATGAGAAGGCATTTGACTCCATCGAGACCTGGTCTGTTCTGGAGGCCTTGCAGCGCTGCCAAGTGGACTGGCGATACATCGAAGTGATGAGATGCCTATACAATGCCGCGACGATGACCGTGCAAGTACAGAACCGGCGAACTGAACATATCTATTTGCGTCGAGGAGTGAGACAAGGGGATGTCATATCCCCGAAATTGTTTACTAACGTCTTAGAAGATATGTTCAGGGCGCTGGACTGGGGAAAGTGCGGCATCAATATCAACGGCAAGTACATCTCTCACTTGCGATTTGCGGACGATATCGTCATTATGGCCGAAACGCTGGAAGACTTGCAACGAATGCTGAATGGCCTAGCTGACTCTTCTCATCGCATCGGTCTCCGGATGAATTTAGATAAAACGCAAGTAATGCTGAACAAGCATGTTTTTCCGGGACCGGTTGCCGTAAATGGGATACCTCTTGAAGTTATCCAGGAGTATGTGTACCTAGGACAGACGCTCCAACTAGGGAAGGACAACTTTGAGAAGGAAATCAAGAGAAGAATACAGCTGGGCTGGTCAGCATTCGGAAAACTTCGTCAGGTCTTCTCGTCACCGATACCGCAATGTCTGAAGACTAAGGTCTTAAATCAGTGCGTCCTACCCGTAATGACCTACGGTGCTGAGACGTGGCCACTTAAGGTACGACTAGTCCACCAATTTAAGGTCGCTCAGCGAGCTATGGATAGCGCTATGCTCGGCGTTTCTCTGAGGGATCGATTAAGAAACGAAGTAATTCGCCAGAGAACATAAGTTATTGACATAGCTCGACGGATTAGCAAGCTGAAGTGGCAGTGGGCTGGTCATATTTGCCGCAGAACCGACGATCGCTGGGGAAGACTGGTTCTGGAGTGGAGACCACGAACTGGAACTGGTTTTTCGGTCGACTGTAAACTGGTTTATTCGTTGAAGCAAAAAAGAGTCTAAATAATAGTTCGTTCATTCAGCGCCCACTCCTAGTTTAAACACTGCTGCTTGGCGGTGGAATGCATCCGTGCGCGGTGCTCCCGTTGGGTGTCCGTAAGAGGCGACTACGGGAAAACAAGAAGACAGGCAGCAGCGTATTTCTATTGGATTACCTCCCACCTATACTGTGGTTCCCAAGACGCCTGCCTTTGGGAGGCCTTTGTTCAACAGTGGACATCTTTTGGCTGCTACTACTTGGCGGTGGAATGTCTGACGATGTGGTGGTACTTACCTGGAAAGTCCTTTGTACAAGTTAATTACTATAACTACTATATAAATATCATATACCACTGAAACCAAGAATGAAATTCACCGACATAGATCTAAGAATCTGCAATTTGAAGTGACAATGGGCCGAAATCGCTCGCAGAATCGATACCCATGGGGAAGAAATGTTCCCGAGTGGTGACCACGAACCGGAGGACGCAGTGTAGGCAGCCCCGGATCTACGATTTTTTCGAACCGGGGCAGAAACTTGATAGTGGCGAACTTGATAGTGATAGAAACTTGATCCTTTCAGCGTGTGAGAAATTACTTAAAAAAACTCTAATCTCAAATCGGCATCACAAGTTCACTTGTGGTGTGTGCCTGTGTAGCGCCTTTTTCTTACAAGTCGAACGCGATCCAACGAGTTTTTTATTTTTAATCATATTATATGATTTTGGCCCCCTGAACATGCCGCCCGGGGCCCCGGTTTGCCCCCCTCCCTGGATCCGGGCCTGAGTGTAAACAGGCCTTCCACTAGGTGGACTGACGACATTTGCAGGCAATCGGTGGATGCTAATTAGCCAATTGTCGCTCATTCTTGCGTTCAGCAGCGGACGGTGTCCGGCTGGTGATGAAGAAGACGTACTCTTAGCGTATTATTTGTTCATGGTTTAACAGTGATAGTGAATGGCGCTGTGCGAATGGCTCCTGCATAACTCTGGGCAAACGCTGTGATGGCCACGCGGACTGTGCGGACGCCAGCGACGAGAGTTTCGTCACCTGCCGCCAGAACAGGTTAGTTTCATAGGCATCCATAGGTCGTCTCCCTAAAGGGAGATACAAAAAGGTCTATTTAAAGAAAGAAATGGAGAAAAATGTCTAAAGGTAGAGCTCACTTTTAGTGTAAGTCCATCTCCATCATCCAGACATTTAATTCTCAACTATAAACTGCCCATGAAGGTGGGCTTTCGAGAATACGTGGGGTTCCTAATCAAAGGATTTTTTTTTTGGGAGGACAGTCGCTGTTGGCCGCAGATGGCCATTACAGCTTCACCGGACAAGAGGGCGAGCGCTTAAAACGCTCCAGCCAGAAAGGCAGGGGGGGCGACGAGGTCAAGGGCACCTCAGGGAGGCACGGCCTCGGCTTGGGCTGTCGCTTAGAGAGGGCTGATTTTACCCCCGGTTCACAACGCGCTCCCACTGAGAAGAACCGGCAAGAAACTCAGTGGGGTGATGCTCGTCGTTGAGATCGCATACGTACGACCCTTCGGCCTCGCCGGCGAGACCGGTGTCTGTTTGATAGTGTAGCATACGGTTGTCGGGGAGGGGCAGGCTCAATGCCATGGTCCAAAAGGGCCGACATTGGGTCTGGGGGATCTATCAATACGTGCCGCGGACGGCGGCGCGAGTCTGGATGACTATCCTAATCAAAGGTGCCGAAGAAAATCCTCATTCGAAGAATATGTTCGGGGTCTCAGCTAGTGGGTGCAGAACACAGTTAACAAAATCGCTCTTGGATACAAATTTGGTAGCTATAGTTCCACTGAAACGATGTACAGCTTTTCGTTACGTGACGGTATGTAAGTATGTACCTATCTCTAAGGCTTTAGAACGGCCTAAAACCTAAATGGCTCGATGAATTTGGAGTTAACATATATTGTTTGATTTGACTTAGTTATGAGAGTAAACATGTATGATTACTAATTATAATGATGATATATATGTATGATTTAAAAAAATATGGTGAGACTTAGCCGCCAAAGACTTAGCTGCCCCCGCGGCTGTTGCATCGGCACATGAGAAGGTGGACACCAGGGCTCTCCGGTGGGATCTGCACGAGGGGGATCCCTTCAGTGAGCCCGCCGCCGGGGGGTGTATTAAGCGACTTAGGACCTACACTTACTATTCGCCCGCTTAAAGGTCGCATTTAGTGGAGACGCACAGAGCCATGGAATGAAATAATTGTATTTTTATTCTCAGTTGTCCAGCAGATGCGTTCAGGTGTGCTTACGGAGCGTGCGTGAACGGCTCAGCGCCCTGCAACTCCAAGCAGGACTGCTTCGATAACTCTGATGAGGCGCTGACGAGATGTCTCCCAGAGACCGCCAGGACACAGTAAGAATAATTAAGGTTTAAGAAACTTTATTCTCATAAAGAATTACAAAATTCACTTACAGGAGAACATAATAAGAAGCAAAACTTAAAATAATTTAAATTAAATACCTGCATGCGCGAGAGTAACAACCAAATCACTTACATAAGTTTTATATAACGAAGTACGAAGTATTTTACTAATGGGTCAATTGTTTGTATAATATATATAAATTATTATTATTATTTGTATATTATATTGTTTGTTTAATCACTATAGCAAGACCAACAACACTAAATAAAATCCACCAGTTTGTAAGTTCAGAACCATATTAAACATATCTAAATATTGAAAACGATCTTTCATTTAATTAAAATATTGTGTATTTGATGCAAATGCAAGATTATTTTTCGTATTGGTAGGTAGGTACCCACATATAATAAAAATATACACAGATCAACATCGACTAGATGCGTTAAGTTACCTAGGGAATAAAATATTTTTATAACGTTTTTAACAAATGGTTTTTCAGTAGTTTTTTAAACATTTGGATAGATTTAGTTTCCTTGATATTATTAGGTAAACTATTGCACAATTGTGCACTTTCAAACGTAATATTTTTTTACCATAATTTGTCCGAGGTGGGCGCAAGATTATACTATTAGCATTTCTAAGCCGTCGCAAGTACGGGTGTGTATTTTTAGTTTTAAATGTTACACTTGTATGTGTTTCTTTATTTAATATTTTCCGTATTAGAATACATGTATAATATTTGTACGTTTTGCTTATATCCATTAATTTTGTATCGTTATATAATTTTAGTGTTTGTGTCCGATAATCAAGATTAAATAATGTTTTTATTAGTTTATTTTGCGATGTTTGTAATACTTTTAAATTGGTTTTGGCGGCTGAACCCCAGACTTCAATCAAGTAGTCAATGTGCGTCTTAACTAAAGAATTGTATATGTAATATTTTACAGGGTGCGGTAAACACTTGGTTATGCCACGAAGATCACCAGTTAGGGATGTTAACTTTGATTTAACTTTTTTAATATGAGGTTTCCATGTCAACTTACTGTCAAGAATGAGGCCTAAGTATTTTTCATCGTCTGTCCGGCTAATGATTTGGCCATTAATTCTTAATGGTTCAAAACTAGATATTTTTTTATTCTTTGCAGCAAATATAACATAGTGCGTTTTTTCTACATTAATAGTTAGCAGATTACTCTGAAACCAGTTGTTAAGAAGGTCAAGGTCACTCTGAGCATTACTTACGATTGAATCTATTGCATGGTCATAATAAAATAGATTAGTGTCATCCGCGTACATTGACAATTCACCATTAAGTTGTAGTGTGCTTATACTGTTTACATACACTAAAAATAGCAAAGGTCCCAATATTGAGCCTTGAGGGAATCCATAGGTTATAGATGCCATAGGACTTTGGAAGTCTCCAATCTTAACTACCTGAGAACGTTCCGCAAGATATGATTCGAGAATTTTATATGCTTTGTCAGTAATACCAATGTCGATTAAATTGTTTAAAAGAATTTTGTGACTAATAGTATCAAATGCTTTTTTTAGGTCGATAAATATGCCTAGGCTTATTTTCTTTTCGTCTATATTGTTTTTAATTTTAGTAATTAGGTCTACATTAGCTGTTAAAGTATTCGATTTAGGCCGGAATCCGTATTGTTTATGATAGAGAAAGTCGATTGATTTCAAGTAAATTTCAAGCCGATTGTAGATAACTTTTTCGAAAAATTTATACATTACTGGTAACACAGATATAGGACGGTAAATGTTTGGGTCTGATTTGGACCCTGATTTATAGATTGGTGTTACTTTTGCGACTTTTAGATTAGTCGGGAACGATCCATGGTCTAAACAGAAATTTATGCATGAGGTAAGCTCTTTTACAATTTGATGCATAAGACATTTTATTGTTCTCGTATTTACTCCATCGATACCGGCACTAGTATTAGCATCTAAATTATTAATGATTTTCAAAATTTCATCAGTTGTGGCTGGCTTTAAATATGTCAAACCAAATGATGATTTTTGGGTGGTTACTGTAACAGAGGTGTGAGTCTTGTTATCGTGATACTTTATAGGAATCGAGTTTGCTAACGTAGAACCAACCGTTGCAAAAAAGTCATTGAAACATTTACAGATTTCGTTCGCATCTGTTGTTGTAAAACCTCCTCTTTCTAACTTCGCTGGCAATATTTAGCATATACATTTACAGGATCGCAGTGAATAAATTAATCTACGAGCTGCACAAGCTTTTCATATTTTACGTAAACTAGAGGCCCATCCAGGCATCCATTTTTAGGGTTCCATACCTAAAAGGTAATAAAATCTTTTTAAAAAAAATTGAACCGACTTCAATATCACTGAAAAGTATAAAATAATTTAAATATTATAGAAGTTGGTGTTAGCGTACCTGCTGTGTATAATAATATTTAAATTATGTTATACTTTTCAGTGATATTGAAGTCTATTCAATTTATTTTTTAAAGATTTTATTTTATACTTTTTAGTGATATTTTCATAAATATTGATTGAACCATCGAAGACGATAAAATGATCTAGGTAGGTTATGATCACATTATCGTCTACATAGTTTTACATAATTCATGTTTCTTCAGAAAAAAATATCCGGTTGTAATGAAATTTGCATGGAATCATCATAGTAGTTTACTCTCTCGAATAAAAAAAAGAATCATCGAAATCGGTGTATATTTGTCAGAGTAATGTAATGGAGAACATCAGTTTTATGGTTTTTACCAGATAAATTCCTCCACATCGTTCATGGTCCTCCAGTAAGTTCTTAGCCGGTGGTGATAAAATTCATACAGATTCATTACAGCGGTTAAATCTTTCGAATAAAAAAAAATCATTGAAATTGGTAAATATCTGCCAGAGTTATGACCATTTTGGTCCGTAAAAAGCGACATAAAGTCATCTATGCGCAGTCACCATTCTTGTTTTTTTCAGGAACTACTTATTCGTAAGCAATAATTTTATGGGACCCAATTAACGGATTAAAGAATGGATGGAAGCAAGATTTTTTCAAATCGGTTCATAATTGCCAGAGTTATGCGCGAACATACATAGAAAAAAAAATATATACAGACGAATTGATAACCTCCTCCTTTTTTGAAGTTGGTTAAAAAAGAAACCCTTATGGTGGAACCCTGGTGTGACTTCGTCTGTCTGTCACACCTACATATTTCAGGAACTACTGAGGCTATCTATATGAAACTTGGGATAGTTTTAGATCTTACTTACCCAATATTTCCAATGAGGTTGGGTAAGTTACCCAACCTCATTGCAATGTTTTTTTTTATGTGCGTGAAATGGGTCCCCCCTGAACTTGGCAATCATTCACTGAGCTGACAATATTTTGTCTAATTATACATTTAGGTATTTAAAAGAAATTGTAACAGGGATGTTTTTAAGTACAAATCATCATGTTAGAATTAAAACTCAAAAAATTCGGCGCTGCGCGCTTGATGTTGATCGCTGACAGACATGTATGTGACTATGGATGATTTTTTAACGGAGGTTACCTTATAACCGGTTTGCAGAAGATCCACTATTTTTAAAGAATTGCTTTTTGCCCCTTTTTAACCAACTTAAACAAGTAATAACTTTTAAAAACTAAAACCCGACTACTGATAAAATCGCAGTCTAATAATGCGATATTATAATAGCCTATAACCAGCGGACAATCAAGATGCTACTAAACGACACCCTACTTGTCAAATTATGTTAAGTAGATTAAAAGATATGCGGGAACAGATGAACATACATACATACATACATTCTTGTTAAAATCATAACCCTCCCTCCGTTCCATGGTCGGTTAAAAAAGGAAGATGTTATCAATTCGGTTGTATGTTTTTATATATATATATATTTTTTGTTACTGTTTTTTATTTTTGTCGTTTACGCACCGATGTGAAAAATTATTTTTTTAATCGAAAGTATATGCTTCCAGATTGGTCCCATTTTTTTCTAAATCAAGTTCTGATGATTTAAACCATGAGTAACTGAGGGAACTCCTTAAATATTATAGACATACATATAGCGTTTTTGGTAGTTTTAGAAACAAGTCAAGCATTTTCATTCAGGAAGTATCATTTGGTGAAGTGGATCTGATGAAGAAGACCAAAGATGGCCACCGGAACTCTGTAATAAAACAATACATCCTAGCCGTGCCTCGACGAGTAATTGCTAGAAAAATGGAGATCACGGTCTGATGATGGAGCAGGAAGGTCGTCACGGGATCTCTGCACCAATAAACGTAGATCCGCCGAGTTTGGGCTCGTTGGGTAGCTCTCGATGAGTAGTTGCTACAAAAATGGTGATCAAAGTCTGATAATGGAGCAGGAAGGTCGTCACTGGATGTCGGCACCAACTAACGTAGACTTACCGAATTTGGACTCGATGGATAGGTCTCGACGAGTAGTTGCTAGAAAAATGGAGATCAGGGTCTGATGATGGAGCAGGAAGGTCGTCACGGGATCTCTGCACCAATAAACGTAGACCTACCGAATTTGGACTCGATGGATAGGTCTCGACGAGTAGTTGCTAGAAAAATGGTGATCAGGGTCTGATGATGGGGTAAGAAGGTGGACACGGGATTATTAGTTGCATTTTGAAGGCGGTTCTTTTATTTTGTAGAAATTATTGAGTTTAAAGGTGACAACTAGACAAAAATTGTTTTATGTTTGGATTTGGGTAAGATCTATGATATTATATAGTAAAATATCATTGGGTAAGATAATGGAAATTCACAACAAAAAAAAACAAAACCTCTTCTACAAACGTCAATTATAGTTAATGCTCATTTATCCGTTTTTTGAAATCCGGTTATTTCTACGCAGTTAGCGAGTAGAGATATCAAATATCTCTTATTCAATAATCGAAAAGTAGTCACATATGGGCTGGTGCTGCTAAATGTCATCTTGCAGATTTGGATTCAGTGGAGAAGCGTGCTAAGAGGCTTATTGGTGACGCAGGGTTAGTAGCGGCTAATTTACAAAGCCTAGAGCACAGGCGCAGAGTAGTCAGCCTCTCGGTATTCTACAGGATGCATTTTGGAGAGTGTGCGCAGGAATTGCATGACTTGATTCCACCATCTTCCTTTCATCATCGGACGACGAGACGCACGGCACGTACACACCCTTATGTGGTGAACCGTGAAAGTGCATTCAGTCCGGACTAAGCGGTTTGCTTCTTCATTTATAATAAGGACAGCTAAGGACTGGAACAGTTTGCCTGCGTCGGTTTTCCCGCCCGATTATAATATGGGTCTTCAAGACTAGAGTGAATAGGCTTTTAATAAGCCCGTGTGTTTTACCATCCTCGATTATGTCGCCGCTTTCCATAAGGTGGGACTGCAGTCCAGCACTACCGTATAAGTAGTAAAAAAACTGCCTTAATTATAACTAAAGTTAATTGACATTTGTGAGAGCGGCAGTAATATTTCGAATGTTTTTAGTTATGCTTTGATGAATTTGATCACCAGCAAAAAAATCTTAACTTGCCCCCCCCTAGACCAAAAGCTGCGTACGCCCATGTGTGTGGGAGCCCTTACTGAGGTGTAATGTGTGTGTGTCTTTAATAGGTCAAAAGAAAATACCTAACTAGTGTAGACAATACCTTAATTAATATTATATCTCATTTTCAGATGTGACATGACCACGCTAAGCGATGGTAAGGTCCTGTTTTCTTGCTTCATCCGAACCGATTGCGAAAACGGCCAGCTTCTCGACGTAGCAGACCGTTGTGACGGCAAAGTGGACTGCACTGATGGATCTGACGAGACCATTGCGCGGTGTACGGAGACCAAATGCGGAGAGGACACGTTTAGATGCGCCTATGGAGGATGCGCGCATAAATATGCTCAATGTAATGGGGTAAGTGCAAAGAACGTGACGTAGTCAACGTAGGGTTTTTATCTTCTTCTTCTCACATTCCTCTCCCCCGGCATCTTCGCGGTGCCCGCAATCACGCAGGGCCTACACTGCATCGGCACCCGCTTCGGGGTCACAATTAGTAGGGATGTACCAGAGCCTCCAACCTGTGCATCCGCGACCCACGAGCCCCATTTAAGGCAGGCCAATTTATATGAAATGGAAAGGTTTATTTCAAATACACACATCAAAAGTGTCTAGGGATCAACATATATTTTTGCAATAACTTTTCTCCTGATTGATATTAATTAAAATTTTCTTTAAGGATTCATCAAATAAAGTGTTTTCGTTTGTCACAGTAACGATAAACCAAGTCACCTTTGCATTAATAAAGAAATTTGCCATTTTCCTAATAAAGGGATTTTTGACATTTGAACCACTACACAAAAGTTCGAAAAAAAGACTGAAATAACAGTTTTCTTTAAAATTTTATTGGGTAACTTAAACAATTAATAATCCGTGTTTCTACCGCGAACACTAACAACACAAGAACCTCGGTTTGGCATACTCAAAATGAGTTCATCCAAATCACGCTGTGGAATGGCCGCCCATGTTCGTTGCAACAACAAAAAAAAGGTCTTCTTGCGACTGGATACCCTCCATATTCGGCAGAGCTCTTCTCTGTAGCATATCCCATGCATGCTCAATCGGGTTCAAGTCTGGCGACTGAGCAGGCCAGGGCAGGACATTGATGTTAGCTGCGGCGAGAGTCTGTCTTACAACTCTTGCGGTGTGCGGTCGTGCATTATCATGCATTAACTGAAATAAGGGACCGATTTGCACTTGTAGAGGAACGATGACGTCTGATACAATCGTCTCAGCATAAATTTGAGCGTTGAGGTTGCCTCTGATCCAAATCAACTCAGTTCTTCCGCCGATCCAAATACCCGCCCATACCATGATGGTTCCACCACTATAAGGATGGACTTCCTGGCAGGATTTTAATCGCTGTTGGCGTCCAGGGGTTCTCCAGTGTCGTATACGTCTTGTATCCGGTCTCATACCAAAACGAGACTCATCAGAAAAGCACACGAAACGCCATTGTTCTTCTGCCCAATTTCTGTGTTCAAGAGCCCATTGATATCGAATCCTACGATTGTGCATTGCTATAGGTGGTACCCGTAGCGGTCTTCGGGAATGAAGGTTCACTTCATGCAAGCGGTTTCTGACTGTTTGGTCGCTAATTAAGTTCCCTGAAGAGTGATGAAGCCTCACGGCTAACATCATGGCAGTTATTGTTGGAGCTCTTCGAGTTAAGATTTGAATATATCGGTCTTGTCTCCGTGTGGTGCAGCGATACCGTCCTCCATGGCGCTCAGCCACGGTACCAGTGCTTCGGTAACGTGTCCAAAGTCGACTGATAACACTCTGACTTGTATTCAGAGCTAAAGCCACAGTACGTTGCCGGGAACCAGCTTCTATCATTCCCACGGCTCTGAGCATTTCTTCCCTGCTTAAATGACGTCGCCGCTCCATAATAACGTTGGTTTTAATCAGTAGTAGGGAAACAGTAGCACTAATAATGTCTTCAATGCGTTGTATGTTTTTATAGGGAAAATATTGACAGCTGATTTTCATCTTTTACTCGAATTTGATTCACAGTTCCTGATTCAAATTATGAAATGCACCAAAAAGGATCCATATAAATTTATAAAATCATAAATTTATTACAAAGCCACATCTCAATCTCAAGAAATCCGCTTAAAAATGCTTGATCCCTAGACACTTTTGATGTGTGTAGGTCAAAATTAGAACTTTGAATTGTAATAGTTTTTAATAAAAACTACCACCGGATCACGCGGCCTCGACTGCGATGAAGCGGCGAGAAATTCAGTGGCCTTCCACTCAATTTAATGTTTTTTTTCTCTCTATCAACATAGTAAGTATGTACTCTGACGGTCACGAATGGTGTACCACCTTTAGGATGACAATCGCTTGAACGAGCCGGCCCAAAATACGTGCGGGCGGGGTAAGCGCACGTAACATTGTACAAACGATTTTGATTGAAAACTGGTACACCGTTCGTGTCCGCGATAGTACATCTTCTTCTCACAAACATATTTATCAGTGCCAACGTTTTGCTATCGGAATTTAAAAACGTGAATAAAAACGAATCAAAAGAAAAAATAAAAGGAAGATATTCGGACCAGACTCATAAAGCAGCACCCGCGCGCGAGTATGACTTGAGCAGCAGCTATCACTTCCTTCAACCATATTGGAGCGAAACTGGTGACCCAACACACAAAGCCGCCAACAATGGTGATGACTGGCATGCTTAGCCCTCTCATTTCCTATAACGCAGAGATCCCATCCCATCCCATCTTGCTTGTTGATCATAAACACATTACTTTCAGATAGTCGATTGCGCTGACGGGTCGGATGAGAGTGACGGACTGTGCGGTAGGGTTCCCACACCGAAGCCTCCTATAGACGTCACCACAACCGCGTAAGATTCGATATCCTTAGGCCTCGTTTACGGAAACGCGGGGCGTCGCGCGTCGCGTGTGGCGGCGCGGCCCGCACTAAATTCAAATGTAGGGCGTTGTATGAGTGTGTTTACGGAGAAGCGATTTTACACGCGTTTGCTTGAAATGGAGCGTGTTTTACGGCGGCGCCCGCGGATGGCATCGCCGCGTCTCACGCGGCGTTCATCGCGGCGGCGCACGCAGCGGCGATTCTCGATGAAGCGATGCCTGTGGCGGAACCTTCTGCCAGTCTATTTGGTAATCATGCAACACAGATGTAGTCACCATCGCAATGAAGTATGATATGATCGATTTTTTTTTTAGAAGAAAATTGCATGTTAGAAAGTGAGTTGCACCGTTGCACGCGGCGGTGCCCGCCGCGGGCGCAGCGGCGGGCACCGCCACTCTTCCCGCCCCGCGTCTCTATAAACAGCATCATATATTGCTATAAGTTTGTGTTTACGTGTGCGATGATACGCGCCGCTTCACGCGCCGCCGCTACGTAAACAATAAAAACGTCCGACGCGCCGCGAGACGCCACGCCACACGCGACGCGCGACGCCCCGCGTTTCCGTAAACGAGGCCTAAGTTCTTTAATAACAAGATGCGTCGAAAAACTACATACCAGGTGGTAGGTTCCTCGTGCAAGGAACTGTCCAGGTAGGTGCCACCGCAGTGTCAGATATTCTGCCGCCAAGCAGCAGTGTGTAAGCATTGCTGTGTTCCGGTGGAAAGAGCACTGTAGCTGGCCAAATTAACGTGTTTAAGGGGCTTAATAACTGAACACCTACGTTATTTCTGGTTGATACCTAATTACCTATCTGAAGGACCCTTGCACAAGTATTACTTTATAAAACGCAAAGTTACCTATGGCATAGATGGATGACCGTACTGAGCGACCGTACTACCATTCGAACAGAGCGTCTTAGTGGGTCTTTGATGTCATCTAGAAAGCAGGCAGCAGCTTAAACAAACCTAATACCTACCAGGTTGGCTACAAACCTGGTTTTTGGCTATGTTCCAGGCCAACACTGAGCAGTTGTGTCCTGCCGCCTTATCCAGAGCACGGTACTTACTCAGTGCCCGGCAAATCATTAGAACCTGGTGAGATCCAGGATCACATATATGTAAACTACACCTGCACACCGCCATACAAAATCGTTGGAAGAAACTTTCTTTCCTGCAACCAAGGAGTTTGGTCTGGAGAGTTCCCAAGTTGCAAACGTAAGTCAATGTAATATTTAGCTTTGCACTGACACCGCGCTGATTATTACTGATACCGCCCTGACACTGCACGAATTGTCACCTATTTTTTAACCGACTTCAAAAAAGGAGGAGGTTCTCAATTCGTCTGTATATATATTTTTTTTTTTTTTATGTATGTTCGCATCGATATTATGTTCGCGCATAACTCTGGCAATTATTAACCGATTTGAAAAAATCTTCCTTCCATCCATTCTTCAATCCATTGATTGGGTCCCATAAAAAAATTATTGCTTAGTAATAAGTAGTTCCTAAAAAAACAAGAATGGTGACTGCGCACTGAGAGCTGCAAGAAAGCCTATATAGATGACGTTTTAGTCGCTCGGACTCGCTCGGTCGGACAAAAATGGTCATAACTCTGGCAAATATTTACCAATTTCAATGATTCTTTTTTTATTCGAAAGAAGAAACCACTGTATTGAATCTGTATGAATTTTATTACAACCGGATAAGAACTTCCTGGAGGACCATGAACGATGTGGAGGAATTTATCTGGTAAAAACCATAAAACTGATGTTCTCCATTACATTGCTCTGACAATTATGAACCGATTTCGATGATTCTTTTTTTATTCGAGAGAGTAAACTACTATGATGTTTCCATGCAAATTTCATTACGACCGGATATTTTTTTCTGAAGAAACATGAATTATGTAAAACTATGTAGACGATAATGTGACCATAACCTACCTAGATAATTTTACGGTTTTCGATGGTTCAATCTTTATATGTTTATGAAAATATCACTAAAAAGTTTAAAATAAAATCTTTTTAAAAAAAAATTGAACCGACTTCAATATCACTGAAAAGTATAAAATAATTTAAATATTATTGAAGTTGGTGCCAAATATACACAGCAGGTACGCTAACACCAACTTCAATAATATTTAAATTATTTTATACTTTTCAGTGATATTGATTTTTTTTTTAAAAAGATTTTATTTCTCGGGAGAAACCTTTGAAAGGTGCTCGGGACTTGTGGGGCTCAATCGCGGTATGTAAAATTCTTACACACAAAAACCCCCACGACTATCGCATCGGCACATGAGCGGGGACACCAGGGCTCTCCGGTGGTATCTGCACCATCAGCAGCCCCTCAGTTGAGACTCCCGGGAACCAGACACAGTGCTCACGGTGACCTAGAGCCCACACCCCGAACAACCAGCGACTCCGAAGAGTGCACTGACACCTGCTGAAAACACGCTTAAGGGCTCCCACACATAACTGCGAATTCGCATAGCATCGCAAATATCTGCGAGAAACAAATGAATTTTCACGACATTGATACAACATACTGCACACTGACATTGCACCAAGAAGCTTCTTGGTGCGCTTACATCGTACTAACATTGCATTGGCCCTCCAGTGACAAGTCTCTGACACCGCCCACTGACACCGCACTATACTACGTCAGTGTAGTATAGACCTTAGAGCTGAACTTCCTTTCGGTTTTTATCTAAACAATGAGTGTCAATCGATGTTCCGCAATAAATCTATCCTTTTCTTTAATATAATGCTACTACATCTTCATACTATATCTTCTAAGTATTCTATTTAATCCGCTTACACCTTCTTATTTTTTTTTTAATATTTTTTTTTTTTGGGTATGATAGACGCTGTTGGCCGCAGATGGCCATTACAGCTTCACCGGACAATAGGAGGCGAGCGCTTAAAGCGCTCTAGCCTTTACGGCAGAAATAGCGACGAGCTCAAGGGCACCTCGGGGAGGCACGGCCTCGGCTTGGGCTGTCGCTTAAGAGAGGGCTGAGTTTACCACCGGTTCACAACGCGCCCCCACTGAGAAGAACCGGCAAGAAACTCAGCTTAAAAATCGTTTCATTTAGTAGTCAATCGTAGTCATGAAGCGCATACTAGAATTTTAAGATCATCAGATGTTGGAAATGCCAATGCATTCCTCAAACTTCTTTGATAAATCCTTTTCCGTACAAGCTTTTCGTTTGTGGAATGCATTGCCATTTACATGTAACTTTTGGTGTACAATAAAGTGTATTTATTATTATTATTGCCTGTTTCAATAAGAAGCCCATGAAGCTATAGTATAGGTTCATGAAGAAGCCTATAGTTGCATGATAAGAAGTGCTCAATCCTAGCTGTCATTTAAAGAAATGGTCAGAGACCATTAACTGAGCCTATAAATTCCTGTTTGTCTGTTTTAATTTTTTTTTAAATGCACTTATATATTAATTACTATTAGATTTTGTAATATATAACTACATATACATACATATAATGTGTATAAGATGTACAATTTACGATATGTACCAAAGTATGTACACCACTAGGCTACCCAAATTGTTCAGGTTCTTCTTTTTAAAGTTTTGGTTGTCTGGAAGAAATCGCTATTAGCGATAAGACCGCCAGTTGTACCTAATATAAGTTATTTTCTAAGTTTGCTGTAAGTTTTACTTTGATGTGCAAATAACGAGTATTCTATTCTATTCTATACCATTCTGTTCTGTTCTGTTCTGTTCTATTCTATAATGCATGAACCAATTTTTATATTCATTGTTATAGTATACTGTAAATTGGATAAGCACGTCAGTGTGGAGTATCGCTGTCTGTTCTCCGGGAGTCGCTCCCTCCAAGGGTCCAGGGTTTGCGGTAACGAGGAACCTTCGGGTGTCACCGTCAAACCTGTCTGCTTAACCCCTAACTACTATTACCCGGGCGTGCTGCCGTTCATGCGGTGTGTGGAAGGCACCTGGGACTCCATTGCTACTTGCATACCAGGTATACATTCATTACAAATTTATTATAAAATAAATGAACATTCATTAACAAAATGATATTTAAAATGTGGTCACGGGTATCGCGAACTTACTTGTGCTGGTGGCGGAAACGTGAACTAACGGTTTAATTATGATAATGACGTGTAGTTTGACAGTTTTATCAGACAGTAGTGATACTCCGATCGGCAAAAATAATTATGTCAGCCTGCGGCTTGAAAGGAAACAGCGACACAACTATTTCTGGGTGTTGTAGAATACTGGCTAGTTTATAATCAAAATGTATTCAAATATACATCCTTCTAATTTAGACATATAATTTATGTGTCACTTCATAATAAATCTTTTACAACAGATGAACAGTTTTTCCTCTTTATATATAATATTATATTCCACATTCGTTATCAGCACGAAATATCTTAATTAAAAGAAGATAATTATGGCTGCAACCAGTTTTCAAGGAATCCCGATGTTGAGCAATCGCGATGGTTACTCTAGCTGGAAATTCAGAATGCGTATGCTGTTAAAGCATGAAGAACTTTGGAGCACCGTAAATGGGTATGTAGAGACTGATAAAACTCCTCTAGACATACGTGCTAAAAACGACCAGAAGGCTCTGTCCAAAATATGCCTTACAGTCGAAGGTGCTGCTATCACGCATGTAAGAACAGCAACGACAGCAAAGGAAGCATGGGATTCTCTGCAAAGAGCTTATGAGGATCGCGGGTTAGGTCGAAAACTGTCTTTGGAGAGACGTTTGTATCGGTACTGCTTGTCAGATTTCACAAATATTGAAATGTACTTGAACGCAGTCATGACAACCGCACAGGATCTGGCCGATATTGGCAAAATCATAGATGATAGCTCTCTTGCTGCGATAATTTTGGGTGGTTTAACTCCACGATATGAACCATTGATTATGGCCTTAGAACACAGTAACATAGAAGTGACGTCGGAGTTGGTAAAGACGAAATTATTGAGTGAAATGTCGAAAGAAGCTCAAAGTGATGAGGCGGCACTAAGGTCTACACATAAAAGGAAGACCATAATATGTTACAAATGCAAACGGCCTGGGCATAAGAGCCCTAATTGTCCACTTAATAAGGATAAAAGGAAAGAAAACTGTACGCAGAAAACAGGACAGACTGTCATCGCTACGGGACAAGTTAACACGGACGATAATGTTTTGGAAATGGCTTTGTCTGCACCGGGTGATCATGGTAACAAGTGGATCATCGATTCAGGAGCGACTTCACACATGACTTCGCATCGTGAATGGTTTCGAAGTTACCAACACATTGATGGTGGGAAGATAGCCATTGCAAACGGTGAGATGTTGCCAGCTGTGGGTATTGGTGAGGTTTTTATTCATACTGCTAATCCACTAATAAATAAAATAACTAATGTCGTTCATGTTCCCGGTTTAAAATGTAATTTACTTTCAGTAAAGAAAATTGTTGAAAAAGGTTTCTCAATCGTTTTTGATATGAATGGTTGTAATTTTTATAGTTCAAATGATGTATCTTATACTCGTAATTCTCTATTGCATGGTTCGTTTAGTGGTGGACTGTATACATTAGATTGTTCAGTTAATTTTCCGCAAGAAATTTTAGCTTGTAATGCGCAGTCCGAGCTATCCAAGTTTCAGCTTTGGCATAGGCGCTTAGGACATCTTTGTCGTATTGGTATGGATCTACTCAAAAAGGGTTTAGCTGACGGCGTAGAGTTTGCGGAAGTGGATAAACAACCATGTATCCCCTGCATAGAGGGAAAGCAAGCAAGAAAACCCTTCAAAAGGTTGAAGTATAAAAGAGCTACCTCAGTATTAGAGTTAGTTCACACTGATGTGTGTGGGCCGATGTCAACCACTTCATTTAAAGGTAATAAGTACTTTATTTTTTTTGTAGATGATTATACACGTTTCATATTTGTTTATTGTATGGCTTCTAAGACAGAAGTGAAGTCTAAGTTTTGTGCTTTCCAATCTCTCGTTGAGAGACAAACCGGCGCAAAACTCAAATGTTTGCGTTCCGATAACGGCACCGAGTATGTCAATAAAGAGTTGGCAGACTATTTAAAATCTCAAGGGATTGAACATCAAACGACGGCGCCGTACAGTCCTCAACAAAATGGAGTAAGTGAGCGATGTAATCGTAGTATTGTAGAGAAGGCTCGGTCTTTGTTGTCACATGGGTCTCTCTCGAAAGCATATTGGCAGGATGCTGTAGAGACTAGTGTCTACTTGAAGAACCGGTCCCCTCATCGTGCACTTACAGGCAAAACTCCGTTTGAAATGTGGTATAAAAGCAAACCAGATTTATCTCATTTAAAGGTATTTGGATGTAGAGCTTTAGTTTATGTTCCTTCATGTCAAAGAACTAAATTGGACATGAAAGCAACTGAACATATTTTTGTTGGATATTCAGAAGATCCTAGGAGCTATTTTTTCCGAGATGCCGAGACACCTAGGAGGTTACTCAAGTCACGTGATGTTACTTTCTTTGAAAATAATTTCACTGGACTGAAGTGTGATCCTGTGAGTGTTGTTAACTCAAATGTTGTTAATTTACTGTCACAGCCTGTACCCCAAGAAGTGTCTTCACCTTCAGAAGATACTGAGGTTATTATAGAGGAGCATGGAGACGACTTTGTGGATGCTGATGAAGCAATTGATAGCGAAGAAGCAGAGTCAACACACTCAGGTGAACAAAGTTTTCAATCTCCGGTTCCCTCAAATGAACCAAGTGATGACAATGTTGATAGTTCTAACAGGAGATATCCTCAGCGAGTACGTAAACCTCCAGATTATTTTTCGTATAGTACTGTAGACAGTGATGTTTTTGGTGATGATCCAATAACATATCGTGATGCCATCTCTAGCGAAGAAAGTGATAACTGGGTCTCTGCAATGAAAGACGAGTATAATTCTTTGATGAAAAGAGGTACCTGGATATTGGTTGATAGGCCAAATAAACCTGTAATTTCTTGTAAATGGGTGTACAAATTGAAAAGAGATGCCCATGGAAACATAACTAAGTACAAAGCCAGACTTGTTGCTAAAGGTTATAGCCAAGTGTCAGGTGTAGATTATTCTGAAACCTTCTAGCCCGTAGTAAGGAATTCTTCTTTACGTACATTGTTGGCTTTAGCTGTGGAGCTGAATTATAATATTCGCCACTTGGATGTGGACACGGCTTTTCTAAATGGCGAATTGGAAGAACAAGTTTACATGAGTCAGCCGCAAGGTTTCATACAAAAAGGTCAAGACAACAAAGTGTGCTTGCTTAAAAGGTCTATTTATGGCCTGAAGCAGGCAGCACGGGCCTGGAACATAAAGCTGAACGAAACCTTAGCATTAATAGGTTTTAATCAAACACCTTCCGAACCATGCGTATTCACAAAAAGTTTCGGCACTGACACTGTAATACTGGCTGTATACGTGGATGACATAATTCTTCTTTATAAAAATAAAATTAATTTTGAAATTGTCAAAAGTAATTTGGAAAAGTATTTTTCTTTGAAAGACCTAGGAAATCTGGAATATTGTCTAGGTTTAAATGTTAAACGTGATTCATTAAACCAGATTCAAATAAACCAGAAAACATATATTAAAAATGTGTTAAAGCGGTTTAATATGACTGACTGCCAGACAGTGGATACTCCTTTGCAAAACAATAAGTTGGAACCGTGTTATGGTGAGCAATCCGAATATCCTTATCAGAATTTGATTGGCTGTCTGATGTTTCTGGCTGTGAACACTCGACCAGACATAGCTTACGCTACAAGCTATCTTAGTCAGTTTAATACAAAGTTTGGCAAGTCGCATTGGATCGCAGCTAAAAGAGTGCTTCAATATTTGAAAGGAACTATGGATTTCTGTATTACTTACAGGAAGACAGGAGATTACCTGATGGGCTACGCGGATGCTGACTGGGCCAACAGTAATATTGATCGGCGTTCATATACCGGATTTTACTTCACTTTAGCCGGTGGTCCGATCTCTTGGGAAAGCAGAAAGCAGAGTACCGTGGCACTATCCTCGACGGAAGCGGAGTATATGTCATTGAGTTCGGCTACCAGGGAAGCAATTTTTCTGCGCAGGTTCGTGTCTGAAGTTTGTGGTAGGTTGGATAGGGTGTTGTTACACACTGATAGTCAGAGTGCTCTCAAAATTGCTAAAAACCCAGTCCACCATGCTCGAACCAAGCACATTGATACTAGGTATCATTTCATAAGAGAAAAGGTCGCTGACAAATCAGTAGTTTTAAGGTATTTACAGACTAATGATATGCCAGCTGATGTACTTACTAAGCCACTAGGGCGCACAGCACATAAGAAGTGCATTGCTAGTATAGGTCTCACTTAGAGTTTAATGCTTTTGTTGTTTGTTTAGTTAACCATTAAGGTTATATTTTTGGGACTATGCAAGATTTTAAATATTCTGCGGTATTTTGATTAAGGGAGGGATGTTGTAGAATACTGGCTAGTTTATAATCAAAATGTATTCAAATATACATCCTTCTAATTTAGACATATAATTTATGTGTCACTTCATAATAAATCTTTTACAACAGATGAACAGTTTTTCCTCTTTATATATAATATTATATTCCACACTGGGTGCCACTTTTCAGAATCCGTCACCTAATCTACTTTAAATATTATATCAATGAATTTAAGGTTAAAATATAGTTTTCTTTGTCGTTGTATGGCCAAGCTTATACGTTGGCAGAAAAAGCTACCAGCCCGGCGGTCTCCTGAGACTTCGATAAGTTTGGATGAAATTTCTTTTCAAACTTATCGAAGTCTCAGGAGACCGCCGGGCTGGTAGCTTTTTCTGCCAACGTATAAGCTTGGCCATACAAAGGGGTAGTGCCGCCAGTCTTTTAGGTACCCTTCCCTCCCAGTGCGGCGACAACTTCGAGGAAGTTTTTTACCTAGTTTAAGTGTACATATTTGTAAATAAACTGTAAATATTTTGTTTCAATAAACAAAGCTTTGTCGTTTGGTTAGTGGCCAACCTGTTGTCAGTCAGAGTTGTTCAACTTCCCTTAGGCCTCTAAGCAGCTTAACGATTGCTGTCTAAATAACCTGCTTCTTTTTTTGAAGTCGGTTAATGTCAACAAATGGGACCGATTTTTACACGCCATCTGAAGTACAGAGACGGTCACCCATCTATGGACTCACCTTGTCTAACATTGCTTAACCAACTGATCATTTGCCGAACGTGATTTCAACTGCTTATGAGCGCCTCATGTACTTACTCTCGCGGTCACAATCGGTGTACCTATCACATTTAGGACGATAATCGGTTGCACGGCCGCGTCCAAAATACGTGCGGACGGGGTTAGCGCACGTAACATCGTTCAAACGATTTTGATTGTAAACTCATGTCCGCGATAGTACCTACCCCTAGTATAATAAGGCCACTTTCGGTGAATCATAATATGAGTAAGTTACGGTTTCATTTTTATTCGTATACGAATATCCCCATATGTGTGCGCCGCACTGCTGCCGGCCGCTGCCATCTTGGTATAAATTGAGCCTTAATGTACATTAAGGCTCAATTCATACCAAGATGGTAGCGGCCGGCAGCAGCGCGGCGCACACTTTCACTGTGAAAGAATTTTAAACTTTATCTACAATCCGTGAAAGACCAGTATCTCTTGAAAAGCTCAAAGAAGCCGCGCGGTTGCGCGCGGCCGTTGCCGGCGCCGCGCGCCTTTTGGAGCGGAGTTTCCTTGCAGAATGTACGACCTAGACTCGCGGCGCAGCTATCAGACACCGGTCTCGCCGGCGAGGCCGAAGCGTCGTACGCATGCGACCTCAACGACGTGCATCACCCCACTGAGTTTCTTGCCGGTTCTTCTCAGTGGGGGCGTGTTGTGAACCGGTGGTAAATTCAGTCCTCTCTTAAGCTATAGCCCAAGCCGAGGCCGTGCCTCCCTGAGGTGCCCTTGAGCTCGTCGCTACTTCTGCCGTTAAGGCTAAAGTGCTTTAAGCGCTCCTATTGTCCGGTGAAGCTGTAATGGCCATCTGCGGCCAACAACGTCTATCATTCCCAAGAAAAAATAAGACTCACGGCGTGCGGCTGCTCGCGACGCCGCGTTGCGCCTCTTCTGGCCGCTGCCATCTTGGTGTGAATTGAGCCTTGGTGCTCTATTGATATATATGATATATATGATTCACCTAAAACGTGTGACCATTTTACGAAAATTAAAGGAATTGCGAAGGATCTGCTGGGAATGCAGAATACGAATTCCTTTTATGATTAGATTTAGATTTGTTTTTTTTTTTTTTTTATACAACCAAGGTGGCAAGCAAGCGTGCGGCCCGCCTGATGGTAAGCAGTCACCGCAGCCTATAGACGCTAGCAATACTAGAAGAATCACTAGCGCGTTGCCGACCCTTAAGACATTAGATATTAAGTCTTTGTGTCCAGTAATTTCACCAGCTACAGTGCCCTTCACGCCGGAACACAGCAATGCTTACACACTGCTGCTTGGCGGCAGAATATCTGACACTGCGGTGGTACCTACCTGGACGGTTCCTTGCACAAGGAATCATGATCGTTTTCCGAACGTTATTTCACTGGTTATGAGCGCCTCACAGTGGCGAGCAGTCCATACAGGCTAAAAGACTTTACCTACCTTAAAACTTCTCTGAATGACTGTAAACTGCTTTTTTGCCCATCCTGTCATAAAAGTGTGTGCACGCCACTGGCACCCTCAGAGTAAATTCTGAGCTAGTATACCTCATATACATATCTCCTTAATAGCAGCATTGTTGCAGAATGCGGGCGGACCACGCCGACTGGCATGAAGCTGGTAGCTGGCGGAAGTCAGGCTGCCAGAGACGAGCTGCCCTGGCACACCGGCATATACATCAAGGAGCCATATCGACAAATCTGTGGCGGGACTGTGCTCACCACCGCAGTCGTCTTATCTGGTAATCAAATCATTACTTTCAACCTAGTGACGAGACAAGGGAGACATTCACCTGGAGGTAAGCTGTCTCCCGTGATGAGTGATCACGGGAGACTTATTAAGTCTCTTGTGTCCGGTAATTTTATCAGCTACAGTCACTTTTTTTTTTTTTGGGAATGATAGACGCTGTTGGCCGCAGATGGCCATTACAGCTTCACCGGACAATAGGAGGCGAGCGCTTAAAGCGCTCTAGCCTTTACGGCAGAAGTAGCGACGAGCTCAAGGGCACCTCAGGGAGGCACGGCCTCGGCTTGGGCTGTCGCTTAAGAGAGGGCTGAGGTTACCACCGGTTCACAACGCGCCCCCACTGAGAAGAACCGGCAAGAAACTCAGTGGGGTGATGCACGTCGTTGAGGTCGCATACGTACGTACAGTCAACTTCACACCGGAACACCGAAATGCTGCTTACACACTGCTGCTTGTCGGGAGAATATTTAACGCTGCGATGGTAGGCACTTGCCTGAACGGTACGCGCACAAGGGACTTTCTTATTTATTGTCAGGAAAGAAACCTTCAAAAGTTACCCAGACTCGGTAGGCAGAGGGGCTGGGTTATGCGGGTTTTTAGCTGCTAAATTTCCGGTGGCCTTCATCGACTCTGGGTAGTCGGTCTCTGCAACGCCGAACGTATGCTAGAACCTAAAGCACGTCCCGGGGGAATGCAGAGAAAGCACGCTCCACTCGGCAAAAAGCTTAAAATTGTTGATTTCTTTGTCTTCTCTCTTTCGTCTCCCCCCGGCAACCTCGTGGAGCCCGCAATGACGCAGGGCCTACAACGCATCGTCGCCCGCCTCGGGGTCGCATTTAGTAACGCCTAGAGACCCCACACTGTGCGTCCGCCACACACGAGCCCCCATTAGGGCAAATACCTCGTCATATTTCTATTGGGCCCCTGCACAAGGGACCTACCGCCTAGTAAAATAATAGTAGTATATGTCTATAGCGGCACATTGCTTCTGGGTGAACGAGGCACCACAACCAGCTCAGAACTACGCGGTCGCTGTTGGCAAACTGCACATAGAATGGGAACATACTAATGATACTGACGCGCAGACATCCGATGTAAGTTTTGTTTTTACTCATTCGTCACAGGTTTATGTTTTTCAAACTGTAGCCTCCGTCTTGCAGAAGGAACCCGCTTGGTCTGGAAATCGGAGGAGGAGCGAGATACCCAACTTTGTGTAGTTGTTCATTACTGAGTAGGATAGATAGGTAGCAGGCCGATCACCTAATTGTATAGTAATTGTATTGTATAGTAATATGATCCGTGCGTCGGATGGGCTTGTAGAAAGTTGGTCTTGCGCCTGACCTCTCCCCGGTCTTCCGTTCCATCGGATTGTGAGAGGTAAAGGAAAAGAGAATGCACTTCCGTGCCATTAACATGTCCTACGACGTGTCCTACTTATCTGTGCTGGTGGCGGAAACGTGAACTAACGATTTTATAATGATCATGACTTGTAGTTTGACAGTTTCATATAGACAGTAGCGACACTCCTATCGGCAAAAATAAATTTGTCAGGATGTGGCTTGTAAAGAAATAGCGACACAAGGGCGCTATTTCTCGCTACCACTTTTTGAACCGTGACACCAATTCTAGTTTATATATTATATCGATGCCCACATCATCAACATCAGAAATACCTATGATTGTGTTAGGATTTTGATTCATTAATAGCCGAAAGTCTTGCCATAAGGCAAACTCCTTTCTTACGGTGGAGGCCTTTGTTCAGCACAGGAATTCTTTATTACGGTGGATAATCCTCAGGGCTGGCAAGCGTCTTGGTGATCGCAGTATAGGTGGTAGGTAATTCAATAGAAAGACGCTGCTTCCCGTCATCTTGTTTCCCCATATACGCCACGCAACGGGAGGAGATGTGTGGGCAATTTGATTCAGAATTTTAATTCAAGGGTGGGGGTTTTGTTTTAGGTGCTCGATATCAAGATACCAGCTCGCTTCCAAGGTAGGATTAGCAGCTTTCAAGATGACATCGCGTTGTTATTGCTGACCACACCGCTCCGGTACACGGTGCACGTGCGACCCGCCTGCTTGGACTTCGACTACGAGTTCGATTCCAGGCAGCTGCGAGACGGGAACATCGGGAAGGTATAATTTCAACTTTTTTAACTGACATCGAAAAAGAGGGCTGTGTACTCGATCTGATGTATTGGCGGTGATTTTCTCAATAACTACGCAGTACCTACATGATATGATTGGAATGAACTTCAAACATTTTTTTACTCATTATGATCCAGTGCTTGTCTGCAGTCCCACCTGATGGATAGTGGGGATGTAAACAGGAACCCCAACCGTTTTTACCTCACCATACCTAAAATTTTCACTCCCTCCTTTCACTTTGCATCCTAGCTTTGTAATTCTTGCGTTTGTATAGTTTAGCCATAGTTATCTAAAATATAAAATTCTCGTGTCACAGTTTTCGTTGCCATACTCCTCCGAAACGGCTTGACCGATTTTGATGAATTTTTTTGTGCTTATCCGGTATCTATGAGAATCGGCCAACATCTATTTTTCATCCCCCTAAATGTTAGGGGTAGTCCACCCCTAATTTTTTTTTTTATTTATATGGCAAAACACCGTTTGCCGGGTCAGCTAGTATGACTATAAATTTTTCTTTTGAAATCGTCAATAGGTTGACGGGCCCGATAGTCCAGTGCCTTGGCCACTAGCCAATAGGTCGTGGGTTCGATTCCCACCTTGCGAGTTTCAAGTGCGTAACCGATTTTCAATAAAATTGTTTTATAGCAAGAAGTTAAGTTTGTCAATTTGACTGACTTTGAGATTTTGGGGGGTCATGACCCCTACGACCCCGCCTCTCGGACCGCCACTGGTTAGAGCCTGCGCACCTTGTTTCCAAGGCAAGCGCTCGCCCACTGAGCTATTACTGCTGGCTTTGCAAGTTAACCCCGACTAAACCGGGATCACCAACTAACCTCTTTGTTACACCTCTCCACTGGGTCTAGAAGCCGCTAGCTGCGAGATTTAAAATCTTTATGTGTATCCATATGTCCGTGGGGAGTCCGGGTAAGAAGAGCAACCACCCGTCTCCCCCCGTTGCGTGTCCGTAAGAGGTTACAAAGGGAAAACAAGAAAACAGTCTCTTCTAGTTTTTCTATTGGATTAGCTACCACCTATACCTACTGCAATCCCCAAGATGCCTGCCAAACGTGGGGATAATAGCAACCTCTCCCTTCTGAGGGGGAGGCCATTGTTTAGCACTGGACGGCTTTCAGCAGTGGCTGATGATGATCATGTTGTCGGTTTTTTTTTTTAGTAAGTAAGTATTTCTTGTAACTTATGCTTATCTTCCAGGTAGCTGGCTGGGGCCTGACTTCAGAGAGAGGAGGCCCTTCCCCCACCTTGAAGGTTGTAGAACTGCCCTACGTGCCTGTGGAGAGGTGCTTGAACGAGTCGCTGTTCGACTTCCGAGGGTACATCACCAGTGACAAGATATGCGCTGGTTACACAAACGGTACCTAATTATAAATGTTTTAAAAACTTAAGCATCAAACTTAAAAAGAATACTTTTATGATATTTTAAATCTTTTTATTTATTTTTTAATTTTGCATTATAAATAATACTCAAAAAACCTGACTGCGAACAAACAAAATGGGCTTAAATTACATTACATAAGTACATTAAATTAAACATATACCTACCTACACATTTATATATGTTTTTAACCGGTTTCATAAAGAAGGCTCTCTATTCGACGCGTATGTATGTAATATTGATAAAAATGCGTAATATTAATATATGTTAGTCTATGTGGGCTTCTAAACAAATTTACCAAATTTTATGAGTGTATGTATGTATGTATGTAGGTTTGTCCACAGATTTCTCAGAAACTACAAGTGCGATTTAGAAAATTCGTTTTGCAATATTTAGAGTATTTTTCAACTTAGGGTAGAGTACAATTTTCATCAAAATCGGTCCAGTAGTTTAAGAGATATAAACTTTTTTTTGTTTTCAGTAAGTTACTGTAACGTAGACGTTCGACTTGCGTGATAGTGCTGATACCTATCTTGGTAAAATAAGTCACTAAAAGTGTTAAATAAACTGTTATATAAAAAATAAAAACCGACTTCAAAGTAAATTATCTAAAAAGCATAAAATAATGAAAATATATTGAAGTCGGTGTCAGCTGGTGATAGTGTTAGTTAACATGATTAGCTAGCACCGACTACAATATATTTTCATTATTTTATGCTTTTTAACCGACTTCAAAAAAGGAGGTTCTGTATTCGACGCGTATGTATGTAATATTAATAGAAATGCGTAATATTCATATATGTTAGTCTATGTGGGCTTCTAAACAAATTTACCAAATTTCACGAGTGTATGTATGTATGTATGTATGTATGTATGTATGTATGTATGTATGTATGTATGTATGTATGTATGTATGTAGGTTTGTCCGCGGATTTCTCAGAAACTACAAGTCCGATTTCGAAAATTCTTTTTGCAATAGTTAGAGTATTTTTCAACTTAGGGTAGAGTACAAGTTTCATCAAAATCGGTCCAGTAGTTTAAGAGATATAAACTTTTTATGTTTTCAGTAAGTTACTGTAATGTAGACGTTCGAGTTGCGTGATAGTGCTGATACCTATCTTGGTAAAATAAGTCACTAAAAAGTGTTAAATAAACTATTTTAAAAAAAATAAAAACCGACTTCATAGTAAATTATCTAAAAAGCATAAAATAACGAAAATATTATTGAAGTTGGTGCAGAATATACACAGAAGGTACGCTAACACCAACTTCAATAATATTTTCGTTATTTTATGCTTTTTAGATAATTTACTATGAAGTCGGTTTTTATTTTTTTAAAAATAGTTTATTAGATAATTTACTTTGAAGTCGGTTTTTATTAACCGGCTTCAAAAAGTAGGTTCTCTATTCGACGCGTATGTATGTAATATTAATAAAAATGCGTAATATTAATATATGTTAGTCTATGTGGGCTTCTAAACAAATTTACCAAATTTTATGAGTGTATGTATGTATGTATATATGTATGTATGTATGTAGGTTTGTCCGCGGATTTCTCAGAAACTTCAAGACCGATTTCAAAAATTCTTTTTGCAATAGTTAGAGTATTTTTCAACTTAGGGTAGAGTATAAGTTTCATCAAAATCGGTCCAGTAGTTTAAGAGATATAAACTTTTTATGTTTTCAGTAAGTTACTGTAACGTAGACGTTCGAGTTGCGTGATAGTACTGATACCTATTTTCCTAAAATAAAAGTCACTAAAAAGTGTTAAATAAACTATTTTAATAAAAATAACAACCGACTTCAAAGTAAATTATCTAAAAAGCATAAAATAACGAAAATATATTGAAGTCGGTGTCAGCTCGTGCTAGTCTTAGTTAACATGATGTGCTAGCACCGACTTCAATATATTTTCATTATTTTATGCTTTTTAGATAATTTACTTTGAAGTCGGTTATTATTTTTATTAAAATAGTTTATTTTTTATAAAATAGTTTTAACTCGTCTCGTTAACACCTTTCATATTGATAAGTACCCTTAATGATGTTTTTGGAACTAAATAAATACAAAATGGCGGCTGGTGGCCGTCATATAATTTTTTTTAATTTATGTAAGTATTATAGTTATATTATAGCCTATGTCACTCCCACGCCTAAAACGATTCTAACGAGATATTTTAAGTCACTGTCATCACGCCTTTTAGGGTGTAGGCCGTGCCAAAGACATAGACATACGTACTTACACACATACATACTGACGAATAACGTAACCCTCCGCCTGGGGCATTCGGGCATAAAAATACAAAATGGCGGCTGGCGGCCGCCATATTAATTTGTTTAGGATAAATTTAATATAGCTTATGTCATTCCCCGAATAAACTAAGATGAATCTAATGACATAATATTATAAGTCACTATACGTCAAGCCGTTTAGGGAGTGTCCTAATAGAACGCGATCACGCGATCATCGCGCGAACGAACGACGCGACCATCGCGCGAAGACTGGCGAATGTACTGGCGGTCGCGCGATTGAGATTTCATCGCGCGATGGTCGCGTCGTTCGTTCGCGCGATGATCGCGTGATCGCGTTTAGTTAGGACATCGCCTTAGGCTGTGGGCCGTGCCAAAGACATAGACATACGTACTTTTTTTTAAGAAGCGTACATAAACAACTTACGTACATACTTACATACATACTCTCGAAAACAACCTGGGGCATTCGGGCAAAAAAGCCGGTCAAGTGCGAGGTGGACTCGCGCACTGAGGGTTTTGTACATACTTTCAAAAGTATACTCTTCTACAATTTTTCCTTTCTAATTTCTGCCTACCAATAGCTTGTCCTGATTGCAGGCACGGCGGTCTGCAGAGGCGACAGCGGTGGCGGTCTGACGTTCCCGGACGTGGAGCGAGGGGTCACCAGGCATTTCCTCAGGGGTATAGTCTCCACCGCGCCCCGGGGCGACCACGAGTGCAATGTGGACGCGGTGACCACCTTCACACGAGTCGTGAAGCACCATCATTTCATTAGACGACATTTAATCGGCCTCTAATGATCAAAGGTATGTAATGGTACTGAGACGTGGTCCTTGAGTACCTACTGGTCTTTTAGAGAAGCTCAGAGTCACACAACGAGCTATAGAGAAAGCTATGCTCAGAGTTTCGATAAAATCCGGAATGAGGAGATTCGCCGAAGAACTAAAGTCACCGACATAGCTCTTGAAATCTGCAAGTTGAAGAGGCAATGGGCAGGCCACATCGCTCGATAACCGATGGGGAAAAAAGGTTCTCGAGTGGCGACCACGAACCCCCACTAGCCACCCACTAGGTGGACAGACGACATTGTGCGTGTCGCAGGTAACCGGTGGCTGCAAATAGCCAATTATCGTTCATTGTGGCGTTCCAATGGGCCTATGTTCAGCAGTGAACGTCTTCTGGCTGGTGGTAATAGCACCCAGCTATCTCCTCCCATTGGGAGGGAACACCCAATGGGAGGGAACACCCTATGGGAGGGAACACCCAATGGGAGGGAACACCCAATGGGAGGAGATGACTGGGTGTAAGTGGCGGCTAAGGTAAAACAAAAAAACAAGCTGCAGCGTCTTTCTATTGGATTACCTAGCAGCTATACTGCGATCCCCAAGACGCTTTCCAAGTGTGGGGGTTTTGAATATGTCGTTAGAATAATAATAATATGTCATTCAGGGGCGTAGCTACCGCCGTATCAGCCGTATCTTTGATACGAGGCGGGGGCCCCGTATCAAAGATAGGCCGGGGGGCGTACACGGGCCCCGAACATGTGTAAGCAACAATTCGTAAAATCCATGTTCTCACATAATCTCTTAGGCCGTACCATCATTTGGCCCCCCCAACAAATTTTGATACGGGCCCCCTCTAAGGCAAGCTACGCCACTGATGTCATTATTATAACTGTTTTTAATTCTTTGTTTTTTTTTTATATTTGTAATGTTTAATTTTTCTTATTTTTGTGTGTGTGTCGTTTTTCGTCTACATAAATAAATTTCTTCTTCTTCATCATCATCTCGTACTCAACAATAGAAAATAAGCATAAACTGATTCGAATAAGTCAAAATTGTTGGATTAAAAGACATGGAATAATTAGGATTAAGATGACGGGCCCGTTGGTCTAGTGGTCAGACACCCTGCCTGCTAACCGATGGGTCGTGGGTTCGATTCCCGCCAAGTGTCTGGGTGTTGTTTATCTATTTAAGTATGTATTTACAAAAAAAAAGTATATAATTATTAGTATCAGTTGTCTGGTTTCCATAGTACAGGCTCTGCCTAGTTTGGGATCGGAAGACCGTGTGTGGATTGTCCCAAGATATTATTATTATTATTATAACTTACGTTTGTGAGTGCAGCAGTAAATATGTAATTTCATTTATTTCAGATCCACCTCCCAGTTATGCGTGACCGCGGCAGCATCAAAATTGAAGTATTTTCGTAGAGCGGTGGGATTCGCCAATATTCAGCGATAAAAGCGGCTCAACACATTGCGTTAAATATTTTTTTAGTTTTAATTTTGTATACTGGATATGGACTCTATTAAAAATAAATACTTAAATAAATATATCGAATATATATTATACTTAGAGGAGATATTATATAAATACTTAATATAATATATAAATACTTAAATAAAACCGTATATCGAATAAGACGCATCACCTAATCGACTGCAACATTTTTTTTTTTTTTGGGAATGATAGACGCTGTTGGCTGCAGATGGCCATTACAGCTTCACCGGACAATAGGAGGCGAGCGCTTGAAGCGCTCTAGCCTTAACGGCAGAAGTAGCGACGAGCTCAAGGGCACCTCAGGGAGGCACGGCCTCGGCTTGGGCTGTCGCTTAAGAGAGGGCTGAGTTTATCACCGGTTCACAACGCGCCCCCACTGAGAAGAACCGGCAAGAAACTCAGTGGGGTGATGCACGTCGTTGAGGTCGCATACGTACAACCCTTCGGCCTCGCCGGCGAGACCGGTGTCTGATAGCTAGTGTAGCATACGGTTGTCGGGGAGGGTTCGGCGCATCCCGGTCCAATAGGACCGTCATGGGGTCAGGAGGGTCGAGCAGTACGTGCCGTGGTCTGCGGCACGAGTTAGAAGGACTAGGGGCGTAATCGGCGGCGGCGCGGATTAAACTGTTCGCGTGACGGGACGCGGATTCAAAGTAGCGTTTCGACGCTTCTTTGAGGAACTTACGAAGGGGATCTAACTTAAAATCGGAATGCAGATCTACGTTCCGAATGTACCACGGGGCACCGACGGCACGTCGGAGGAAACGATTCTGGATAACCTGGAGGCTATCGATATGGGTGCGGGCGGCGTGCGCGAAAACTACACTCGCGTAAGTAATGATAGGGCGAATGCAGGCTTTGTATAATGTCCACTTATTTCTAAGCGACATTTTACTCCGCTTGCAGAGAAGGGGATACAGGCGACCTAATATGAAAGCCGCTCGATTGCGGACGGACCTAATGTGCGGGCCGAAAGTCATGGCGGAGTCCAAGGTGACTCCGAGGTATTTAACCTTCCTAGTCCAGGGGATAGGGCGATTGAATAGGGATATTGGGGCCAGTCGTCTGTTGGGTGAGTTGACTTCTGTCGGAAGCGGCCGTTATTTCTTACATATAAGCTTTATGTTCGCAACACCTGAACAGTGTTTGATTTAATTATCCCGGCCGGCAGAGCCGAACTGACATAGGGCTCCCACACATAACTGCGAATTCGCATCGCATCGCAAATATCTGCGAGAAACAAATGAATATTTCCATACAAATTCCTGCGATACGGCGCCGCATCGCATCGCAGTTATGTGTGGGAGCATCAGAGTAATTAGAATGGAGCTAGTATCGCGTCGATTCCCCGATCAAATTATTCATGGCACTTTTGCGGGGTGCGGGAGGCGAAGTAAACATACACAGATACAATTTCACGCATACTCTTGCAAATGTCTAATGCAAACTCTTCATGTTTCTATGAACCCACACTATAATAACTCGCAACACATTCAAAAAGATACGCACACAAATAAAGAATGACCTGAACATATGAACAAAAATTTGGCAGTGCATGATGCTCTCTCCAGTGGTATCTCCTCTAAGGTTCCCACCTTAGAGGAGATACCATACTCCCTCTAGAACTAGTGCGGATAGATCGGTTGGATTTTACACTCCACTTATTTAAGGAATGTTAATTAGTAAACTTCGCAATAGGTTGTAATTGGTTTACATTTTGCAGATTACCTATACATTATACTTATTACATTTTTCTGTAACGAAAAATTTTTTTAGGGGCTTTTTACGTGGTGAAACGGTGCCCATTCTTTCTCATTCGCACAAGAAAAGAATGCATTTATATATGTTACATGTGATAGAATGAAGCCGAGGATATGTGATCTTTTGTCCTTCAGCGTGTGTTTAGCATTTGCCACGGACTTGAAGAAAAAGCACCAGTGGTGATTTTTTCTTCTAGTTTTTTCGGTCACGACCTAAATCTACTTGTGCGTGTGTTGACCTAAATGAGAATGAAAGCGCCATCGCTCTAGAGATCCTTTCTATAGGGTTGGAGACTCCAACTTCACTCCAACCTTAGAGGAAGCATCTCTCCACACTCCAACTTGGAGTAATAACTGGACGTTTCAAATGATTGCAACACCTTGTTTTACTCTAGACTCTATGATTTAATCATTAAAATAGACTCGGCCCGAAAATAAGCTTTTCGTATAAACTAAAATATTTGTGCTGTGTATTTTCCAAAATTTAGTTAGTTATAATTAAGATCTCAAAACAAGTATTCAACATGTTTTCTGACAAGTTCCATTTATTAAATTCCCAAGAGCATTTAGACGACGACATAAACTGGTCGTCATCATCGAGCGAGCAAGACGAAAAGTACACATCAAGCATTATTTACAAAACACAACATCGTAAGAGAAAACGAAGTAAAAATGGCCCTAAAAATACATCTAATTTAAAGGTCGTCATCGTAGACGCGACTAAAGATACTAAAAGTGAATCGATTGTAGCACAATCGCCTATCCTATCATCTAAAATTTTGAAAAAATCGCCAATTTTATCTTCAAGACATACTGTAAGAAACGGTGACTATAACTCGCCTGTACTAAACGGGCAATTTAGTCAGAAAAGCCCTGTAATACTATTGAAGTATGCCTCACCTAAGCCTTCTGTAAAGGTGCGAAAGAAACTGTTTTGTGCAGAGAAAAAGTGTAGAAATATGCAAAGAGATTGTTGTGATAATCAAAGTGTGGATATTTTAAATTACAGTACTAGTATACTAGCACCCTATGTGCATCAATACACTACAGACTGCTTATCAAGTATCGATAAACTTAAAGGAAAAAATACACAACTTTTAAATAAAAGTGAACACAGGTTTATTGATAGTAATTTTAGTTCAGACAGTGCATCACAGTATATAAATGAGACTCCTACACCAGATGACAGTTCTAAAAGTGATGATATAGAAATATTAAGTTGTAAAACCCAGGATATAGAAAACAAATGTATAGAAGGTACATCAAGAAATCAATCAGACACAAGTTTTACAGACACAGAAACATATTCTAAAAAGGTTAAATACAAAAAAGGTGGATTAGCATGTAAATTAAATATACTTTTAAAAAAACATAATGCTAACATTAGTCTATGGCAGCATGAGAGATTCTTGGCAACAAATTCAAATTTTGTTATTCCCAAAGGAGACCACCTTGTGTTCTATATTCAAAAAATAGTTTATAAATATGGCTGTTACGTTTTAGAAAGTATGAATAAAAATGACGAGAAATATTTAATTTTGATAAATAATATTTATGTAAAATGTAATCTGTTAAGCGATTGTATATTAAAATTGTATGAACCATTTAGAATTTTAGATCATAATGAAAATTGTAAACTTATTATTAACGTTTGTAAGTTTGAAATTGTTGATTTTAAGAAGGACTTATTAAAATGATTTGTTTCATCTGTAATATTATTTTATTAAAAATACAATTTGTTTTTACTTATGAATTATAATCTACTTTTTCTGAAGTTGTTTATTTTGTTGCATACATTTACTTATCATTGTGTAGACCAATAAAATTTGTTATATACACCATTTGTTATTTCTATGGGTTATTCCTATGGGTTTCAAAGATAAGTTTATATCATATTTAAATTTAAATATGATATAAACTTATTACAACACAAAACAAACATACAACTACATGATGGTAATGCAGTCAGTGTTGCCACCTCGGTAACAGATCTCGTAGCTAAACCGTATCGAAAAAGTTGCTAGATTTAGGGTTTTTAATACCTGCAAAAGTTGCTAAAAGTAGCTAAAGAGTAAAGTACTTGATGTACTTACTGGAAAAAATAAAAGGTATAAGTATTTAATTACTTTTGTCTATTTTTCTTACAAAATAAGCTAAAATAAAGACGAAAGTTTTTATATGTAATGAAATTGATCAATCTAGCCGTTTTCTCACGTACATTTGACTACTTCCTCCTTATTCGTGAGAACGCAATGGTCAATCATTTAAATAATTTAATTAACCAAAATGGTGGCGATGTGGTTCACCACCCATCACGTCTCGTTCCTCACGGAGGCGAAAAGCGGCCCTTGGGCTCTGCCTACCCCTACGGGAAAAAGGCGTGATTTTATGTATGTATGTATTTTACTACTTAGTTACTTAAGTAATCTTTTTAATCACCTTTTTAGAAAAAAAAATATATACAGACGAATTGAGAACCTCCTCCTTTTTTGAAGTCGGTTAAAAAAAACATCTGAATGTTAGTTTCCTTAAACTATAAAAACACGTACTGGAGCTCGTGTTGATGTCCAAGGTTCAGGTAGTGCAATTTCTCATTGGCTCTTACCGATGCCACCATACTCATCCTACTTACTAGAACCATGGATAATTTAGTTCATTTATCCATGCTAGAACTAAGTAATCGAAAACCGTCCATATCAAAATGTTAACTATTCTATGTCCATCTGTATGTTAATCTGTTACCACTATTCCAGTAATCACCATTCACACTCGAGCGCACTGATTTAGTAAAGATCGAGTGTTTTTATAGGTATAGGTTCAGCGAGGAGAGCTTGATTTTAAAGTAGCTAGAAAAAGTAGCCAAATTTTTTAGCTACTGATTTATTTTTTTGGTAGCTGCCAAGTCCCAAAAAGTTGCTAGATCTAGCTAAAAAGTTGCTAAAGTGGAAACACTGAATGCAGTATGCCAAAATTCTGCAACCATATTATATTCCAAATAATAAAAAAATACCAAGTCAAACAAAAGTGAATTTATCCAGCACCAGTTCTACACTGTTCCCTGCTTCAGTCATCTTTATTAAAAAAAAAATGTGCGTGCGTGGAGTGAAAGCGGAAGAAGTGAAACTTCATTCTCGCTCTGTCTCTTTCTATTCCACCTCCCCGCGTAACAAAGCCAACGGAGTCGGCTGTCACTCACTCACTATCCACCTCACTATCCACTCACTATGCACTCACTATCCACCTCACTATCCACTCACTATCCACCTCACTATCCACTCACTATCCTCTCATTATCCACTCACTATCCACTCACCCACTCACTCAGTGACGGCGTCACATGAGCGCTTTCATAACCTTAACAAATTTACGCCTATCGCCTATCGTTTAACACCTATCACTTAACGCGTTAAGGTGCTTCATTTAACGCTTGACGCGTTATGTGATAACATTTTTGGAAGTCGCATAAGAAGTTTCACTTCAATAATATGTGGAGATAAGTATAAATGAAATGTCGACTTTTAAATATGAAAAAATAACAGTCTTTATCTCACTACTTAACCGATTTTGGGTAAAATGTTTTTCCTTACTGAGGGAAAGCGGCGATGTAATCGATAATGGTAATGCACACTAGGCCTATTTACTTCAGCTTGAAGATAACGGTTTTATAATCAGCTGTCTGCGAGCAGTAAGTAATAATTATATTGATACTACTTACTAAGTACCACAAAAATCAATATTTCACCTAATGGTAAGCGACAGCAACAATGCACTGCCGTTCGTCACTCGTGACATTATTTATTAAGTCTCTTAATTAAACCCGGTAGTTTCACTACATTGCCCTTTACACCGGAACACAGAAATGTTTACACACTGCTGCTGGATGGCAGATTATCTCAAACTGAGGTGATACTTAGGTACCTGGACGGTTCCTTGTACAATGGATCTAGTTAACCTTCTTTTTTTCATGTCGGGTAATAATGCTAAATTTAACCATAATATCAGAAAGAAATCGGAGGGAATGGAACGCAACTAAGTCTGACATTACGTGGCCTGTTTACAAAGCTTGTTATATTAATGTAAATCTATGTATTCGTTTCTTTTAATTTTATAATTTGAAACAAGAACAAGATTAATAGGAGCACAATTTTATAAAATAATATTAATATATAACCATTGTACTTACTTTTGATAGTGGCGTATCAATTAAATGGAACATATTTTGAGATAGCAATACTTCCAGAATCCTGATTACCTAGTTCCGCATTTAGTCGATATTTTTATCAAAGCGTCAAACGGTGCGTATTATTTGTTCAATACAAGTTAGTGTTGAATAAATTGCCGAATTACTTGAATCTGAAAATAATTTCTATATTACAGTTAAAATGTATTGATTGGTAATCGAGATTTGACCAGATTTAATTGATGGTAAGTGTGTAATTCTAGTCATACCCAACGTAATTATAATACAATACAATCAGTCAAATATTTAAACGCAGCAAGATACATTCTATTTATGTATGTACGTAGTTATTTTAATTTATCAGATTGATTTATGTCTAATTTATATTCTATATCTTCAAAAATATTCTTAACAACATTTGTAAATGTAAATATATAATAATATCAGAATTATTCAGAATACTTTTTTGAATTATCGGGGTATCCCGGTAGGTATTTATATTTAGGAAAAGCCAAAGTAATGAAAATAATTGAAAACTATGGGAAAAGCGATATTCCGTAAATCGCTAAATTATTTAGCACTCCATCGGTTATTCTATTTGTATTGTTTGGTAATATACATAGATTAAAAAAAAACATCTTTTAATTAAATATATATTTTTTTACTTTTTTTTCTTATAAATCATACCTCTCTGTCTACTGCCTGTACAACTATACCTATTTATGCTAACTGCGATCTGCCTTCTTGCAAAAAAATGCTGAGCAATGCAGCCGTTGGCGAAAATGCACTATAACTAGCTTATTTTTACGTAGATATGTGGAAAAAGCCTTGTGTCAGATTATATCGTTGTGCCGCCAAGTGTGAAGAGCACTGTAGCGATTGAAATTACTGCGCTCAATAGACTTAATAAAACCAATGTCGGGTGATGAGAGGTCACTGTTCGCCTAACCGATCCGGTTGCGGTGCCCAATCTTTAACAGGGTCAACCAACAAACACTGCACATAATATAGTGCATAGGTGCTTGCGCTGATAGAAGTGCACTCTTTCTTCCTTTACTCTCACACTCCGATGAATTCCGAAGTAACGGAAGACCGACACGATCGAAGTGACCTAAGGCCCAGGACCACGCGCGCTGTCTTTTTGACTCACATTACCTAATCCAGTTTGTAATTTATTTATTATAATATTATTAAAAAAAATGCAACTTTATAACCCTTTCTTGCCGAGCGATTGACGTAATACCTAGTACTTGTTTACTATACATAAAGGCTTCTGCCCATTACTCCGTGCCATACCACGACGATGCTATGAACGAATGAGGCAAAAAATATTTTTTGTATGAATCAATAATTAGACAACGCCCACTAATCCGTTCTGTCAGGTTCGATTCCCACCTCGTGTTTAGTTTTATTTATTTATACAAGTAAGTACCTATGTATTTTTATCAGATGTCTGGTTATCATTGTACAGGCTCTGCCTAGATTGGGATTAGATGACCACGTGTGGATTGTCCCAGGATATATTATTACATATATATTTGTTATATAAAACATACGTCTATTATCTTGCGCGCCGTCGACGCAATTCCGGGCTTTCTGGAAGTTCGGGCCTCGCCAATTTCTTCAGTGGCGGACGCTTGCTAGAGCTCGTTTCATGCGCCATCGTGCATCTAACGTGCATTCAGGGACCACGTTTTGTGTTATAGATATAGGTAGGTGTTATTACTATGCCGGCAGTAGCGGCACGTTATGAACCGGTAGTACAGGCAGTCCTCGCCAAGCCAGGGCCGTGCCTCTCCGAGGTGCCTTTGATGTCATCGCTACCCTACCCTCCAAACTGTAGTGATAGTGCTCGCCTTCTCTTGTCCGTCGAAGCTACGATAGCCACAGTAACTATCATCCCCAAAACACCAGTCACATCACGGTTTTAAATTCCTCTTCTAATACAATCATGGTATGTTCCGGTGTAATGGGAAGACACCTTATGCGTGATAGTATACGAGTATAAATAATTTGACCATGAATCGGTAACGGAATGAAATTGAGTCATAAACTTACAAACTCACCTTCGCATCCCATCACACTGAATATTGAAGTGAAGAAAACAGAAATATCACGCTTTTGATATTTACCTATAACTATTCTGCCATCATCATCATCAACAACAGCATGCATCATAAACTCGGTGATCAAAAATCATCATCATCAGCCGAAGGCCATCCACTGCTGAACAAAGGGCCCCGGGCAGGGTTTATGGGTGGTAGGTAATCAAATTGAAGGACGCTGCCGCCCGTCTCCGTGGTTTCCCTTAGTCGGCTCTTGCGGCACCTAACAGGCGGAGATAAGAGGTTATAACAATGATATTTTAAACTATAGATATGCCATTAGCGCTCGCCAGACGTTCAGCGAGTATCCCCCAACTGGGTTTTGTAGCAGTTAGGCGCACGCCGTCCCGCGTAGTTAATGCGACATCGTGACGTCTGTCTATCATTCAAAATTGAAAATGCCGTCCTGCGTATTTATAATGTGCACAAATTACCAGGCAAAAGTAAATAAACAGTCAGGAATAATATAGCATATGTAACTTTGAAAAAATAATTTGATTTTCAATTTGTATTTCAATTTTCATAATAATATTGTAAGAAATAATTGTAAAATTGAATGTGTCAGTTGACAAGATGACACTGACAAGCGTTTAACCAACGCTGACAACGGAACGCACAAAATATAGCCATCTCGTTTTCTCTTACTTTTCTCGTTATGTATCTGTCCTTGTCAGACTATATGTAGGAAAATGTATAGCTAGGTATAGCTAACTACAAGTGAGACAACTTTTATCGTGCGTTAGTAGGGATATAACATATCTTTAGTAAAATATCATTGGGTTATAACCAGAGAGCTTTTATTAACGTATAACAACTCACTGGTTAATACACGAGATAATAGTTAATAAGTCTCTCGAGCAAGGTAGGCACAGGAACCAAATAGGTACCTACCTGGCTGGACAGTCCTACTGCCACTTAAAGAACCTACCTTCCACTCCCATAAGTATGGTATTGAGCACCTCTGCTGACCCTATCCAGTGAAACGCGTAATTCTATATTACTATCGAGTCTAAATTTACATTACATAGAAAATGTTCGGTCAAACAACACACGTGTAAACATTCGTCTCCATCTTGTTTACATACCGCTAATGTGTTTACATTTCATTCAGCGGTACCGGATTTTACCTACATAGATATTGCCTGTGGATAACTAACGTATAAGCTTTGCTTGCTTGCTTTGGATACACGCGGTCGCGGTTCATATTATACTGGGAGAATTATTATGTAGTTATTTAAATACTGGTTAGGACAATATGGGCTGGCTGGATTATCAGAAAGGTAGCATGAGCGTCGGATTGTCATGTAAAAGTCACAGTTTTCTCTCATAAAAGTTATTTTATACTACCAAGGTGGCACGCAGGCGTGCGGGCTGCCTGATGGTAAGCAGTCACCGCAGCTTAGAGACGCTAGCTAGCAAAACCAGAAGAATCACTAGCGCGTTGCCGATCCTTAAGATTATATATTACCTAAGTCTTTGTGTCCGGTAATAAGAACCAGATACCGTGCCCTTCACGCCGGAACACATCAGTGCTTACACACTGCTGCTTGGCGGCAGAATATCTGACACTGCGGTGGTACCTACTTAGACGGTTCCGTGCACAAGAAACCTACCACTTAGTAGAAAAAAGTATACAATATGCGTTATTATAATAATTGTAACCTATAGGGGAGACCAGGGATGAACGTAACAATTTTTGATCTTTCTGTAATATCTCACAGAGATTTCTGAATATTCAAATTCTAATTAATAGCTATCTTTCTATAATTCAGCTATCTTTTAACACCAGCTTAAATGGAATTACAGATTTTGAAAAAAAACGACTAAATATTTGAAGTGGAATTTGTTACAACCATCCCTACCCCTAGGGTTGGTTGTAACAGGGTAAAGGGATGTTTGTAACATTGTTAATAAAGTTACTTTCATGGTCAATATATTTATTTGGAATCAGCCTTTTGGGTTTCACATTAGTCAACATAACTCTTTCAAAAAATCATTTGTTACGTTCATCCCTTGATACTTTCATACCTGGTCTCCCCTAAAGAATCTTAGGCACAGTAAATAACGCGCAAGCGAAGCTGCATATTTTTGTATATCATCAGCAGCCGATAGACCTCCACAACTAGAGACCTCCACAATAAGGGAGGGTAGCCATAATCCCCACGCTTGGCAGGCGGCTTGGGGATCGCAGTATAGGTGGTAGGTAATCCAATAGAAAGACGCTGCTGCCCGTCTTCTTGTTTTCCCTTAGTCTCTCTTACGAACATCCAACGGGAGGAGATGGGAGGGTGGTATTCTTACCCGGACACCCCACGGGGAATCGTTTTTGTATGTAATGATATTTTTTTTAACTGCAGGGTCCAAGTATAATGGCGAATAGTCAGGGTCAGATTACGAAAAACTTATTTATCTCCGCATTGGTACTCCTTGCCGCTGCTACTTCTGGTAAGTTAAATAAATATAGATAAGTGAGGGGAACAAAGTACGTCCTCTCAAAGGCTATAGTGAAAATCGGGATAAATGCAAAAAAAAAGGCTGAATCCTAAGGTAGCCCAGCCCGCACACCTTCAATAATATTGTCAATATTGAATTAACTGTACACCTCGCTGGAATGCGACGTCACAGCGCCAGGTGCACGGGTTGTAGAATATTGTCAATTTCATTGACCGTGTGTGGCTAGCCTAATAGTTCTACATGTATGATTAGTTCTATTCTACTAGACTAGCCCCTAGGGATTCTATTCGACTATCCCCTAGGAACTACGACGTCAGGTCAGCAGCAGTCGTTAGCTGTCCCAAGCGGTACTTATAAACTAGCCACCTTACATGTGGTTTTTTTTCTAGTAATAAATAGCCTATGTTACTCAAGAATAATGTCGCATTATGATGGTGAAAGAATTTTTGTAATTCGTCCAGTAGTTTTTGAGTTTATTCGGTACAAACGTACAAAAATACAAATCTTTCCTCTGTGTTCTACGCTACACGTGTAGATGACGAAGCAAATCACTTTACGTGAACGGTTACATTTAACGTCAGGGTGCGTGCCTACTCGCCGTGTAACTCGTCAATTCCCGCGCATACTCTCCAAAAAGGATCTCGCCACAGAACAATAATCAGTACAAGTACTATAGAACGCTCAAATGCAAGTAAGAACCGTAGGCACAGGTAAGAACATGAAAATACATAAATATCAGGTACACGACAATAGGTACTATACCGTTAGCTGTATTTATCGACATTTGCGCTCGTAACAGATCAAACCTATTACTAATTATCACTTACATATCAATATAACTCTTGTAATATAACTTTAAATAGTTCAATTCACCTGCCCCGAAAAACTGCCTACGCTTTGTGTAATGGGACCATAGACAAACGCGTACTCTATTCCTAATACTTAACTCTATGGATCTCGCCAAATACTGGATCTGACCGTCAACTTGACGCTTTTTTTTCACGTGGGAGGATCCTTCAATAGGTCCCTGGGGGGTTTACCGGAGTATCTGGGATTCTTACTGTCACATCGGCACATGAGGAGGGGACATGAATGTCTGGTGGGATCAGCACTGCCCTGCATGTGTCCCTGGGGACAGTCACGGTGCTCACAGTGATGGGGGACGCAACTGTGGGCCCTAGAACGCCCATTGAGTACGGCGGTGACTCCGAATAGGACGGTGGCAGGGTTGCGACCCCCGTCCCCGTGAGCACCGTGACAGATTCCCGGGGGTCTACAATGCGCCCCCCGATGGCGGGCTCAAAGGCAGGCCGCTGAGGGGCTCCTGGTGCAAATTCCACCGGAGAACCCGGGTGTCCCCTCTCATGTGCCGATGCGACAGCTGCGGGGGTTTTAGTGGGTAAGACTCCCACATACCCCGGTCGAGCCCCACAGCTCCCGGGGAGGTTTCCCCCGCGAAAAAAGTTTTCTAAGCTCGTTGTTGGTAAATGGGCTTAATAATATAGGTATTTAGCCGTGGAAAAAGCACGATAACTTATTATTGACACGAGAGAAATTAGCATGTGTTAGCTTCACGAAGTTTGTCTTCCTTATTTCGCAGTGCAAAGCATAGATTGCTTCAAATGCGTGTCGATGAACGGCCGGTTCTCGCCGTGCGACGACCCTTTCCACAACAATCATTCCCTGAACATGCTGGAGTCTCCGTGCATGGGCGGGAGGAAAGGCCGCGATGGATTGTTCCCGGCGACTTCCTGCATAAAAATTGCTGGAGTCTTTGGTAAGAGTTACGGACATGTTTCACTAGATAATACGGGCCTGTTGGTCTAGTGGTTACAAACCCTGTCCGCCGACCAATAGGTCGTGGGTTCGATTCCCACCAAGTGTCTGGGTGTTTTATCTATATATGTCAAAGTCAAAGTCAAAATATCTTTATTATGTATAGGCCCCACGGAGGCACTTACACAACAATCATTTTTACAAACTACCACCGGATCATAACGCGGCCGCTACTGAGAAGATCCGGCAAGAAACTCAGCGGGCTTGTCTTTTTTTGTAATTTTTTTTAAAAACAGTTTTACAAATTATACATAAGTCAGCCTTAAACTTCTAAGCTTGCATGAGTTGAGCAGTTCAAGCCCACGCAGCTTTATCCTCCAGGTAATCCGAGATTTTATAATAAGCCTTTTTTGACAATCGGCTTTTTATTAAAGGTTTAAATTTCTTTATTGGAAGATCTCGGATATCCTGTGGCAGTTTGTTATAAAAGCGTATACTTTGGCCCATAAACGATTTGCCTGTTCTGTGGAGACGCGTGGCATGTACAACAAGATCGTGTTTGTTCCGGGTATTAATACTAAGTGTATCACTATACTTTTTAAAAGAACTGATTTTTTTAACATAAACTAAATTTTCAAATATGTATTGTGAGACAACCGTTAGAATATCTATCTCTTTGAATTTCTCTCTAAGTGAATCAATAGGAGCCAGATTGTAAATGGCTCTCACAGCTCTTTTTTTCAGAATAAAAATAGTATTAAGTTCTGCAGAAGATCCTCACAGTAATATACCATATGACATAACACTGTGAAAATAGTTGAAATAAACAATTCTAGCGGTTTCAACATCAGTTAAACGTCTAATTTTCTTGGCTGCATATGCCGCGGAACTTAGCCTACCCGACAACTTCTTAATTTGTGGGCCCCACTGTAGTTTGGCGTCAATTGTTATACCTAAAAACACAGTCGACGCCTCAAGGTCCAACGCTGCTCCATTTATTTCTACATTGGTTGCCAGCTGTCTCACATTAGGAGTTACAAATTTCATACATTTAGTTTTGGTCTCATAAGTATGTAATTACAAAAAATATAGTATATAAGTATTAGTATCAGTTGTCTGGTTTCCATAGTACAGGCTCTGCCTAGTTTGGGATCAGATGACCGTGTGTGGATTGTCTTAGGGTATTATTATTATTTTTTCTTTATTTTTTTTCTCCCAAAAAGATTGGGGTAGAGCCATAACTGCGGGCTTTTGGCCATGCAAGAAATGGTGGGAAGGGTTTCATGTTTGGTCAAGAGTTAAAAACTTTCTAACTATTCTACAAGTATTTAATATTGCTGCTTTCTGTAGAAGAGTATATGTGACCTTGTGTATGTCTAGAGATGCGAGACTTTATTATTATAATAACTTTCCTAACTACTAAATGTCGTCGTTTTTCAGACGACACTGGGGAAAGTATCACAGTGAGAGGTTGCGGGCTGGACTCCGGCACCGCCACCACCGACACAGAGATCATAAGGATGTCACACTGCGGCCGCTTCTACTATGATGACAGGTAACCCTGCCCTAGTGGCCGACGACGGGGCGTAGACCCTGCGTTGTCCTTCGGAGTTTCTGGACGTCCGGGGTGTGGGCCCTAGGGCGTTCATCAAGTACGACGGCGAGGTTGCCACTGCCGTTCCCGTGAGCACCGTGTATAGGCAAGACACTGAGAGGGCTCCTCCTCCATTCCACCGGAGAGCCCTGGTGTCCCGGTTGGTAAGATTCCCACATAGCCCTGTTGACCACTAAATGCCCTGCGTTGTCGCGAGCACTTAAGAGGGTGCCGGAGGCAGCGTGCTTCCTCTGCTCCCCGGGACGAGCTCTAGCAAGCGTCCGGCGTTGGAGACTCGGGCATTGTCTCCATCGTCGATGAAGGCCACCGGGAAGTTTTTAGTGGGTAATAGCCCCACACAACCCGGCCTCCATCCGTACGGAGACTGGGTACCTTTTGCAGATTTCCTCCAAGACAGCAAAAAAAATTGCAGTGAGTCTGCGGGCACTATACACAGGCGAATGTGGGCTTCATACACCTTACCAATGCAGACGGCCATAGTCCCCCCTATACTCGGAAGAGTATGATGTTAAAAAGCTGCCCCTAATCAGTCTGGTTACCATAGTACAGACTTTGCTTAGTTAAATATACCAGAATAATAACACTGCTTGCTTTGGAAACTGGAGGTCGCGGGCTCAAATCCTGCGAATAGCAGCGACTTTGTGTAGTTCCTTAGGAACAATATCGGCCGATCAAGAAAGAAAGTAAATTGATCCAAGCGTCGGATGGGAATGTCGAAATCGGTCCCGCGCTAGACCTCTCCCCGGTAGTGTTGCTCTTCCGTCACATCAGCTGTGGAGAGTAAAGAAAGAGAGAGTGCACCTGTGTCTACGCAAGCATTTATACACTACATATATTACCTTCCGCGTAGATAACAGATCTTGTGAAAGTTTGGCTGCTGTAGTCGTATCGGCCAAGAGGCATTATTATTATTTATCTTCCAGATACGTCCACGGATGCTTGCAGAGCTGCAACGACGCGGATGCCTGCAACCCAGCCCCAACAATGTCCCAGACATATTTACCTTTTATAACGATCACTTATTGCCTATATTTATTGTTTAAAAGCTAACAGCAAACAGAGATAAAGTCAAGTATTCTATAATTATAATTAGCACCGCATTTTAATTTACTCTATCAGAGTCCGACTGGGGAGCATATTTGTATAGAAACTAATTATTGGCCATATTTTGGCCGTTCGAGTCATCGCCGCACCTTGACCATAATGAGCCAAAATGGACTAAAGTTAAGCTAAAGTTTTTTTCTGGAAAAGAGTTTGTGTACATGCGAATTGTTCTCGACTATTCATTATATACAAGAGGCTAAATATTGTAAAAAAAAAATCCAAATAAGAATGTTCTTCGCTGACTTTTTTTAATTAAAAAAAACTTACTTTAATGTTATAGCTAACTTTTCTGTTAAAGTTTAGTCTATATTGAATTGAAAACTTAAAAACCCCGACACAATAATAAATAGCTACACAAATATTCATCAAACGTAACTTAGAATCATCTCGCGTCAACCATCAGTGTGCTTGAATATAAAAAACCGCATTAAAATCCGTCCATTCGTTTCACAATAGTTAAAACAGACTGACATACAAATAAAACTTACACCACTCCTTTTTTGGATCGGGGCTTATAAATTATTCTTAATTTTCACAAACAGTTACGATAACGACTAGCTCCCGCCTCTTAGAAACTATGCACACCGCGTTTTATAAACGCACCGCGACGCCCCGTCGAGGCGCGTTTATATCGATGCAAACGCGCGTCGAGGCGGCGTGTTTGTATCGTTACAAGGTCAAACAAACCGCTTTATGGAATGAAGAACGCGCTGTCGACGCGCGATCGTGAATCGCGAAGCGAGGTACATTGTGTGGAATCTTGTACAATACATTCATCAGTGGCCTACAAACGTTTCGTAATCTACATGTTTAACTCCATTTTGTACCTACTTACTCAGTCGGATTTTTGTACTTTTATAATTTATACCAAAGAGGATGTAATCAATGCGTTATTTTATAATAATTCATACAAAAGTATGTCTCCTTGTGTACCATTCATAGTCCTGCACGCCGGCCGCCGTGGCACCGTTCAGGGCATTTGTACAATTGCAGAACGCCACGCTGCATGTTGCCAGCGGATTGTCCGTCCGGGTAAGAATAGCAACCCATCTCCTTCCGTTGGGTATCCGTAAGAGACGACTATGAGAAAACAATGTACTCCGTTCCCCAAGACGCCTGCCCAGCGTGGAGTTTATGACAACCCTTCCCTTCTAAGAGGAAGGCCATTGCTCAGCCGTGGATGTCTTTCGTCTGAGGACCACCACATCTAATAGCAATATTATTGTAATCTTACTTTCTCCATAGAAAGTGACATAGCTTTAAACTATATGGCTAGACTATCTGGCGCTGTGACGTCGCATTCCAGCGAGGTGCACGGTTAATTCGGGCGGGTTATAGAATATTGACAATATTATTGAAGGTGTGCGGGCTACCTATGTATATGGACGCCTCTACCTTGTGTCAAGTAAGAATAGAATATATATTAGTGGTGCCCACCACTCTTCCCTGCAACGATATGCATCGTTCTGTGCGGCGGCGGCCAGCATGCAAAAATCATGAAAGGTGTGAGAATCTTAATCATTGAATTGCTAGCCTAAAAATCTTTCCATGGGGCAATAATTTTATGGATGTAATAGATAGATATACGTATGCACGTAGCAAATATAAAACTAGGTTCAGATAAATATATAAAAAAGAACATTTTTTATGTTTTCAAACAATTTGATAGGTATTTGATAGAGTCCCGTGAGCACCCTCTTGTATTCCGATGCGACAGCCGTGGGAATTTTTGTGGGTAAGAATCCCACATACTGCTGTTGACCCCACAAGTCCCAGGGACCTAGTTTTAAAGGTTTCCCCTACGTCAACAATATAAGAGTTGTTATATTGGATAATATTGTTGAGCGAGGAACCAGCATTGATAGAAACTTAAAACTACTGAACCCGACTGTGGGACCCCTCCCTGAAAAAGTGCTGGTTTGGTAGCGTCTAGGTGACAAATGCACTATAGTTTGGCAAACGAAATTAATTTAGATGTCTTGTCGACATTTCTTCACGAAGTGTACCTACATTCGTACAAAATATTTCAAAATGGCAGCATCCCTTTTTATCTGGACCCAGTTTTTTTTATTTATTTCTAGCTAAATCTCATATCATGAGTTAGACAATACGGAGCCACATAAATAATTATTATTTAAGTAAGGTATTCACTATTATTAATAGGTATAATGAATGTTTTTAGAGGTCAGCACGATATTTAAGCAAAGTAACAAAATGAAGGAAAAAATCGAACAAAAGAAATTGTAACAACAATACGCTAAGATACATGACAGCGCTTTAAAAAATAAATTAATGAAGATGCGCGCCATGTGATGCGTGATAACCAGGACCACTGCAAAAACACGCAACACGCAAACTGCCCATATGTTTTCCTTTCCAATTTAAATTTTGGTGCTAATTTTACAGACTGCGTTTACTTTTATCGACTTTATACTTGGGCCTTTTTAAGTCTTAAGCAATATCATTGGTCATAAGTCATAACACACACGACGCTTTCAGCATTAGCGGTCAGCGATTTAGTCGCTTGATACTTACGCAGTTAAAACATAAGCGAGACCACAGGCGGACACTAAAACAAGTGTATAATGGTACCACACTCAACGCGAAGAGTTGTCTAAATACGGTAACAATTAAAGAAATCGCTGAAACGCGCGATTTGATACAGCGATTGAACGCAGCGTCAATCATGATCGCCTGTTGCCAAAAGCGTCGTGTGTTATGCCTTTAGATTTTGTATTTTTATAAATTGTTTGCTTATTTCTACTACTATACGACATACTAATTGTAAAAGATACTAAGGATACGTGTATTTGAGATAGGTATGTGTCGGTAGACTATTGGCTTAGGGAATAGGGGTTCGTCCTCTTGGATCCTCTGTTTGAAGCCACTAGGGATGTTTTGTGGTATTTGGTCACCAAGGTAGGAATAAAAACGAGAGAAGGCTATGTTGATTTCTCGCTAAATTACAGAATAATCTATCGTTTAGTGAAAGAAATGGTGTCATTTTATAATTGGGTATGCATAATGAGGTTACATTAAACACCATCAGGCAACCATGGCCGGCAAAATGGCCTGGTGTCGGCACGAACATTACGGAGTAGTTGCCTGAAGACTTAGCGAAACTTGCAAGTCTTGACATGCGATATGGAAGTATGATGTGGGGTATAGTTTTGAACAAACATTGAAACGTCTTTCTCTATACAAACATGGCAAAGATGTAAAATACTATGTCCTACTGACGTCATACTCACACTGATCTGTCATGATTTGCAATTTGTAGGGCTAAGCCCACACATCTTGTAATATAAAAAACTTGCCGGAAAGCAACTTCGGTGCGTAAGCCCTCATTAAGAGAATTGTGTTGCCAACTGTACCTCTCTCAATTTACCACCAATCAAAACTGATTTTTGTATTATTATATACTTACGCTAAAAGCACTATTAATGTATTCAATAAAATAAAACATTGTAGTTCGTGTCTTATTTCAACCTTAACTCTCCTAAGGAGCCTGAACCACCACTTTCTAAATAATAGCAGTGTCTTCCACCTTCAGTATGAGCAGTATTATTATAACCTTATTTTGGCGAGAGAAAGACAAAGAGACATCTACGTCTCGGCCACCAAATGCTCAACCCCATAAAACTAGAATTCTTTTCACATTCTTGTAATAGTCCCTACCACCTGCCGAGGTCAACTGTGCGGTAATTTCATTATTGTGGCAGTTGATCCCGGAGGTGTAGTACACATCATTTACTTCTTCTAAAACGGGCCTCTACGTGTTTGATCCGTTCCCACACAAGCCTTTAAAAGACTGGGTTAAGCCCGTGAGTAAAGAAAACATAAATAATAATAATATCCTGGGACAATTCATACCCGGTCATCAATTCATCCCAAACTAGGCAGAGCCTGTCCTATGGAACCAGACAACTGATACTAATACTTACTTAAATACTTTTCTGTAATACACTTGGTGGGAATCGAACCCACGACCTATTGGGTAGCAGCCAGGGTCACTAACCACTAGACCAACGGGCCCGTCAAACAAATATCCCGCATACGGAAGGTAGACAAATAAAATAACACAAATGTATAATCAAATTAACATAATTTATTACAATTTCAACTAATAAAAACTATATAAAATCTCCTTTAGTTCAAACGACAGAGAATTAATTAAATAATAGCCGTCGAACTTAGTCCAATATTAATCTTCAACGAATTGAGAAGTATTAAAAATTAACAGTAAATTCTTGTGCCTCTGTCATCTACCAGGACCATTTCTCTGCAGGTCCTTCTAAATGACTAGTTCAAAGATCCACAGTCCCTGCATTTATAAAGATTTATTAATTAAGTATTATAACCATAGAGTTTATGTATTAAGAATAGAGTACGCGTTTGTCTATGTTCACCTTAAACAAATCGTAGGCAGATTTTCCTCTAAGAGGCAGGTATAGTAAGTATTATCGTGTAACTGATAAAAGACTATGTTAATTTGATGTTTTTTACTCGTGGCTACATGTTCTTACTTGAATTAAGCATTATAAATTACTTGTACTGATTCATATTCTAAGATTATAACCAACTGGTAGCCCATTATAACCAATGGTCCTGTTGATACAAGAACTATTGGGTAATTTTTTATAGCGATTTAAGTTACGGTCACAATATTGAACCAACCGATAAGTATACCCATCGATAAAATATATCTAATAGACATTCACTAACAAAATGACATCTAAACTGTGGTCGCGGGGATCGCGGACTTATCTGTGCTGGTGGCGGAAACGTGAACTAAAGGTTTTATTATAATAATGACGTGTAGTTTGACAGTTTCATATAGACAGTAGCGACACTCGTATCGGCAAAAATAATTTTGTCAGCTTGCGGCTTGAAAAGAAATAGTGACATAAGGGCGCTATTTCTGTGTGCCACTTTTCGGACAGCTAATCTAGTTTAAATAATATATGTGTAGATGTGAACACATACTTTATCAACGGTCTGATTTTAGGGTAACCTTTGGATAAAATTTAAGACACACTAGACACTCATTTTCAATATGAGATAGATTTAATATTCCTCTTCCTGCTCCTCTTCTCCTCTCGTCTCGTCCGCTACAGTGCCCGCTTCGGTAGTCATCTCGGTGGATCCAGTATTTGTATCGTCAAAAAGGTCTGGATCTTGTATGTCAAAAAAAAAAATTGATGAACTTGCTTCTACGTTCGAAAGTAAGCTATTAGAGGGGAAACCTGCATATCGTCATCATCAGCACCCGACTGAGATCCATTGCCGAAGAAGGTCTCCCCCTTAAAAGGGGGGGGGGGTGTTATAATCCCCACGCTTGTCAGTCGTGTTGGGAATCTCAGTATAGGTATAATCCAATAGAAAGGCGCTGCTGCCCGTCTTCTTGTTTTCCCTTAGTCGCCTTTTACGGACACCCAACGGTAGTTGAGTGCGGTTCTTACTCGGACACTTTATGGGCTAAACCACTATATTAAGTCAAATTGTATCAATAAATGTATATTATACATATGTATGTACGGGGAAAAGGCATGATTATATGTATGCTCTAGAGCGCTTCAAGCGCTCGCCTCCTATTGTCCGGTGAAGCTGCAATAGCCATCTGCGGTTAACAGCGACTATCATTCCCAAAAAAAAAAAAAAAAAAAAAATATGTATGTACATATAATCACGCCTTTTCCCTGTAGGTCGCGGGTTCGAATCCTGCAGGGGGCAACAAATTTGTGTAGTTGTTCCTTACTGGCTAGGGCTATGCAGGCCGATCACCCGATTGTCTGTAAAGTAAGATGATCCATGCGTCGGATCCCTATCTCTCACTCACACAATCAACATACGGGCGTGAAACCTAGATTCTTACCGGTGTAGGGACTAGGTGATGGGCTGGTATCGCACTTGCACCTTCTCATTTCCTCCAAGATCCTGAGCTCAGAAGGCAAGAATGTATTCTTCTCTTCAACTGTCTTTATTTCTAATAAGAACACAATTAGACTTGTAATAGCTTTCTAGATGGTAGGCTGATGTGAGATGATAGGTCCCCTATGCAAGGAACCCTCCAGAGGCCTAGACAGATTACAATCGCTACAAAAAATTTGAACTGTAATTTGAATGAATACCCAAAGTTTTGTATGATCGGTCCTTAGATGAAGACATATAATTCGTCAAAGGTTCGGTCGTTCACCTGGTTCGAATTGACTCTTAGTCGTCTCAGGAGCTGGTACATCCACGCAGCGGCACGACGGGTCTTCCTGAGCCAACTTCTCTTCAGCTATTCGTCTGATCTCCGATGGCAACAACTTGGGACCTGGAGTTAGTGACCGACTTTAAGCTGCGACTTTTACATGTAACTTTTGGTGTACAATAAAGTGTATTTATTATTATATATTTATTTGTATTTATCTTCACGGGTTATATACCTGGGTATTTTAGAGGCTTGCGTGGGGACGGATCCAACACGTAGAGGCCCTTTTTAAGAAATAAATGGTGTGTAGAACACCTCCCGGGATCAACTGCTAAGATGGTGAAAAAATGGCAGTTGACCTCGACAGGTGTAGGAACTATTGTAAGTACATGGAAAGATAAGTCTATGTTGTTGAACATTTGGTGGACTAGATAGCTAGGCTATTGCAAAGGTCGGGGTCACTTGCCATAATTACATTCATTTATTATTATCGTTCGCCTGATGGTAAGCGATACGCCTGCCAATATACAGCTGATTGCACTTACCACTCGACACTCGAGAGCATGTATGTGCTATAGAGCACATACATGCTCTCGAGCTCATGCTCATTTCTGCTATAGAGCAGAAGTGCTAATTCCCTCCGGTGAAGCTGTAATGACCATCTACGGCCAACAGCGTCTATCATTCCCAAAAAAAATAAAACAAAGTCGCTAAACTGGTAGCAGGGGCTTACGTCACAGGCACCAATTTCGAATTTCTAGTTGATAGGTGCTTTGTGTTTCTTCGGAGTCGCTGGGAGTTGGGTGTGTGGCTAGACGTAAATTGAGTACGGTGGCGGCTCCAAGGAGGATGGTGGAGCGGTTGCGAGCTCCGTCCCCGTGAGCACCTTGATAGATTCCCGGGCGACTACTATGTACCTCCCGGCGGCAGCCTCAGAGGCACGGCACTGAACGGCTGCTGGTGCCGATCCCAGCGGAAAGCCCAGGTCCATGTGACAGCCGCAGGGGTTTATTGAGTTAGTGATTTAATAAGAAGAATACCCACATGGTGCAGTCGGGTACGGCTCGGTTCTCTCCAAGGCTCCTGGTATCACTCTCTTCATCAGGTGCCGGTAATCCGATGACCTGGGCGGCGGCGGTGACTCGCTTCCTGTCGCCGCATCGATCACTAATGCACGACAACGAAATATCGGAGAGGGAGAGGAATGGAGTAAGAGGGGAAAACAATGATGATCTAAAAAGGCCAGATTAAGCATTTCATCTAAAAGGAATTCGTCTTCTGCATTCCCAGCAGCGGGGCTAGATAGGGCACTTGAAACATTTTAGAAACATCATTTTATTTTCCTTTAAAACATAGATAGACATTTTATTAACTATAATTATTTCACATTTTTTCCTCCACAAACTTCGGAGATGTGGAGAGAGGTGGGAACGGTATTTAATTTTACATTCTTGACTATAAGCTAAAAACTAAGCGACATAAATCAAAATGAAACAGTTTTGAAATATCCAAATGAAGCTCTTTCCTAAGATACCATACTCGATATAATAGCCACACTTTGAAATTTCGTCCCATTCTTCGATCATATATAGTCTAAGGTCCCATTTCAATCCCCATTCAAAAGAATAAGATCGGATTTATTTTTTAGGTACAGTTGTAATTAATTTACTCTTACGGAATATATCTCGGTTTATTATAGGTGTACAGTTTTCATTTAAATTAAGAAGATACCAAACTATTTACAAATTATCAAATATATCGTGACCGCGCGGAACAGTGGCAAGAACGCTGGCTGCATTTTCTCGTTGAATTGCAATCCTGATTCTTTGAGCGAGTAAAAAGCCAGCCCTCTTGTCACCAGCGGAGGCGATCAGTCGTGGAGAAATCTGTTGGAAAAAGTTTCGTGTTGGAGCTCCATGGACCAAACGTTTCCACAGCAAGCGGCACAAGGCACAAATATATGTGTATTTGCTAGAGTCACGTATTTGCGCCGCTTGCCCAGATCAGCCTTCTCCGCCACAGCGCCTGCCTTAGACACCGCGTCCCTGAGGTGGGAGGGGACCAGTGTATCGACACACTTGGCATCCCAAACAAGAGCCCGTCCCCTCTTCCAGGGAATCAGTGTCATTCCATCAGGTCTCTTGCTATCATCGCGAAAAACTCCTAAAGGCTCCAATAGTGACGGAACGTTGACGGTGGCAAGAGCCCTCTTGATGATATCGTTGAGAGAGCTGTGGTGGGAAAATCTCCCAGCATTTTTCTGACAGGAAAACCCATGGAGCCCAGACCGATCCACCTCCACTCCGCACGGACATCTGTGCTTCATGCAAACTGGTGCCCCCAGACGGATACCTACCTAAAGAATAATAATATTTGATGTCGGGTAAGTAATATCAGCTAAAACTGTTCTAAATTTTTATAAATCGATAGCATCAGTGGCTCCTGAAATATATAGATGTAACAGACAGATGAAGTCGCACCATAAGGGTTTCCTTTCTTCCTTTTAGATCTGGAACTCTATAACTCACATCGTTCGACGAACTCCTGCGCATCCAGTGTGGCTTCAGTGCGTCCGCGGAGTCCTTCCGCCAGTTCGTGCGTCATCCGCACGCGGTCACTCTTGCGACGACGTGACTCCAATACCACTGTCAATATAAAAGACGTTTTTACCAGCCCTTGGTTTTGTCCCACGGGCTTTCCCTCAAAAGGGCTTAGGCCATAGTCCACCATGCTGGCCAAGCTGACGGGTTGGCGGACTTCACACGTCATTCGAAAGTTATTTAGGCTTTCTCAGACATGTATGGAGGTTTCCTCACGACGTTTTTTTTTCAGCGAAAGCTAATAACAATCGCACAAAAACGATTTGCACATGATTAATTAAAGAAATGAGAGATGCGAGCTGGGGTTGGAACCTGCGCACCTTGTTTTCCAGGGCAAGCACTCGCCTAATGAGCTGTCACTGCTTATCCAGGAATAATCTCATCATCATTAGCCTCAAGATGTTTATTGCTGACCAAAAGCTTGGCAGGCGTCTTGGGGATCGCAGTATAAGTGGGTAGGTAATGCGATATAAAAACGCTGCAACCTGTGTCCAAGCGTTCGTGACCGCGACCGTACCTAATAAACTTACACGTGCGTGAAAGAAAATTTCTTTGTTTCTAATTGTTAACTATTATAGTGACTAACCATCATCAACAAGTGCGGAGAGCATACACCTCATCTCGTGCTGTGTCGGGTACCTCTCCTCTAGACTCCTCACTGGTGAACGTGGACGAGCTGGATAAAGAAAGACATCAACGACATCAGCCCAACGTCACTTTAAAAAAAAAATATTTCGACTGTTGGAGCCGTTTATGATTAAGATGTACGTTGTAGTACGGGGCGACTCCGAAAAGGACGGCGACAGTGTTGTGACCCACTTCCCGTGACAGATTCCGGGGGGTTTGATACGCCTCCGGCGGTGGTTTCAAAGGCAAGGCACTGAGGTGCAGATCTTACTGGTCAGCTCAGGACCCTCAGGTGTCGATGCGACAGCTCCGTTGGTTTTAGGGAGGGTAAGAATCCCACATACCGGATATGGAACGTTTCCTATGCAACAAAAAAAAGGGTGGTTCGAATAAATCCAATTCGTCGTGGAGTTACGGAAACCAGCCCGTTATAACAATACCCAACGTCATAGTAGTCTTGTAACTGAATTTATTTTTCAGAATGATAACATTTTATTTATATGGAATGATAATATATACCTCTGTGGCAGTATAAGCCAAACATGGTACTTACTTCTGGTGTGCTTCCACCGTGGGTCGTCCCTGCAGACAGTGGCTCTTGGCTCCCTGGTGATAGGACACACTCGGCAGCGACAAGTGTCGTCGAGAGGGCCGCCGCAACGCGTGCACGTCGCTAGCAACATTGACAAAACTTCATCAGCCGGAAGACGTCTACTACTTATTAAACACAGACAAGGTGGGGGATAATCCTAACGATTGGTTAACCGTATTCTTGTTTTCTCTTACGACACTCAACGAGAGAAAATTGCTGGTCGCTATTCTTACCCGGACACCCCATGGGACAAAACGTACTAGGTGGTAACATACTGAGGGTATTAAGCACCTAACAATATGTGCCTAAGTAAGTAGGTATTGTAGATACTTGCATATTCTGTGTAGAAGAAAACAAGTCAATGCCACACATATTATGCGGCTCGACGCTCTTTCAAGACGTGTAGGTTAAATTGTCTGGGAGTAGCCTATCCTACACCGGTCGATTATACATAGACAGGAACCATGGGCAAATGAGTATGGAGTCTGGGCTAAATACTCAACATATTTTTTTTTGTTAAATTACAGTATGGAGATAGAGCAACGGTAGGTACTTTTATTTTAGTCATCTGCAAAATATTATGTGTTAAAATGTTGTCAATGATACAAATATACCTGCTGGGCAAAGTTATTATAAGTAAAGAGGTAGTTAGGTCATAGAAGTTCTGGCAGCGGCGATAAAAGGTGAGCTAACACAACTTGAATTAGTTGCACACCGCACACGGAAGCGTTGACAGTATCACTTCGTTTGAATTTTATTGAATAATCGCATCAAAATAATCGAAAATACTATTATCCAAATACACAAACAAATCTAGAAATCAAGAAATCACAAATTCGTTAGTATAAATTAATTCTGTGCTACTATTAATTTTCGATTGCTTAGTAGAATCATTGCCTGGTATAGTACCTGCAATGCAGTGTCGAAAGGCTCTTCAATATGTCGAAGACACAAATCTAAGTACATACCCTTTCTGATCTCAGCCTCGTCGATGAGACCGAATATAGTGTTCCTGGCTGCGTCCAATTTGGCCTTTTGCAGCTGTGAGATGCGGTGTTTGGCCGCAGTGCGGTGAACGCTTGGCAGCAAGAACTGTTGCACCAGTTCCGCTACCAGCTCGTTCTGTTCCGCTGTCGAACTGACGATAATAACATTAAAATTATTACAACATGGCTATTCTTAACAATTAAGTGTGTCTCATCCCTTATCCCAAATATACAAATCGATCTGTATGAGCATTGTCTTCGGAGTCGCTGGACGTTCGGGGTGTGGGCCCTTTGAACGTCCATTGAGTACGGCGGCGACTCCGAGGAGGACGGCGGCGGGGTTGCGACCCCCGTCCGCGTGAGCACCGTGATGGCACCCGGGGGGCTACAATGCGCCCCCCGGCGGCGGGCTCAACGGCAAGGCACTGAGGGGCCCCTGGTGCAGATCCCACCGGAGAGCCCTGGGGTGCCCCCTCTCATGTGCTGTTGCGACAGCCGCGCGGGTTTTAGTGGGTAAGAATCCCACATACCCAGGTCGAGCCCCACAGCTCCCGGGGATCTGTGACCGGCGCAGGACCAACTTTTTACATGCTTTTCCAACACATGAATCATCTTACTTTACAGACAATCGGGTGATCGGCCTGCATTGTCCTAGGCTGTAAGGATACACAAAGTTGTTGATTCCCGTAAGATTCGAATCCGCGACCTCCTGTTTGCAAAGCAAGCGGTTTCCTATTGCGTCATAAAGGCTACAAAACCTGGATGGCCCCTTGCACAAGGAACTAACCATCTAGTAAAGAGCAGTGGCGTGCACAGAGGGTAGGCAAAGAAACATATTCGACTTGTTTAAACTATTAGTAGGTATACCATTTTAAATATCCGTTAGCAGATTCTATAGACATATTAATTTGCATTTAAAAACTGGAATAAGATTATTCAGAGGGTCCATTATATCGATGGTCCATACACACAAAAACTCTTAAGCGACAGCCCAAGCCGAGGCCGTGCCTCCCTGAGGTGCCCTTGAGCTCGTCGCTACTTCTGCCGTAAAGTCTAGAGCGTTTTAAGCGCTCGCCTCCTATTGTCCGGTGAAGCTGTAATGGCCATCTGCGGCCAACAGCGTCTATCATTCCCAAAAAAAAAAACATACAAAAAGACTTTGCCTATCCTACGATTTCTCTAAATAATCTTAGTTTAAAAATATTTTGTAATGACATGGTATTAACGTGATGTTTTTAAATGTAAATAGATACTTCTGGAATTTTAGTTCATTTAAGGATATTTGTGGTGGCACACTAACAAATAGCTTAGAGCAGGAGTTCCCAAAGTATGGGTCGCGACCATCGATATAATATATAAACTAGATTTGGTGTCACGGTTCAAAAAGTGGTAGCGAGAAATAGCGCCCTTGTGTCGCTATTTCTGTACAAGCCACATCCTGACAAATTATTTTTTGCCGATAGGAGTGTCGCTACTGTTATATGAAACTGTCAAACTACACGTAATTATCATAATAGAAATGTTAGTTCACGTTTCCGCCACCAGCACAGATAAGTTTGCAACCTCCGCGACCACATTTTAGATGTCATTTTGTTCGTGAATGTTTATCTAGTTTATATATTATATCGATGGTCACGAGTAAATTATAATCAATCATTATTAAAGGTGAAGAACGGCAGTGGTATTGATCAACCCTCGAAAAACTGACATACAAAATGTCTTACAATGTAGGTTCCAGAAGAAAATAACGGCAACGGCCAAAAAGAGGAATAGTGAATATTCAAAAGATTTTAAAATGATAAATCAGGAGACCTGGCATTCTATGACAAACTCAAACTCAAAAATAGTTTATTTCAAATAGGCTTAACGCTAGCACTTTTGAAAGGTCATGTATTTTTTTTAAAAAAAAAAGCTACCACCGGATCACAACGCGGCCTCAACTGAGAAGATCCGGCAAGAAACTCAGCGGGCTTGTTATTTTATCCCTTTTTTTTTAAACAGTGTGTCATGTTACAATTAGATCAGAGCGCCAGAGTCTAGGGAATCTGAGCATTACCAATATTCGTGCGAAAATATTGGTAATGCTTAGGGAAATTCGGGACCCATCTCTTGGCCATCTTAAAAAGGGGTTTCAGATGGCGAAAAGATGGGTCCCGAATTTGGCAGTTTTTGTTAGGTGGGTCGGAGCCCAAACAAGTTTGGGAACCACTGGCTTAGAGTATATATAACTCGCAGATATTATTGCCTACTTTCTGTGCACGCCACTGCTAAAGAGATATTCTGCAAGTTTAGTCAACTAACACAGATGCGTTCTCCCGCAGTGATTCGTCAATCTTCTCAGCGGCGGCGACCGCTTCCTTCGCGGCGTCCGCCTCGGCCGCTATCTCGACGCCCTCAGTCACTATATCGTGGAGGTAAGTGTCCACTGTCTCTTGAGTCACACCCAGTATCTAGAGCAACATTATATTTGTCTTACTTACCAGAACTTATTCGCCCACTCTTTGGAACTCTACTTTTTGGAGACATAAGAAAGATTGAACAACAATTCCAGGTGTCATCAAGTCGATTTTTATTTAACACCTCCGAAGGTAAGATTGTCCAGAAAAGGGGGAAGGCTCCCTTTGCTCACATTAGTCTTTTCATATCTATACTTATAATAAAACTGTAACAGGTCCAATTCTGTACATTGAAGATATTTTGAAAATTATATTTGGAGGACATTCTATAACCGATACTGAGGCCAAAAATGTAATTTTTTTAATTTTTGTCTGTCTGTCTGTCTGTCTGTCTGTCTGTATCACGGCTGAGCATCACGCCGAAACTACTGAATGGATTCAAATGAAACTTGACATGATTTGAGCTCTTACTACGAGGTAGGACATAGGATACTTTTGATCCCGTAATCTAGCACAGTTCTTTTGGGAGAGGGGATTAAAGTCAAAATGGGTACTTGGTAATACTCTTGGTCCGATTTTATCAATTTTTCTTCATAATTATAATAAATATTAGTAAGGGAACACTCAGAGAGAGTTGTTATCAAGGTTTTTTAATCGATCGGGTTAAGCCGTTAGGTAAGGTCATTAAATAGATGGGTGACCGTTTAAACCCATTTGAACTAAACGGGTCCGTGCTTCGGAGAGCAAGTAAAAAGTGGGTCCAATTTTTAACTGACTATAAAAAAGGAGGTTATGTATTCGATGCGAATATCTGTTATTAAAAGATAACGTAAAAATAGCGCGGGTGGAGCTGCGTGGGTCAGCTAGTTTTTTATAAACTTGTAAGTAGGTATCTGATTTCAGTATAAAGTGCACAACAACAGAAAGTCAACAACAATAGCCAATTCTTGCAACTGTACCTACCTACTGGAACGATAATCTTAATGGAGCGATAATGGATTCTAAGACGCTAATACCACTAGATCAACATCATGTCCTGCCGTTCGAAAGATCAAAACAAGAGAGAAAAGAAAAGAAAAAAAATCCCATCAAACAGGCGAAGTTTTCGCCTGTTTAAACTATACCTGCTTGAACATCTCGTCGTGTTCTTCTCGTCTGTGCTCCTCTTTCTGTCTGCGGCCAGCTTCAGCCGCCTCCCGCATGGTCTTCTCGCGTACTGACAAACAAATATTGCGGTATTTCAAAGATTTCGTATCTCAAAATTAAACATAATACGGAACCCTTATCAGACCAATTTTCCGTCTGTCTGACTGTGTGTGTGTCCGGCGGACGTGTTAGGTTGAAATTAATATCAGATAGTTACTACCACACTTTTCTGAGTGCGGTGGTACGTAATATGTTCTTAATGAATCATTATCTCGTGGATTTGTACATAAATATATAAGTACGGTTAATTAGGTATCATTAACCGTTAGAATATTACACGTTATGGGGTATCCCTCACTCATAAGTTTATTTATGCCAGATAACGGTATTATACGATCACTTATTATCATTACTAGCCGAAAGACGTCCACAGCTGAACAAAGGCCTCCCCCTTAGATTAATGGAGGGGTTTCCATAATCCCCACGCTTGACAGGCGGCTTGGGATCGCAGCAAAAGAAAGACGCTGCTGCCCGTCTTCCTGTTCTCGCTTAGTCGCCTCTTACGACACCCAACGAGAGGAGATGGGGGAATGCAATTCTAACCCAGCACCCTACGGGTATACGATACCGTTATTAATTTTACCGTTACTACGGTGTCGTGTTGAATTTAACGCTAAGTATAATAGCATCTAAAATAGGTCTTCATAACTTTCTAAAGCTTACGTGCGATGAGTATGAAGGCGTGCTGTCTCCTCTCCTCCTTCAGTCTTCGGAGCTCCTTCTCCAGGAAATCCAGGGCTGCTGCCACGGCACCACCGCAGAGCTCATCGACCAGGGCAGTCACCGCGTCGTCCTGAACACAGGAACATTAAATTATATTATATACCTTTTCAGAACCACTGAAGTTATAGGTTATTGGTTCTCCCTTCTGAGTCGCTGGACGTTCGGGGTGTGGGCTCTTAGGACGTCCATTTGGTACGGCGGCGACTGCGAGGAGGACAGCGGCGAGGTCGCGACCTCCGTCTGTGAGAACCGTGACAGCTTCCCGGGGGGGTATAATCCACCCCCCGGTAGCGGGCTCAAAGACAAGGCACTAAGGGGGTCCTGGTGCAGAGCCCAGATCTCTGCCCGATTTTTTTGTTTTGGAGTAAATAAACTAAAAGTAAAAAACTTTTTAAAATGGAATTGGTTATCATAGCACTTCTTTTTGAAGAAGAAGAAGAAGCTATTAGCTTAGCTACCTATATTCTTGCAAATAAATATATAATTATAATTCATATCACATTATTTGTCGTGTAAATTCAATGGTTAATTTATCCATACGTTATGAATAAGTACGCTTTTTGTCAAGATAGATAGTCATAATATAGGTTTATTGTCTATCGGGGATCAAGTGTAAAAAAATGAGCCGAGTACCAAAACAGAGCCGAGCCCTCTCATTTGCCGATGCGAGAGCCGCGGGGGTTTTAGTGTTTAAGAATCCCACATACAGACATACTACGATTGACGCCCCACAGCGTCCCGGAGACCATATGCTTATTTTCCATTGTTCAAAACGAGATTATATCTATACTCTACTCACTAACAGAGTATACAGGGTGGAATTTTGTAATGCCACCTGAAGGGAAAGTACTCTTAATACTGTAATAGAAAATTTTACTCAAAGAAAACATTCCTTTATTTTTTAAAAGAAAGAAAACTGCATTCGAACATTTTTCCAAATTCGCTTGCCGCACCCGGTAATCGAACCGACTAAAATCTCTAAAAGTTGCACCCTGTACTTTTATTGCATCGATCGTTAGGGTCAATTATAAGGATGAAATCTCTCTAACAAACTTCATAAATTAAATAAAAGGAAAACAATGAAATCTTAAATTATTAATTCAATGGATCAAGTTAAAGCACTTTTACTCAAAGATCCATCTGTTTACTTATGTTATTAATTAATAATTATCATTGACGTCATTTATCCATTAAAATGACGTATTGCTATTTAGATAAGACCTTGTTCAGATAGAGCGAAGTACGCGCGTAGATGAGTTCTATAGAATACAGTGATTCCGTTAACATGATACGCGCGAGAGATAACACTCGCGCGTAACACGCGTGTCATACGTCGGAATCTCGACTCGCTCGCTGTACGCGCGTAGTGCGCGCGAGTCGAGATACTCAGAGCTCCTTGTTGCATTCAGATTCAGATTCAGTATACGCGCGTTACTAAGCGCGAGTGGACGGATTTGTCATTGAAATTATAACCACATGTTCAAACATGGAAAAAGAATGTTTCGACACAGAGTTATTCATCGATGAAGTTTTTCATCAGCCGTAACTACGTCTCTTATTACATAATTTTCAGATGGTGATAAGTCATCTTTTACTAAGTCAAGGGGGGGATATAGTAAGCCTTCCCGAAGAGCGATACCTATGCTCGGGCCCTCCCTGTGTGTAGCGGCACTGTCCGTGAAACCAATTACTACTATACGATGGCAAATACAAATGTAAATGCGCGACATAAACGGCTCTTTTCAGAGCCAACGCATAGAACTTTATCTGACCCTGCCGTGTCTGCAATCTCTATAAATATAGAAGGGTTCTCACTTAATAAAGCACAGATTCTTGCAGAACTATGTCGTAGTACCCAATGTGATCTGTTATGCGTCCAGGAGACTCACCGCAGCGCCCAACAGACTAGGGCTTCAGTGATGATGACCAATGCATATGTGGATATGCCCCGCAAACTATGACCCTTTTGCTTTCTTGCCCTGCGTGCCCTGACACCTGCACTCTTGAAGATCTTTGGAATGCTACAGACAACGCAAAAACTAAATCGTATTAGCCCAGTAAGCAGGGCTAATACGATTTAGTTTTTGCCATCGACACGATAAGAAGAATACTAAGTCAAGTAATTTGTCGAAAGTATCAATTGTGTTGTCTTAAGTTTGGGTACAAAGTTATAAACGTGTTGTCCTCTGTCACTCTAAACCTTCTGTTTTCCGTTTTCTTGCTCTTTTTCCATCTGCGATATGCGAGCCACAATACGACTGCTTCGTCCAAATTCATGTTGATGACTGACTGAAGCCGGCCCATGTTCTTACGCGCGTAGTCCGCGTTATGTGAACGCAATCACGAATTGTCTCGCGCGTATGCACACGCGCGTAATTCGCTCTATCTGAACAAGGTTTAAGACGATTTCAATTTGCACGTGTTTGTAATGCAGACTCCTTTCTTAGATGCGACATAACTCCGTGTGTGTCGTAGTTTAAATATGGAATGTTACATTTGAAAATGGATTTTCATCTGTTATTCACATCGATATACTATACCAACTAGATTTGCTGTCACGACCCGAAAAGTGGTCACCAGGTAGGCGAAACTTCCATAGAAGCATAGAAAGACCTCCGACGCTCATTTCTATGGCAGTCAATATGGCAGCCAATATGGCCGCCAAGATGGCTACTCCATCCATCTTGCTCGCACCAATGTACGCACTCTCGCGCGCAATGGGGTCTCTTTCACATGTTGTTTTTATCCACTTTGCCGCAAGGCAGGCAAAGGTATTAAAACCATACAGCCTTATTAATTTTTAACCAACTTTCGTTCTCATTTGGATACTTACTTTTAACCGGTAATTATCATGTAATTATATAATTCTATTTGGCGATGTTACGAAGCCAAACACAAACTGGCCAGCTCTGCGAGCGGAACTTCAGATACCAGACTACTGAGATTTAGAGAGAAACTAACTAAACGTTCAATAAATTGCTTTGGTACCGTTCTAATACGTTGTAGTAACGTTGTTAAGCCCTGATCGGTCCATCAACTCTAAAAGAAGTTTTACCATAATCTTACTTTACACCAGGTAGAGAAGTCAATATACCTATACCATAGAGTTTATATATTAAGAATAGAGTACGCGTTTGTCTATGGTCCCTTTAAGCAAAGCGTAGGCAGACGAGGCAGGTAAATTGAACTATTTAAAGATATATTTTAAGAGTTATATTGTTAAGTAAGTGTTATGTAGTGATGAGTTTGATCTGTCAAGCGCAAACGCGCAATTTATAGTTTTCATGTTCTTACCCGTGCCTACTAGTTCTTACTTGAATTAAGCATTCTTTAGCACTTGTGCCGATTTGTGTTCTGTGTCCTATACTCTATCCGGAATACCAAGAAAAGAAAACAAAACCAATAGTTCTCAAACTATGCTTCAAGTTATTCTAATTCCGAAGAACTCACCTAATAAAATAATAACTTCAAAGATATGTTATTGAAAAGCAATTAAATATCTAACAAAAACAATGAAAAGAAAACACGACACACCAGAAACTTAACCACAAACACGAGAAAGAAACATGGCGAGTATCATTCGACCGAATTACAAAACACTACCTGTCATGTAAAATATTCACGTGTGCAGTACTCTTATAAATTCCATTTCGAACTTGAAATCATTGTCATTATAGGTTCAATTTAATTTAGTTTAAAAATGTTCCCTAAACGTCCTAGTAACTGTAAAAACGACACCCCAAGAACCCTTTTTACGATTTGTTTACATTTTATTTTTGGGATTCCGGATAGCGTTTAGTGTATAGCTCCGTCACTTTCTATCGAGAAAGTAAATAACTATACCTGTTTTTCGAATTTGACTGTCAAGTATAAATAGCTCAGTGGTAAAGAGCTCGGATTACAAGACCGTAGTCGTGGGTTCGAATCTTGATAGTTGGATTTATTTATTGTTTATTATTTTTAAATTATCCTTACTTATTTTCCTATTTATTATTTCATAAATTCAGTAAAAAAACGGTTTAAAACCTCTAAAATTAGAAGTTAAGAAAAAGAGAAAAAGTTTTGAGGGCGCGATGCGACTGACGATTTTTAATTCCCCTTATTACCGGCGTAGCGCTGCAATCGCCAACATATAAGTTGGCCCTACTGGAAACAGTCAATATTTTTTTTTGTGTTGTTGTTTAAACTGTTCGCGTCGGACATAGTCAAGTCCATAGTTACGATGTATGGAAGTCCCGACTCTTATCTATTACATCCTCTTTGGTGGTCACGAAAAGTCACGAAAGCTACGGAGACGGCTGTCGCTCAATTGTCTGCAATTATTATTGAACCTTATTTTATAGTATGTAAGTTATCTTTTTATATGAACATATTATTGTTTTGCGTGTACGTATATAGTTGTGTAAGTATATGTAACCGCGACCACATTTTCGATGTCATTTTGTTCGTGACAGCTAATCTAGTTGGTATAGTATATCGATGGTTATTCACATTTGATTGTTTTTACAAATCATTTCATATTTGTGTCACGGAAAAAATGGCTTATCAAGAACAATTTGATTTAATGGAAGCTTATTTTTTAAATAACAAAGATGTGAATCGTGCTCTGCGGTGCTATGGAGAGAGATATCGAGATCGACAGGCACCAACTCGGTTTGTACTGAAAAGAATGGTAGAAAATTTAAAGAATACGGGTAGTGTCAAGCGACGGCAAACTCTTCAGCAGAAACCACTTCGATTTTGATATAGATGTTTTAACATATTTCGAAGCATTTCCGAAGGCTTCAAGCAGAGATGCTGCCGAAGTAATTGGAACAACCCATACTCGCGTACTTAAAGTGCTGAAAAAGTATAAGTTTAAATGTTATCGCGATGGTCGGTTGGTATAAAAATTGCATCCTGGGATTGTGAGAGACGACTACAATTTTGTCAAGACATGCTAAGAGAAATTGACCGTAACCCTAATTTTTTGAGTAACATTGTATGGTCTGACGAAACCAACTTCAGCAATAACGGCATGTACAATCGCCGCAATAACCACTATTGGTCTCGAGTGAATCCTCTTCGTTTTCACGAAACTAACAGTCAAGTAAGATTTTCTTTCAACGTTTGATGCGGAATTATGAGAAATAATATGGTTGTAATAGTCCATGTGTACGAAGGTCACTTAAACACTGTCAAGTATTTAGAAACACTGGATTTATTAAGAAATGAGTTAAATGGTTTCCCCGAGGAAGAGCGAAACCAAATAATTCTACAGCAAGATGGTGCTCCAGCCCATAACAGCAGAATCACTACTGCCTACATTAATAACCATTTTCATACCTGGATTTTCGTAAATGTAATTATTATTTTAATAGAATTGTTAAGACTCAAAATTACGCAATATATGTATTTCGTATGTCGTGTGGCGGCAGTACATAGAGAACGTATCTGTAAACACCTTCATGTATATCACCTATGTACACGAAATAAACAAATTTTATATGATTTGAGTACGTACCTATATAAATATATGTATATGGCTATGGAAGATATAATGATGTACCTTTTGATCAGCCTCGGATTTAAAAGCATTATATTCCCTTGCTTTAGCCTCCTCCTTGGCTATGTGAAGCTTGTCTTCACGCTGCAAGCCGTGCGTGGTCTTCAACTCCTCGGTCAGTTCCGCGGCTCTAGTTCGACCTTCGTACATCTGAGGATACCAGAGCTTTTCTTAAAATAGGTTTTCCATTGTAGTTACCACGCGGTGGCAGTCATAGGATGACACTCCTACATACCCAAGTTGACAGGGTCCGGAGACCTATTGAAGGTTACCCTCGCGAAAAAGAATTATGTAAGCGGGTTTCGAAGCGCTTACCATCAGGCAGGTCTGTACCTAATAATATTATATCCTTACCAGTGTCTGCACAGCACGTCCCCGGAGTATTCTCTGCAGCACGAGGGCCGCCTGGTGGTTCATCTCTTCATTGTCATCCACCTCTTCCACCACAGGAGTGGAGGGCCGAGGAGTGGTGACGACGCGCCGCGGTTTCAGCACGTGCAGCGGTCCGCTTGTCACCATAGCAGCGCCCAGACGCGCCTCTATTGTGATACGAGGACATAAAGCTGAAGGTCGCATTTTCTAGGTGGTAGTTCCCATGTTACCTATGGGGTGTCTGGTACCCGTGGGGTTTTGGGTGCCTGTGGGGTGTCGGGTACCCGTGGGATATCAGATTAAAAATAGCACCATCCCATCTCCACTCGTTGGGTCTAAAGGGCAACAAGAAGACGGGCAGCAGCGTCTTTCTATTGGATTACCTACCACCTATACTGCGATCCCCAAGCCGCCTGCCAAGCGTGGAGATTATGGCGACCCATCCCTTCTAAGGGGGAGGCCTTTGTTCTGCAGTGGACGTCTTTAGGCTGTTAATGATGATGAGGTGCCTTGTTGAAGGGACCCCGTTCAAGTTGGTACTAACATAGTGACGTCAAGCAGCTCTGTAGATATCACTGTGTTCGCGTGAGCAAAGCACTGTAGTGTACTTAGCTTGTAAAATTACAATAGGCATGATGACTAATTTTGAAAAAATACTCTATAATGTACTTACGGGTCTACAATTGCCGAAAATAATCATATTTTTGTATAAAATTTACAATTAATAGCAATATTTTCAATTTTTAAAATAGAGTTTGAATTTCGTTCCAAAACGATGGCCGGTGCATGGCGCCATATTGTGACGTCACTGCGGTGTAATTTAGGTATAAAAGTGAATCATTGTATGAAAGAAAAAGTTGAGATGACAGATTGACAGTTGTTTATTTACACAGGATTGACGTCATTCACTCCGATCAGTGTTTATTACAAAATGGCGATTAGCTGTATTTAAGTAATTTATGTGCTTAAATATCACGAAAATCTCTCTATTATTATGAAAATGAGATGCATTTTTGGAATCAGTGCAATCTGTTCTAATATTTAAAACCACAGATTTATTGGTATTGTGTTGCAGTCATCATGCTATTCTCAAGGGACCAACAAGTTTTTAGGCCTCAAGTCTGCAGGATTCATAGGATGGGAATACTGCTGGAGGTTGGGTTTTGAGAGATTCGTGGTGTATTCATGACCGCTACCCCAGTTGGGAAGCTCTGATATATAATACCTATGAATAATGTACTCCAACTCAAACAGAGCTGCACTAACGTGTGGCTGATCAGGCATGTCATGTCTACTGCATCTTGGACGAATAGTGGGCTCACAGAACGATATATTGGAGCCACAAGACTTGACGACGCGGCAGACTACATCCTTTTTTTACCTTCCTTGTATACATTGGGTGCTGAAAGCGTGTAATAGAAACAGATCAGGGAAAAGAACGGAGGCATTTGCCCATCAGATGAACAGAAATAACGTTCTCCAAACCAATCCGGCTAAAGTTGCCAACCTTCAATAAGATCTCTCAGGAAAGATATCTAAGATATAAGAGATTCTGACTCACTTTTCAGATCATTGTGTAGGTTCTCCAGGAACTGCTCGCTCCACTTGGTCTCCTTCTCGCACAGCTTGGTGGGGTCCCGAGGCGGGAAGTGTCCGGAGCAAGTCCGTTTCAGATCCTGTCCGCATTGCTCCAGCCAAGCCGGTGGCTCCGCGATGTGCTGATGGTCTTCCAGAGCTGAGTAATGACAGTATCTATATCTGTGGTAGACCTAAGGGAGCGTCCGGTATTGACGTACTGAAGCAGCTACTGCCAGTAATTACAATACTGGTCAAAACAACATTTATTATATACTAGCTGACCCGCGCAGCTCCACCCGCGCTTTTATTACATTTTGCTCCCCTTTTCACCCTCCTCCCTTGATTTATTTCTCTCCATCTCTCTCTCTATTATCCCCTCAAGCCCATGTGGTTCCAAAAGGAACAATACGCGTTTTCTTTTAGGACCCAGCCGGGATTGAAGCCTTATAAGAAAAATGTAATTCTATGCTCTTTCTCTCCTCTCTCTTTCCCCCACCCACATCAGTCCCCGTCACATTCCCCCTCTTCCTCTCCCCGTTGTCCCCTCTCTGAACCCTATCCCCCCCATATCTCTCTCCCAACTTGCTCCATCTCACTCCCCCCCCTTGCTCCACCTAACTCCTCCGATCCTTCACCCCCTCCTCGAATCCCTTCTCCCTCTCTGTCATCTCTTGCACCCTCTTCTCATTCTATATATCCGTCAATCATGGTATCAGCAGCATGACGTATATATAATCAAAGCATGAAATATACTTTACGACTTATTTTTTTTTTTTTTGGCTCAGCCGCTTCACCGGACAATAGGAGGCGAGCGCTTGAAGCGCTCTAGCCTTTACGGCAGAAGTAGCGACGAGCACAAGGGCACCTCAGGGAGGCACGGCCTCGGCTTGGTCTGTCGCTTAAGAGAGGGCTGAGTTTACCACCGGTTCACAACGCACCCCCACTGAGAAGAACCGGCAAGAAACTCAGTGGGGTGATGCACGTCGTTGCGGTCGCATACGTACGACCCTTCGGCCTCGCCGGCGAGACCGGTGTCTGATAGCTAGTGTAGCATACGGTTGTCGGGGAGGGGTCGGCGCATCCCGTTCCAATAGGACCGTCATGGGGTCAGGAGGGTCGAGCAGTACGTGCCGTGGTCTGCGGCGCGAGTCAGTAGGACTAGCGGCGTAATCGGCGGCGGCGCGGATTAAACTGATCGCGTGACGGGACGCGGATTCAAAGTAGCGTTTCGACGCTTCTTTGAGGAACTTACGAAGGGGATCTAATTTGAAATCGGAATGCAGATCTACGTTCCGCATGTACCACGGGGCACCGACGGCGCGACGGAGGAAACGATTCTGGATAACCCGGAGGCTATCGATATGGGTGCGGGCGGCGTGCGCGAAAACTACACTCGCGTAAGTCATGATAGGGCGAATGCAAGCTTTGTATAATGTCAACTTATTTCTAAGCGACATTTTACTCCGCTTGCAGAGAAGGGGATACAGGCGACCTAATACGAAAGCCGCTCGATTGCGGACGGACCTAATGTGCGGGCCGAAAGTCATGTCAAGTCCAAGGTGACTCCGAGGTACTTAACCTTCCTAGTCCAGGGGATAGGGCGATTGAATAGGGATATTGGGGCTAGTCGTCTGTTGGGCCGAAGGCTCCGCGCGGAGAACATATTGGCGGGTCCCCGGGAGAAGACCACCGCGGCACTCTTCTCCGGGTTCACCTCTATGCGCCACGTACGGAACCATTGACCCAGGGCGTCGACTGCGGCTTGAAGAGCACGCGTCAAATAGGACATGTTCCTATGGGAATAATAGAGAGCGGTGTCATCCGCGTAAAGGGCGAGTTGGACTCTGCTCGAACGAGGAATGTCGTTCGTGAACAGGCTGAACAAGAGGGGAGAGAGCACGGAGCCCTGAGGGACTCCGGCCTGTATAGGATGGGGTTACGACTTATTCTCAGACCTAGCTTACGACTTATTCTCAGACCTACCCTATATGCACACAAAATTTCATACACATCCGTTCACCCATCTATTTAATTACCTTGCCTTATGTTGCTTAAGCTTTACCTAGCGGCATGAAATATAATTAATGGCCTATTATTAGACCTACCCGATATACACATAAAATTTCATACAAATCGGTTCACCCATCTATTTAATGACCTTACCTAACGTTGCTTAACCTTAACCTACAGGTATAAAAAGTATCCTATGTCCGTCTCCTGCTCCTAAGCTACTTCCCTACCAATTTTCAGCCAAATCGGTTGAGCCGTTCTTGAGTTATAAATAGTGTAATTAACACGACTTTCTTTTAAATATATAGATTTAAGTTCTATGGTGATTGTATGTTCAATTTCACCGATAGATGCCGCTGTTCATAATGTAAATCACGCTAACATCGTAAATTACTGTCTAATGATATTCGATAATGAAAGTCCTAAGTTTTTCGCATCTTTTATTGCTGCGACTGTAATACAATACCTTTAAACTACCTGGACTTGTGGAGTTTCATTAAAATTTCATGAATAATTTAATGATCTAGTTTGGACTCGCTCGGGATTTACAGATTTTAACTTTTCAAAGATATAATGTCATATTGCTATCAGCAACGTACTTAGAACCATACGGAAATCTAATGAAAATGTCCTGGGTGTACCGGACTGGCTTACCCCTTACAAAAATTGACCTTTCGCCACTGCCATATCTTATTCAAACTAAATGTCTGCTCAGTCCCTATTGTATATAGCGTAATAATACATATCTTAATGATTAACTGATCAGTCTATAATTACCCTATTCTCATACAAAGGAAATTACGTGGTAATATGTGCAAGTAATGTTTCACTGCTTAGCCCCTATGAAACATAGCGTGATGTTTTATATAGCAATTTATACCTTGACTTCTACACAACACATCAGTGAAAGTCCTATCAAAATCCATCCACGGGTTTTCAAATGATACCTGGACAAACAGAACGACAGACAGACAGACAGACAATAATTCCAAAAAAAATTGTTTTTGCCTCTATGTCGATAGTATAGTATCCCCACATAGAAATTTTGGAAAAATATTCAATGTACAGAAAAAGTGCTCTTTGAGTTTTATTATAGTAAGATAGAAGATTCGAAAACTTTGTAAAACAAAAAGAGTCGACAAGCAACTGCGAGGCTGATGTCCCCTTTTTCAGAATAAATTTGATTGTAAACAATAATATTATAAAACAAACGCCAAATGTGTCGCACAATCGCCAATTTATATCTTAGATCATGTTACAGTACTTAAGTACTACCAAGCAGCAGCAGTGTGTAAACATTGCTGTGCCGCCAAGTGGCAGTGTGTAAACATTGCTGTGCCGCCAAGCAGCAGTGTGTAAACATTGCTGTGCCGCCAAGTGGCAGTGTGTAAACATTGCGGTCCCACCAAGCAGCAACAGTGTGTAAACATTGCTTTGCCACCAAGTGGCAGTGTGTAAACATTGCTATGCCAATAAGTGGCAGTGTGTGAACATTGTTGTCCCACCCAGCAACAGCAGTGTGTCCCGCCAAGTAGCAGTGCGTATACATTGCTACGCCACGAAGCAGGAGATTGTAAACATTGCTGTATTCGGTGTGAAGGACACTGTAGCTGGTGAAATTACCGGACTTAAAAGACTGTACAACTAATATCCTGGATAAAGAGCGACAAGCAATGATATACCCGTTCGCCCGTAGGGTGTCCGGGTAAGAATAGTACCCACCCATCTCCTCCCGTTCGATGTCACACGAGGCGATTAAACGAAAACTAGAAGACGGGCAGCAGCGTCTTTCTATTGGATTACCTACCATCTATACTGCGATCCCCAAGACGACTACCTAGCGTGGGGATTATGGCAACCCCATAAGGTCTTTTGTTTAACAGTGGACTTGTTTCGACAGCTGATGATGAAGATGGTATACAATTTTCTCCGGCTCGTATGAATACCTATCGTCGCCCAATCATTAAACGATACACGATCATTAATCGATATAGTTTTAGGTGTAAATATTTTTCCAAAGCGATTATCGATACATTGGAATAAAGAGTTATATAAAATATTTGGATCGTTATGACTGGGCAACACAGGCAAGCTGTCAGTCAGAGTGGCATTGAAATGACATAAGCGACGTTTGGTTATCGGAACAAACGTAACATTTCTTTGACATTTAATGATTTTACTAGGAAACACAACAAGTTGTCCATTGTGGACAAATGGATCATTTTAATAAAAATAATCTTCTTTTTAATAAAAATAATCTTCTTCACAATAGACAGTTCGGCTTTAGAAAGAATCGCTCAACTACAGACGCGGGAGTCGAATTATTGAAATATATCTACGAGGCTTGGGAGGAATCACGGGATGCTCTTGGTATATTCTGTGATTTATCCAAGGCCTTTGACTGCGTAGATCACGACACGATGGTCAGGAAATTACGCCACTATGGTGTAAGGAATAAAGCTCTAGACCTTCTGACTTCATATTTGAATAATAGAATTCAGAGGGTCGATGTAAACGGTAAGAGATCTCCAGGTTCCGTGGTCTCCCTGGGCGTTCCTCAAGGTTCAATATTAGGCCCATTTTTGTTTTTAATATATATTAATGACTTACCCTACTTCGTGGGGGACAAACTTAATATTGTATTGTTCGCGGATGATACATCTCTTCTATTTAAAGTTAAGCGTAAACTCCATGATTATGACGAAGTGAACAATGTACTTTCTATGGTTGTCCATTGGTTCAATGTTAACAATTTAAAACTTAATGAGACCAAAACTAAATGTATGAAATTTGTAACTCCTAATGTGAGACAGCTGGCAACCAATGTAGAAATAAATGGAGCAGCGTTGGACCTTGAGGCGTCGACTGTATTTTTAGGTATAACAATTGACGCCAAACTACAGTGGGGCCCACAAATTAAGAAGTTGTCGGGTAGGCTAAGTTCCGCGGCTTATGCAGTCAAGAAAATTAGACGTTTAACTGATGTTGAAACCGCTAGAATTGTTTATTTCAGCTATTTTCACAGTGTTATGTCATATGGCATATTACTGTGGGGATCTTCTGCAGAACTTAATACTATTTTTATTCTGCAGAAAAGAGCTGTGAGCGCCATTTACAATCTGGCTCCTATTGATTCACTTAGAGAGAAATTCAAAGAGATAGATATTCTACCGGTTGTGTCACAATACATATTTGAAAATTTAGTTTATGTTAAAAAAAATATCAGTTCTTTTAAAAAGTATAGTGATACACATAATATTAATACCCGGAACAAACACGATCTTGTTGTACATGCCACGCGTCTCCACAGAACAGGCAAATCGTTTATGGGCCAAAGTATACGCTTTTATAACAAACTGCCACAGGATATCCGAGATCTTCCAATAAAGAAATTTAAACCTTTGATAAAAAGCCGTTTGTCAAAAAAGGCTTATTATAAAATCTCGGATTACCTGGAGGATAAAGCTGCGTGGGCTTGAACTGCTCAACTCATGCAAGCTTAGAAGTTTAAGGCTGACATAAGTAAAATTTGAAAACTATTTAAAAAAAAAAATGACATAAAAAGACAAGCCCGCTGAGTTTCTTGCCGGATCTTCTCAGTAGCGGCCGCGTTACGATCCGGTGGTAGCTTGTAAAAATGATTTTTGTGTAAGTGCCTCCGTGGGGCCTATACATAATAAAGATATTTTGACTTTGACTTTGACTTTGATATACCCGTGGATTAAAGCGCATTAGCTTACAAAAATTAACCGCACAAGAAATAGGACTGAGAGGTATCGATCACTGAGCTGAAAGGGACTTAGGGGGCGACCATTAATCACGTGAGGCTCGAATGGGGGGGGGGAGGTGTTCCAAAAAAAAACCACGAAATATCCCCAGGAAAGGGGGGGAGGGGTATAATGAGACATCACGTGTATTTATTTTTTGTTGATTGCACGATTTCTAAACCAAACAGCGGCACGTGGCCTTGACTCAACGTTGCCGGCAACGACTTCCCCTTCAACATTTAATCAGTTAAGTACCTGTATTTAAAGATAATTATGTCGAAACCTTAGTTTGGACAAATTGTAAAAATTGATTGATTTTGAATAGGGGGGGTACTTTAAAACCTCACCACATATAACCAGGAGGGGGGAGGGGTTAAAAATTAGCTAAAAAAACACCACGTGATTAATGAACGACCCGCTTATAAGCTAAATTAATTTATAAGTTAGTTATGCCTCATTTGAAACGCGATTATCGTTCGCACCGCAAATAAGGATAAAGGAACAAAACACTTACACAACAGCGTCGGATCGTAGCGTATCTCCGCGTGTCTCCGCCTCGCCTGGTAGCCGTGTCTCGCAAGAGGCGCGTGCAGGTCAGAAGTGGGATCTTGGGCCTCGAGCGTCATACTGCCCGCGCCTCGCGCCGCTCGCATCCGACCCACTAGCCCCACTCGACCTCCGCTTTCGTGGAGGGTGACTAGCTTGCGGAGTTCTAACGAAGACCGTAACACATAAATACTGTAGTTCGAACCTTCTGAGCTGTGTGGAATCAACTGGGGTATGTAGGATTCTGACCCAGTAAAACCACCGTGGCTGCCACAACGTCACATGAGACTCTGCGCACTGTCTTGCCTCGACGCCCGCCGCCTGGAGGCGCAATAAAGCCCAGCGGGAACCTATCGCAGTGCTCATGAGGACGGGGGTCACAAACCTGCCACCGTTCTCGGAATCGCAGCCGTAGTCGATGGACATCTAGGGCCTACGCCCCAAACGTCCAACGATTCCAAAGACTGTACTGTAGTTCCTATCCGTTCCCAAAAAGGTTTCGTCGTGCGCTGCCTACTTTCGCACTTTGGTAACTTTTTAGTATTTTAATGTAATCGGTAGCACAATACCAACTTTTTAAAACCACCATACTTTAGATCGTGGTATGCCTACTTTCGCATAGGGACAACTTTTTTCCTAACAGAATATTCTTATCGCAGCATGCCTACTTTTAGTATTGGCAGTACATTAAATATGTATGTTGCCTACAAATTGTACAGTCACCACAAAATTTGTTATATTGTGGATCTGTGGCTGTCTAGTAAACTTTGGAAAAACAGCTTTAGGGGCACCTGAATTAAACTTTTACAAACATATAAACAGATGGGCCAAAGTTATTACGCAATGGATGTCGAAGAATAGACGTCGTCGCCGGGGAAAGCCTAAGAAACGTTGACGTGATGAGATGCATTCACGAAGAATAGATCTGATGTGGCCCACGACAAGGACGTAGTTGGCGACATCGTTGGTTTGTTTTTTACGTAATCTATAGGTATAAAGTTTAAATATTTTGGGTTACCTGAGTTTTAAAAATCCGTAATTTGTACATGTCTGTCCATAAATTAGGAAATAATTTTATCAACGCTTCCTTTGGTGAATGAAATGTCACGATGGTGTAGGTATCTATTAATTTTTCGTGTTATTAAATTAGAACCAAAAATTTTACAAGTTCCGATACTACTTAAAGCAACCAACTCCAAATTATATTTGTCACAATAATGTTAAATATTGTTAAAAACCAATACAATAAACAAATACAATAAAAAAATACGAGAAAAATTTAATCTATTTGTTATAATACATGGATTAACCACGGCGGCATGTATTTCAAAATAAATATTTTTAACGTAACTGTACTAAAGTAGGCAATACGCGATCGATAGATTTGAATTTCTAAAAAGTTGGCGAATTGCGTTGTAACTGTCGCAAAAATAAAAAAGTAGGCAAGGTGCGATCTAACGTATGGTGGTTTTAAAAAGTTGGCATTGTGCTACCGACTACATTAAAATACTAAAAAGTTACCAAAGTGCGAAAGTAGGCAGCGCGCGACGAAACCCCCAAAAATATATTGGCATTTAGTGTCCCCGTAAAAAGCCGATCCTAGTTTATGCAGTCTAGATAGTAGTATTTTTAAGCCAAATAAGGGTCAATAACTCTGAAACCAGTTCAAGCACTAGAAAAACCATAAAGAAGAGGAAGACAGCCAATAGTAACTCTCATGCCAAGTAAATAACTCATACCTCGGTCCCTGGTCTTTCTTATGTGCTCAATCTTCTTCTCCATCTCTCGTTTCTTGTTGGCCCAGAGCTTGGACAGCTTCTTGCTGGTGCGGTTCGTCTGCTTCAGCCGCTGCTGCTGTTGTATACGGTGCAAAAGCTCCAGTCTAATGTCCTGAAGCTCATCAATCTCCTAGAAGAGTCAACACATTATATTTTTTTTTAACTGGTTGTATGACCCTTCGGCCTTGTCGGCAAGATCGTTGTCTTAAGGTTGTCGGGTAGGGGTAGGCGTAATGTCTAGGTTCAGTAGGGCCGGGGAATCTATCAATGTTTTCTACGTATATTAGAAAGATTGTTATTAGAAGAAATTAACAAAATTTAATTGGGTTGATTGTCTTTGGTGGGCCTAGGGAACATAATAAACTATTTCCGCGCACGCGAATAAACTTGTAAGATAACTTTGTGGTAGTTTTCCTTACTGATTAGGGCTATGCAGGCCGATCACCTGATTTTCGGAAAAGTAAGATGACACATACGTCGGATGGGCATGTAGAATGTCGGTCCTGTGCTTGACCTCTTCCCGATCGTGTCGGTCTATCGTCCCATTGGATTGTAAGAGTAAAGGAAGAGAGAGTGCACCTGTGTCTACGCAAGCACTTGTGCACTATAATATCTCCCGCGTAGATGACTGATCTTGTGAAAGATCCGCCATTGTGTTCGTATCATTGGAGCATTATTATTATTATCCAGAATAAAAACTGTGGTGATGTCGTCTAATAACTCACCGCCTCCCTGAATATCCAGTCCTTGGTTTCTATATCGGAGATGATCGCGTCGCGTTTCTTTATCCATCGGGGAAAGCAACCTCGCTCGATCAACTCCGTCCACTTACGGGCATGTCGTAACCTAACCAAATATTTCACTTAACATTAGTATGAATGAATGGAAAATTTGGTAAACTCCAGACAACTGCAGCCAGGTATACTGCACCGACCACCGATGGGGTTGGTTCTCGAGTGGCTACCACGAACCGGAAAACGCAGCTTTGGTAGGCCATCCACTAGGTGGACTGACGACATTGTGCGCACTTGTCCGGTAAAGCTGTAATGGCCATCTGCGGCCAACAGTACTACTCCTACAAAAAAAAAGGAAAAAAAGACATTGTGCGCGTCCCAGGTAACCGGTGGATGCAAATAGCCAATTGTCATTCATTGTGGCGTGGCCAAGGGGTAAAATGTGTTTAGAGGAATACTTTATTGCGAATTTTAATGCAATTGTCTAGGTCAATATCTGCAGAAGTTTTTCCTTCATAGCCCATGGTAAAACTAACCATGACATAAGAGGTTTGCTGCTCTTCGGGTTAGGCTTTCGCTATTTTACTAACAAATCGTCACAAACTACAAAAAGTATATAAAATACGTACTTGTTTATGATTTCCGTGGTATGAAAATCGGCTGGCAAGTCCCCAACACGGTAAGGACAACCTGGACCTGTAGATAATTACATGCTTTATAACAATGTCGTCCTGCCTGATACAGGCACAGCGGCCAATCTTTTATAAGATCAGCCAACTATGCAAGAGTAATTCTAGTGCAAATGCTTGTGCACACAGGTGCACCCTATCTCCCTATACTTTTGATTCCGATAGAAAGGACACGACAGGGGAGAGATAGCCGCAGGATAGACATTTATTTGCATATTCGTTGCATAAACCATCTTACTTTTAAATCAGGTGATTGGCTTGTATTGTCCTAACGCTGTCATCGTCAGGGTGGTATAGTACCTTCCACTCGGTAACCTTATCTATCTGTTGTTAGACAAGAAAATCTAAGTCAAGAATATCAATATTTGCGGGGCACCTCACTAACCCTATTGCCGATTGATTTGCCCCGCACTAAATTATTACGATTATTACGATGACGTGTCCAATACAGACACGCGAGTGACAGTTCTTTTCGCGCCATGTGTGTTTTGTGTAAAATATATAATTACTTACTTATCTTGATTTCATTCATTCTTTTTCTAATTTCGGCCTAATGAATAGCTGTCCGTTAGTCTCTTTAAAACTCAGGAACGACTTGACAGATTTCAATAATTTTTGTTTTGGTTCTATTCGGGGTCTACGGGAGGATCTTCCCAATTACTTTTTCTATTAAACCACTTAATAGCTAAAGAAATTGGGAAGATCCTTAAACAGTTGAAAAAAACAACGCAGGCGGTGCTGCCCGGGTTGAGTCGTAGGTAGGTATTCAATAAAATAAATGTCATGACAATAGCAAAGGGCTTGCACAATGGATCATAGTTGCAGTGTTTTTGCACAATGGATCACAGTTGCTGTGTTTTTAGTGATTGTAAGACCCAACACACACTTGATTAACTGAATAAATAGAATAGAAATAAAATAATTACAATAAACAGAATACCTATTAGCTGTACCAAAACTTACCCCATTCCAGTCGATCGAGGTACAAAACTTCCGGCGTGTTCTCGCAACCTTCCGCGACTTTTCCATCCGGCTGCCAAGGTCTCGTCTGAGCTGATGACTCTCTACAACAAAAATACGCGATAACATTTTACCATTAGAAAACATTAAATCTCACAAAGAACTAATGCGCGTTTATTAGCTACTCTAACTAAACGGATTATCATCAAACATACAGCCCACCCCGCCCGGGGTTTCCATAGATCCGGGGGCTATGGTATATAGGTAGTGACTACTAGTAGTGGGTAATAGCCATATAGATAGTGACTACCTGTAAACACTCTGAGTGCCCCTGGTCCTTGGCTTGGTGGGCCTCGTGGGCTCGTACGCCGGCGACGGTGGGTGGAAGGTTGGAGTCACAGTGTTCAAGTGAAGGATCTGCTTTGGACTGTAAAACAAATCTGAATGTTAATATAAATTATAAACCAAAAGCCTGCAAACACCCAGAGGGATCTTAAATGAAACTATACATAAGTAGACGTACATATAAAATCTTTTTAAAAAAAATTGAACCAACTTCAATATCACTGAAAAGTATAAAATAATTTAAATATTATTGAAGTTGGTGTTGGCTTACCGGCTGTGTATATTTGGCACCAACTTCAGTAATATTTAAATTATTTTATACTTTTCAGTGATATTGAAGCCGGTTCAATTTTTTTTAAAAAGATTTTATTTTAAACTTTTTAGTTATATTTTCATATAAACATTTAACCATCGAAGACCGTAAAATGATCTAGGTAGGTTATGATCACATTATCGTCTACATAGTTTTACATAATTCATGTTTCTTCAGAAAAAAATATCCGGTCGTAATGAAATTTGCATGGAATCATCATAATAGTTTACTCTCTCGAATAAAAAAGAATCATCGAAATCGGTTCATAATTGTCAGAGCAATGTAACGGAGAACATCAGTTTTATGGTTTTTACCAGATAAATTCCTCCTCATCGTTCATGGTCTTCCAGGAAGTTCTTATCCGGTTGTGATAAATTTCATACAGATTCATTACAGTGGTTTCTTCTTTCGAATAAAAAAATAATCATTGAAATTGGTAAATATTTGCCAGAGTTATGACCATTTTGTCCTTAAAAAGCGACAAAAAAGTCATCTATATAGGCTTTCCTGCAACTGTCCTGCGCAGTCACCATTATTGTTTTTTCAGGAACTACTTATTCGGAAGCAATAATTTTTTTATGGGACCCAACTAACGGATTAAAGAATGGATGGAAGAAAGATTTTTGCAAATCGGTTCATAATTGCCAGAGTTATGCGCGAACATACATAAAAAAAAATATATATACAGACGAATTGAGAACCTCCTCCTTTTTTTGAAGTCGGTTAAAAAGGTACATATACTTTTTTATAAATATATTTTTTTACATGTCTGTCTAGTGAGTGATTTTTTGATGTCATTTAAAAAGGTATACTTACACAGAGCTAAATTTGAAACGATCTTTTCCATTTAGTTCCGGTAATGGGGCACTGTTGGAGTGCCTTAACCGTTCCTGGTAGCCGGTATACGATCTATCAATGTGGTTTGGCAGACGACAGTTCGGGTAGTACACTGGGAAAATATAATGTTCAGTTTTTAGGGCTTCGTACCTCAAAGTAATAAATTACTAGTTTAAAAAACTAAAAATACACGCTTTTAGAAGGACTACTGCACTAAAAAGCAATAAATAAATTATCGAAACCGTTCTTTCTTTCTTTCTACCCCGAGCTTGTCATTTATGGATTATATTTATGTGTAAAGGCGTGGGGCGTTTTCTCTGTAAATGATTACAAATGATTGTCATGTGAATACAAATACTTAGCGTTCTTGAAATTTGACAGAAATGTTAAGCTTCAAATGTTTTGGACGTGTAGAAGTGGGTCAAAATTGCATCGCAAGATTCCGTTACCATCATACATAGTTACATACATACATACATACATACATACAGGTCAAGCTAATAAAAGCGTGTTAAAAACACCAGTAAAGTGCGGCAGTCGGACTCGCGCACCGAGAGTTCAGTATCCGCTTTAGACGTGTTAGTCAGTTTGCTATTCGCCTAACACACCTCAGATAGCATGAAGGCCAAACCGCAATACTAAGTTTTGTCGAAGACTTTTTGCCGAAAGACGTTCAGTGCTGATCAAAGGCCTCCACCTTAAAAGGGAGACGTTGCAATAATCCCCACGCTTGGCTGACGTCGACGTTTAGGGATCGCAGTATAGGCGGTAAGCAATCCAATAGAAAGCCGCTGCCGTCAGTCTTCGTGTTTTCCCTAGTCGCCTACAACACCCAACGGGAGGAGATAGGTGTGTGCTATTCTTACCCGCACACCCCAAGGACATATTTTCCATAAACCACCACAAAAGGGAAACATCTGAACTATTTACAGGTTATAATCTGTAAATAGTTCGGATGTTTCACAGGTTATAACCTGTAAATAGTTCAGACGTTTGCCTTTTGTTTACGGCATGCTTGAACTTTAAGCCAAGTCTCAGCCAACCTTAACTTAATTAATAGGAGCGGCACGTTCACCTGCCCATTGACAGCTGCATTGCACTGCCGCTATCCACCCGATAAATTAGTTTTAAGTCTCTCGAGTCCATTAATTGCACCAGCTACAGTGCCCTTCACACACACACAGCAATCTTTGCTCATTGCTGCTTGGTGGCAGAACATCTGAGACTGCGTTGGTAGGTACCTGGACAGTCCCCTGCACAGAGTTGGATGGCTGAACTCAAAAGTTGAAGTCATAGAACGAAAGAACGGTGTGCGTGCTATCGTTTCATGATCAAAACTTGGAATTTTAAAAACCCTGGATCAGACACTTAACCTAAGAAGCGAATCGATTTTACCGACATTCGAATCTGTCCAGTAGTTTGGTAGCTACGATGTTAGACAAAGAGAATATATAAAACGCTACGACATTCTCTAGCGTTTCGTATTGTACTACGATTAAAATGGGAAACGTGACTTAGCGAAGAGATAAATGTCATTCCCATGTATTGTATTTTGTCTTTGAGTATTAAACCAAAAGGAGACGACACGCGCACTATTCGCTATGCGAAAAAGTCTGTCACTTTCTGCGCGGGGGACGAGGTAACTCACACAAATACTATCTACTACTAATGCATTCTTCGCCACGTCGCTACGCAGGCACACGACAATATAATCAAACACTAACATAATCTATACGCACACAAGTAAATTCACACACAGTGACAACACTGTCTGTACATGAGATGACGTCAATTTTAAGTAAACGAGGATAGTGCATGACACTATCGATATTTTATTGTCGATGAGTTCCGATAATATTTTTGGTGAAAGTTAAATAGGTATAAGGTATTTTTAAATTTAGGATCATAGGAAAAGAACCTTGGGTTGTCGTCAAAATCCGATTAATTAGGATAAGTCAGTATGGTTAAGTCTGATACTTCAAGAAATACCTAAGCTGCATTCTTACTCTTATATTATGAAAAGTCTGCCTATATACAACTTTGTGCAATAAAAAGAAATAAATATCTTTACTCATTCCTATGATAAAATTTTAATGGCTAAAAAGGGAAAAACATTTTGCTAAATATGTTGTATTTTTGACATAAGCTAGCGTTGGTTAATCAATGTCAAGTAAGGCCAATACATAGATAGCCGTCGTCTGGATTTTCTTGAACATTTGAACTGAGCTTCCCTGTGCTTCGGTCTCGGTTGTTGTAGACAGTAGTCGTTACCTTCGGAGTCGCTGGACGTTCGGGGCGTGGGCCCTAGGACATCCATTAAGTACGGCGGTGACTCCGAGGAGGACGGCGCACTATGGACGGAAAAACAAGGTTCCCTTTCATAGGATTTTTAAATAATAAAATAATTTATTTGATAGTTTCAAGTATACAATTTTGTCGAGTACATTAAAACATTGAATAAATTAGTAGTTACCGGTTTTTTTTTCGAGTCTATATATATGTAAAACCTAAATATTTTTACGGCTGAAATGCCAGTTCACTATATTCGGCACACAAATATCGGCATACAAATATTTACGTGAAACCCATATATTTTAAGAACTTGTGTTAGCTACCTATATTCTTGCAAATAAATATAAAATATCAGTCATTCATATCGCATTATTTGTTGTGTTGTGCATACGTTATGAATATGTACGCTTTTCGTCAAGATCGATAGTCATATAGGTTTGTTGTCTATCAGGGATCAATAAAGGGTAAAAAAACTAAAACAAAACTTATTTTTGAAGTACATTACCGCGTGTTAAAACATCGTCCAAATATGCATTTTTAATTGATTCATATCTTTTGAACGGGGAAGTTCGGGGTCAAGGTCAAATGTCAAGTGGTTTTTTAATAGGCTCGGCAACAATACCTAAAAGTTTCAGCTTTACAATCCTAGACAGAAAAAAGTTATGAGGAAAACTAATTCCATTTTCATACATTTGAAATATATAAAGTCATTCTTTGATGGTATAGACTCGATAAAAAAACCGGTAACTACTCATTTATTCAATTTTTTAATGTACTTGACAAAACTGTATACTTGAAAGTATCAAATAAAATATTTCATTTTTAAATAATCCTATGAAAGGGAACCTCGTTTTTCCGTCCACTGTGCGGCGGTGGGGACCCTATCCCCGTGAACACCGTGTCTGGTTCCAGGGGGGCTATAATGCATCCCCCGGTGGTGGGCTCAAAGGCAAGGTACTGACGGGCTGCTGGTGCAGATCCCACTGGAGAGCCCGGGTGTCTCCTTTCATGTGCTGATGCGACAGCGATGCGATAGGTTTACTTGCGCTTGACCACAATCTCACATAATGGTAAGTGAAGATAAGATGTGGTCTAGGGTGGACCGCGCTTACTCATAAGATGCCTGTTCAATCTAGACTTGTAAACACCCAAGTTATATTTATCAGGGAAAACGTTGTCCGGGAGGGTATTCCACAGCTTGGCCGTGCGCATGAGGAAAGAAGAAGCGAAACGCTTAGTTCGGCAAGTTGGAGTGTCAACGTTAAAGCGGTGGAGACCCTGCCGCCGCCTGGCAGTCCGGTAAAAGAAAGGGGATGGTCATGAGTGCCGCCAGAGTTACTTTCAGGGGGGTGCATCTGCATCTACACATTTTACTATTAACTTAAACTATAGAATTATACATGTATATGATGTAAGTAAATGTAATGTCAAATTCAAAACACGCGGATATTTGATTGAGTATGTTTCGCTAATCAAAAGCGTACTTATGTATTTTTTCTATGTATATTCTTCCGTGACAGGGGGGGTGCAAGTGCACCCCCTTGCACCCTGCTGCCAGCGCCCATGGGGATGGTGGTACAAGGTCAAAAAGTGCTTGAGCGCATTCACCGTGGAACAATCTGTAAAAAACCGATAAGCATGCAACTAGGTGACGATGATCCAATTGTTGCAGTTTTTCATTTGTTAGGTCATTATCGGCAATTATCCTGCGAGCGCGTCTGTCTAGCGAATCCAAAGAGTCAAGTTGATATTTGGCAGAGCCATCCCACAGGTGAGAACAGTACTCCATGCAGGGTCGAACCTGAGCTTTGTAAAGATTCAACAGCTGTTCCTTTGTCAAATACCGCCTCACCTTATCCATGATACCAAGTTTTTTAGCAGAGATTTTGGCTTTTACTCAATGGATCGTCCGAAATTAAGGTCGGAGGATAAATTGAGACCTAACAAATCTAGAGGATTGGATGTCGGTATAGATACACCACAAAAAGCAGGAGTATAGATGTATTTCATGTATTGTATGTATAGATGTATTGTATGATCATTTTATAAAATATATAAAAAAATTGAACCGACTTCAATAACACTAAAATGCATAAAATAATTTTAATATTATTGAAATTGGTGTTAGCGTACCTACGGAGTATACATATTTGCATTTTTTTACATCATTCATGTTTCTTCAGGAACAATTTATCAGGACGTAATGAAATTTGCATGGAATCATTATAGTAGTTAACTTTCTCGAATAAAGAAAGAATCATCGAAATAGGTTCATATTTGAAGTTAGGCTCAATTCACACCAAGATGGCAGCGGCCGACAGCGCACTTTCAGGGTGAAAGAAAGACATTTGCCAGAGTTATGACCATTTTTTCCTTAAAAACGACGAGTCTCATCCTTAAGGCGTTATTACTATTTTCTGACGCGACATTCTTGTTTTTTTTAGGAACTACCTACTTATTCGTAAATAGTAATCGTTTTTAATGGGACCCGATCAGGGGATCGGCCTATCCGTACAAAAAATAATTTTTCATATCGGTCTATAATTGCCAGAGTTATGCGCGAACATACGTAAATGTAGATATATATATAGTCGAATTGAAAACCTCCTCCTTTTTTGAAGTCGGCTAAAAAGTGACACGGCATGCGGTACACTACACAAACTCTTTTGGATATCTGATTAATAAATAGTCAGAATAACATACTGATAGTCGATATCGATATTTGATTATGAGCTGTCCCAGCGCTAACTTTGCTGCGGTGTGGCCAATGTATTTAAAAATAAATAAAAGTATTCGGAATAAAAGTGACGACCGTAAATATCTTATAATAATTAAGTACACCCAAACATAAACATACAGTTTCATAGAATCGATAATTTTTAAAGTGTTTAGTAAAAAAATATGTAGAAAATTCAAGTAAAGATACTGAATTTCAAACAGTAATCTTTAATTAATTAATTATGCATCTACAGAAATAAATGGTATTAACAATAATTTACGTGAAATAGAAGTCTTAAACTAATGTCAATACATTCAACTTTTAAAATTACGCTAGTTACGCTTTTGTACGATTTAGTGGCAACACTTATTGATTAATAATATTTTTTAGTTTTTTGCAAATTTAGTGCATTATTTGACAATTTATAAACGAAATAATATTTACAGATGGAAAGTAACGTTATCCTTGGGTACACTAGATAAGTCTTATATTTTTTTACACGAAAACGCGCTGGCATTCGGCATTTTTAGCTTACGTCGTTCCGCGCGCACCGGGATTTGTTGAATGGCGTGGAACGCGGGTCAACTAGTTTTATATAACGGGTATGACCGGTGGTCTCGTACTTTGACAGAGGGGAACGCCTGCCAGTGGCCTCTCCGGTTGGTTTAATACTCAAAGTATTTTGTATTCTCTCGCGTTCCGTATTGAGTAGAGACAAACAGTCACACAAGCAGACGGCCTTTATAGCTTGAACGGAGAAGTGTTACAAGTGTATAGGTACGTAGCGTTCTCTGAGGTTAGGAGGGGCATTTTTGAGGTGATCTTCGACTTGACCGACCCATACCACCGCACCCAAATCCTAGGTAGATACCTAGGATTTCGAGTTTGATAGTTCACACTAACGGCCCAATTTTCAGGCTGGTTAAAAGCACCTGCCCCCCATCCCCTTTTAAAGTCTACCTAGCCATACTGACCTACTTGAATGCGAGGCCTCAACCGCATCTCCGAGAACATGCTATTGTACACCGGTTGAAGAACCTAGGACAGATAAGTTAAAGTTAAGAAATATTTACTATCCTGGCCTCTCCCTCTGTGCGTCCGCGACCCGCGATTATTTCCCTGGCCCTTAGACTAAGCCCTGGCCTAACAAGTAGACGGTCTTTAGAACATTCACGCAACATCGGGTTAGGCGCGTTTAAACATAATTATTATCTATACATAGGTCTATCGATCTAATCTAGTTATCTAATCTAGACCGCCACAATGAACGAAAGTTAACCATTTGTATCCAGCGGTTGTCTGCGACGCGCACCTAGTGGGTGGCCTGCATTCGCAGCATCTTCCGGTACGTGGTCGCTACTCGAGACCCTTTCTTCCCCATCGATTATCGGTTCATCGTGCGATGTGGCCTGCCCATTGCCACTTCAATTTGTAGATTCTAAAAGCTAGGTCGGTGAGCTTGGTTCTTCGGCAAAACTCCTCATTACGGATTCTGTCGCGCAAAGAAATGAAGATGTTATGCTATCAATACTGGTACATAAATTAATGATGTATACTCACGATTTGTGCTGAAGCCATCGCTGCTTTGAATGCCATTCTCGCGTAGTCTCGTGCCCCAGACACTAAGAACGCGGAATCTAGAAAAGGATGATTGAATTATAAGTACAGCCAGATGGGAGGGCAACATGAGATCGTCCCGGAATTTTGCGCCTGGTCCCGTGTCCAGTAATTTTTACGCTGTATTTTCCCAGAATCGTCGAATAGCTAGGAACTATGCTGTATTATTTGCATTTAAAATTGATTATGACAATCTTCATTATCAGTTACTTACCTTTCTTTTTTGGTCTCGTGAGGGAAGCCGTCATAAGGTCCCCGAGACTCTGTTGGGTCAACCGGGGTATGTGCGATGCACAACAGACAATGCAGTTTACCTATTGGATACGGGACTAGACGCAAAATTTCAGGACGATGCCGGATTTCTTGATCATCTAGGTAGCGTTCGAAATGCGCCTCCCAGCATGCCAAGAAGTTACGCCCTAGGCTACTTCGGCTTTCGTGGATCGCGAACGCATAGGTCGAAAAATCTTTACCAGTGGCGGCTTCGTGTGACGGATCACCCCCTTCCCTTCAATATGGTTGAAGAAGGGAGTGATGGCTGCTGCTCGAGTCATCTCGTGCGCGGGTGCTGCTTGGGGGGGACTGGTCCGACTACTATCCCTTTGGCCTTTTAGTTTGTTGTATTTTCGTCGTATTTTTTTATATGATTTTGAACGGCAGGACACACTGTCGCTGATCGAATTGTAACAAGACTAACACTGTTTAAAAAAAAGTGAGAAAATGACAAGCCCGCTTTTCTTGCCGGATCTTCTCAGTTGAGGCCGCATTGTGATCCAGTGGTAGCTTTTAATAAAAAAATTACCGTTCAAAAGTGCTAAATAAATGATTTTGAATTCTTTTTCAGTTTCTGTCCATAACTAATAAATGCGATCCCGAGGTGGATTACGACGCGGTGTAGGGCCTGCGTACCTGTGCTACTTTCCCCCCCTGGGAAGTGCTCTAGCGAGCATCCGAAGCTGGTGAATCTCGCGAGGTCCGAATGGAGTGTTACACCTTCGATGAAGGTCACCGGGGAAGATTAAGTCGGTAAAAATCCCGTTTGTTGTCCGTGGTACCACCAGTAGTACCACCAGAAATAAATTAATTAGATTTAAATAATATTTTATTATTTTCGTTTATTTTGTAATCGTTTACTTGGTTGGACTGTTTGTATTGCAGAACATTACACATGAAATTTCAAAAATGTGATATTTATATACTAGAACCAGAATATACTAGAGATGTGGTGTTGCGTAATAAAATCGACAAATTATTACCGGAAGTACTAGGGTAGCATAAAACAGGAGGTGCATAGTCTTGTGCCTTGTCTTGTGTGAGCATATGAATGTGGTTTAGTTAGAGCTAACTACCAGGTTAGCGTAGGACTTATGGAGGACCTTCGGAGTCGCTGGATGCTCGGGGTGTGGGCCCCTTGAGCGTCCATTGAGTACGGCGGCGACTCCGAGGAGGACGGCGGCGGGGTTGCGACCCCCGTCCCCGTGAGCACCGTGACAGGTTCCCGGGGGGCTACAATGCGCCCCCCGGCGGCGGGCTCAAAGGCAAGGCACTGAGGGGCCCCTGGTGCAGATCCCACCGGAGAGCCCTGGGGTCTCCCCTCTCATGTGCCGATGCGACAGCCGCGGGGGTTTTAGTGGGTAAGAATCCCACATACCCCGGTCGAGCCCCACAGCTCCCGGGGATCTTTCGAAGATTTCCCCCGCGTCAAAAAAAAAAAAAAAAAAAAAAAAGGACTTATGGAGGAGTTCTCTCGTCTTGTGATATCCAGAGTATCTGGCTTACTGGTTTTGATTGGTTTCGCGAATCAAAAGGTTAGGGCCGGGAGGGTAACGGATGTATACAGAGGCGAGATATCCTTGTATCTTGTACTTCCCTGGTACTGCTGCTATAAATATATTAACTACTACTCAATAGGTAGGTACCACATCCACAGTAGGTATATCCTAGACGTAGTTAAAAATCACATTGGATTGGAGGTGGACTTGAGGACTCTTCCTTATGTCCTATGCTTACCTGGTACTTCTAGTTTATACATGTTAGCTTTAAACCACATTCATAAATGCTCATAAAAGATAAGGCACAAAATTAAAAATCTGCTATTTTATGATACCCTAGTACTTCCGGTCATATTTGGTCGATTTTATTACTCGAATTTCTACCAAGTACCAAGTAAGCTATTACAAAATAACGAAACTAATGGAATATTATTTTGGCACCACGGACAACAAACGAAAAATCCCGCATACAGCCCCAGCCTCCTCTAATAGACTGTTTACCTTTTAATGATTTACTCCCCGATGGCAAAAAAGGCTACATCGCTTAGAATTGTCGGGCCTGTTGGTCCAGCGGTTAGACACCCTGGCAGCTACCGAATAGGTCGTGAGTTCGATTCCCACCAAGTCTGAGTGTGAAGAGTGTCTGGGTGTTTTATCTATTTATGTGTGTATTTACAAAAAAGTAGGTAGGTATATAAGTATTAGTATCAGTTGTCTGGTTTCCATAGTACAGGCTCTGCCTAGTTTGGGATCGGAGGACCGTGTGTAGATCGTTGTAGAATATTATTTAAAAAAATTGATTAAATACTTACCGTAAAGATAATCATGCACTCTCATCTTGGACACGTTGGCCCTCCTGGGCGGCTCGCACATGGTATCGCCACTCATTTTTAAGGACTTTATTAATTAAATAGTAAACATAATTTGAAGAAAGGCAATGCACTTTTGTGAGACACGGGTGACAAATTGTTTGAAATGGTTGACAAGCATTGACACAACAGATGCGGTTGCCATGGTAACGGATAAGATACCAAAAAATAACACCATTAAGGATAGGGGGGGGGGCTAGTACGAGGCTTGGTTGTAAGCTGTACCACAGTGTCTGTTGGTGTCTGTACGCTGAGGGTTTAGGCATGTTGGAGGGGATTCTTTAGTCCTTCCTCCAAGGGAGGGGAGATCGGTTCTCGACCGTTAAAATAGGGGCCGAGAGTTAAAATATATGCATTTGTATATGTTTTATGTAGGTACGTTTAATATAACACCAGGTTTTTGTGATTTTATAATTTATACTTATTTTGGCTGCAGTATGCTAGAAAGTATGAATAGAGGTGGGTACCTAGCTCTTTCATACTTTCTAGTCGATCTGGTCAAATACCTCTCTTAAATATAACTTTGTTCATGCATGCCTTCAAAAGCTCCTCGGGACCCTGTAGGTGGGTCAATCGGAGTATGTGGGATTCTTACCCACTATAACCCCCGTGGCTATACATCGGCATATGAAAAGAATCTAGGTTCTCCGGTGGGATCAGCACCAGGTGGCGCTAGTGCCTTGCCTTTGAGCCCGCCTCCGGGGTGCGCGCTATGGCTCACGATGACGGGGGTTGCAACTCCGCCGCCGTCCTCCTCGGAGTCGCCGCCGTACTCAATGGACGTCCTCGGGCCCACACCCCGAACGTCCAGCGACTCCGAAGAACCTACACAAACCTACACTAACAAGGTAGGTACCAACTTTAGCTATATTAACACCTTACACAGGCACAAACTTGTATACAACAGGCGGCGAAACTAAGAACTAACCACATCACTATGAGAATGACGTTTGCAATGACAGATTACATCGACGGTGGCGCCACGACCGCGCGCACACTCTTGTTTGCAGCTTTAATTTATAAGCGAATCACGCATCTTGAACCAACAGGTAGGGATGTAGGCCATGGAAAACCTCTTTTGTGACCGCGGAGGTCACCGACCTGTCATTTTAAAAACAAAACAAGCCGTATTCAGACATCAAACCAGTTTTGTATTGTATCAATTTATAAGTTTCCATTTTGCATTCGAGATAACTTGTTGTACGATGCTGACGCCGACTATTGCAGCTAGATTAAGCAGGTGAGTTTTTTTTTTAATAAAGATCGCTTTGTGGCGAACGACACTGGTCCAAAGTCCAAATTATCTCCGCCTTCGTGTATTTTTTTGGCGCTGCCTCAATAATAGTAAAATATCAATGTGATGCTTACAATAAGTGGTTAATAAGTAAGTATTTGTGACGGCTGCGTTTGGCCTACACTAATACTGCGTAGTTTCGCTATGTGGGCAGGCATATGGTAGCCATCCAGCCTATATTTTTCGGGACCGTCCCATAACGTCGTTTGTAAACCTGCATTCTAGCGTTATTGAATAAAAACGTCTAATTTGCACTAATTTGTTCGTCTTGTCTCGTGTTGTCTTTAAATTCATAGATTTTTAACACAACTACAATACTTAATTGCGCAGCGTATTTTATGAGCATATAAAGATAATGTACGAAAGAGTGATGTTTTTGTATATTATTTTAGCATAACACTATAAATATTTTTTTAAATGATTGCTTGAGTAATTTCAACCATATCGGCCAATCGAACAACAAAATTCACCGATGTCTCCCCTCCATTCAACTTCAGTGGAGGGAACTCGAAACATGCTTGAGGAATGATTAAGAATACCATTTTGGAGGTCGTTTCCAGTCGTTCCTTGAGGTCGAGTTCTCCTCAGTCGAGTTTGAGTGGAGGAATGTTCGAGGAAACGGGGAAAATAAAACTGCATTACTTAAAGTGACTGTCAATACATTTCAGGTGTGTAACAACGAGGCAGCTGAAGGAGCTGGGTCAGCTTGGATGCGTGCTGGGTGATCAGCAGTACTTGTTCACCGCACAGCCGACCACCAGCCGAAACAGTAAGTGTGACTGCGACACATGAGTACTGCATACTGGAACCAGATTGAACGCTTTTTGTATAATATTACCAAGGTGGCAAGCAAGCGTGCGGCCCGCCTGATGGTAAGCAGTCACCGCAGCCTAAAGACGCTAGCAACACCGGAAGAATCACTAGCGCGTTGCCGACCCTTAACACATTAGATATTAAGTCTTGTGTCTGGTAATTTTACCAGCTACAATGTCCTATGGCGGTGGTAGGTGCCTGCACGGTTCCTTACACGAGAACCTACCACCTAGTAACTTTAGAAAATTCTTCTAACGGTCAACTGGTTGAGCCAGAATAAACCGGCTTTGTCTACTGGGGGTCCAATACGAGATTGATTCAACTGTCGTAGTCAGAATAAACCGGTTTTGCCAAGGGCTAATACGAGATTGATTCAACTGTCGTAGTCAGAATAAACCGGCTTTGTCTACTGGGGGTCCAATACGAGATTAATTCAACTGTCGTAGTCAGAATAAACCGGTTTTGCCAAGGGCTAATACGAGATTGATTCAACTGTCGTAGTCAGAATAAACCGGTTTTGCCAAGGGCTAATACGAGATTGATTCAACTGTCGTAGTCAGAATAAACCGGTTTTGTCAAGGGCTAATGCGAGATTGATTCAACTGTCGTAGTCAGAATAAACCGGTTTTGCCAAGGGCTAATACGAGATTGATTCAACTGTCGTAGTCAGAATAAACCGGTTTTGTCAAGGGCTAATGCGAGATTGATTCAACTGTCGTAGTCAGAATAAACCGGTTTTGTCAAGGGCTAATACGAGATTGATTCAACTGTCGTAGTCAGAATAAACCGGTTTTGTCAAGGGCTAATGCGAGATTGCACAAAAACACCGCTCCAAAATCTTAGTGCAATCTTATTGGTTAATGTTGCACCGTTTCTCCGCTCCGCGTCCTCGCTCCGCTTCGGTGGATAGGCAGCCTAAACCGGTTTTGTCAACTGGAGGTCTAATACGAGATTGATTCAACTGTTGTAGTCAGAATAAACCGGTTTTTTCAAGGGTTAATAAGAGATTGATTCAACTGTCGAAGTCAGAATAAACCGGTTTTGTTAACTGGTAGACAGTAAAAAAAGACAAGAACCGAATCGAAATTCCTTGTGTACCTAGTTAATAGTTATACGAATGTAAGTGAATACTGTTTAGAGGATAGAAATAAGCAATTTTCACTCGCGTAAGGGCGCTGAAAACCAGCGTCGGTGGTCACGCGAGGCAAGACCTCCGGCTTGATCTGAGTGCGTCCTTTTGTGACTAATATGGAGATGTGTATTTTTTTTATTTCTTTGTTTTGTTTGTTTTTTTTTTATTCTTCTCTTTTTCATCTTGTTTTGCATCGATATACTTACTATAAACAAGATAAGTAGTCACGAACAAAATTACATCGAAAATGTGGTCGCGGTTACATATACTTGCACAACTATACACGTAGCTAGAAATTGTAGAAAATAGTTTTAAATAATTCGGAACGTCGGAGTAATAGAAGCCACGTGACCACTTTTCGGGTCGTGACAGCTAATCTAGTTGGTATAGTATATCGATGTTGTTTTGTCATAATTATCGATATCAGTCTGTGAGCTGTCAGTGAGCTGTTGCTGATATCAGTCAAAATAAAATTATCTTTCTTTCTTTCAATTGTCAATTTTTGTAATTCACCATGTTTCGCCGTTCCAGATCTCCAGAAGGAACCATTGCCGACCCAAGAATGGCGCGACCCCATCCGCCTGAGCGTCTTACTTACCAGCCCTTTGAGTCATCGCAGCCTTAACAGCATTTAGTACAACACGACTGCCCTGCCAACAGTGCCATTGCTTTACGTCACTGACTGAAGAATCTGTGATAAAATTTAGCACAGGTTGGACTGTGTAGTATTGAGGAACGAACTGAAAATGTTTCTGTGATTGGCTCAGTCGTGTTTTATATTTCACTTTGCACTAGGGTTACATTTACCATAGTGTAAATAAAAAGTAAAATGGGATGTTTTAATTGGTTTGGTGGTTTCTAATATTTCACTATGCATTATGATTATTTTTACCATAGTGTAAATAAAAAGTTAAATGGGTTGTTTTAATTGGTTTATTGGTGTCTAATATTTCACTATGCTTTAGGATTATTTTTACCATAGTGTAAATAAAAAGTAAAATGGGATGTTCTAATTGGTTTGGTGGTGTCTAATATTTCACTATGCATTAGGATTATTTTTACCATAGTGTAAATAAAAATTAAATTGTGGTAACTCAGCAGTTTTAGCACGTTATTTTCTGACCATAAACTTTTTAATTGCACTATACTTTTACCATGCTCTTAAGGAGCTGGTAAAATAGGCCAAATTGTTTTTTTTTATTGGGAATATAATTCTGCAGGAGTTTACCATTTCTAATGTTGCTTCACTCGGCGTTGTTTATTGATTCTTGCGGTGCTACTATCAACTATTGTGTGATGCAACTGGTTTACTAACTGTGTATTATATTTACATCTGTTTATTGATAATAAATTATTGTACGGACATAGTTTTCTTTTTATTACTAAACTAGTGACCCGCCCCGGCCTTTTATTCGTAGCAAATAAATATTATCTTCAGTTACTGAGTAGGTACGAGATAATAGATATCTCTACGTTGAACACTCTAACGGGTGTTTTGTAAACGATTACAAAATGAACGAAAACAATGAAATAATCTAATTAATTTATCTCTGGTGGTACGACGGACAACAAACGGGTTTATTCGTGGTCCCTTTACATTGTCCCATCAATGGGAGGGAGAACTATGTCTCGTAGTCTCATTGCACTCGGCATTATCATAGTTATTTATGGTATCTATTCGGTAGTACTCCCTCGACTAAAAAAAAATGGTATTTGCAAGATTTATACGTTAACATACATACTATGCAAGAAATTGAACTCTCACTTATTGAACTAAGTTATAAGGTAAGTATATAAATAAAAAATGAGATTGGTGGATAGTGATCAACAAATAAACCTAGGTACCTTACACAAAGAAACCGGCATCTACGTACCTACAATATAAGACTTGTACCAATTATTATATATTCGGCAATAAAACAACCAACGCACTAACGACCAATTACTTGAAATGATTCTTTTTGACGAAAGACCCCGCGCACATTCGCTCCATGTCGTGCGAACTGGTCATACTTAAAGGAAACATGTTTAGGAAACTTCTAATATTACTGGTGAGTTACAAGCAGTTACAATTTAACTACTTAAGAAGCATCCTTACTTAGTGAACAGCGTTGCCAATGGGGCCGATTATCGGCCCTTCTGAATCTACATCGGCCCAACATCGACTTTTGAGCATTCGACTGCCAATCTATAAGAAAATTCAAAAAAGTCCTTTTATGACAAATTTCTATTGTATTAGCATGGCACAAAGAACGAAATAGACTTACATATTCAAGAACATAAATCTCCTTCACGCCTAGTTGGAAAACCATATTTTTCCAATCTCGATATGTCCCGCTTGAAATCACCCCCCATCAGCACAGCTTTAGGCAAATTTTTTGTGTACTAGTTGTGATCGTCCGGACTAGATCCAGTATTGTCCCGGAATTTTGCGGTGTCCAGTCTCCGTATAAGGGTACGCGTCAATTGGAACGCGCCGGACGCACCGCACGCACGGCACGCAACGGATTTTAGTTTGCTTTGTATGATTTTACATAGCGCTGCGTCCATTATCCACGCCGGCATTTTCCGCTGCGGGCTGTCAAAATCATAGAAAGCAAACTAAAATCCGTTGCGTGCCGTGCGTCCGGCGCTGGCCAATGGACGCGTACCTTTAATGTTACCATTCACCATCCCATAAATAGAATATGACCGGTAAGGCATTCCACAGACGAACAGCTTCTACTGTGAATGTTTTACGATAAGTCATTCACAGTAGATGCTGTTCGTCTGTGGAATGCCTTACCGGTCACTGTTAGACATGCATCATCTCTGCCTATCTTTAAAGATCGTTTGAAAGCATTTTATCTGTCCCTATGAATTTTATATTGATATTAGCCGGCTGCATTTATTTATTTATTATTGTTGGTTATTTATATTTGTTTCTATCAAATATAATATTTATGTATTATACTAATATTTATATATATATATTATTTTGCTGTTACGTATTTTATTGTTTATAGTTATGTATTTTTTTTTATCTTTTATAATTGGTTTGTATAAACAACCCCGCCTTGCAGTTCATAGTTCCTCTCCATCCAAAGGTTGCCTGGTAGAGATCACTTTTAGTGATAAGGCCGCCCATTGTTTCATTCTATTTTACTGTTTTTTTTTTCTTGTATTTTTGTGTTTTTTAATGATGGTGGAACAATAAAGAATTATCTATCTATCTATCTATGATAAAATTCTTTACTGTTCACACGGGAAACCCTATATTAAGTGGCTCTTGCTTCATGGCCAATCCGGCTTCTTCATTCCCCTGTTTGGATCCATTAGGAAATCCATAAAATCTATCGTCCACTTTGACCCCTCATTAGAGATGATCTACTGGGGATCCATTTGGATTTTTCGTCCCCTTCGATCTCCTGATCCAGAAAAAAATCCTCTGGGGGCCATCCATTTGAATGTATCGTTCAATTCAATCACCTTAATAGAGATAATCCACTGGGGGATCCTATTTGGATTTTTAGTCCACTTAAATCTCGATAATGGACCAGGGGATACAATTAGATTTATCGGGGGATACAATCAAAGTTTGTTCTGATTGAATAACCTTTTCTTTAAAGTGATGACAACTTATAGATTTTTTGGACCACTTTGATGTTATTGTACTTATAATGTAAGTAATTTCTCATGGAGATGTTATTATTGCAGATACTCTACATAACGACAGTGATATCAGAGCCTTCGCCAAGTTTGAATTTTGACTATCATTATGTAAGTATTTCTGCACTTAAATCGACACGACGAGACAGCGTCACTACACTGCCGCATGTTGACGACATTAGTTATTACGGTTTAAGACATTTATTTCTCACTAGCTGACCCGTGCAGCTCCGCCCGCGCTTTTATTACGTTTTGCTCCCCTTTTCTCCCTCCTCCCTAGATTTATCTCTCTCCATATCTCTCTCTCTTATAAAAAAACTCTAATTATATGCTCTTTCTCTCCTCTCTCTTTCTCCCTCCCGCTTCGGTTTCCGTCACACTCCCCCTCTTCCTCTTTCTCTCCTGTTATCCCCTCTCTGAATCCTCTCCCCCTCTCTCTTCTACGAACTTGCTCCTTCTCACTCCCCCCTTACTCCACCTAACTCCCCGATCCCTCACCCCATCACCCCCTCCTCGAATCCCCTCTCCCTCTTTCTCCTCTCTTGCACCCTCCTCTCGTTCTATATATCCTCGTCAATCATGGTATTAGCGGCATTAAATATACTCTATGACCTATTCTCAGACCGAATGCAGACCCGATATGCACACAAAATTTCATACATATCGGTTCACCCATCTATTTAATGACCTTTCCTTATATTGCTTAACCTTAACCTAGTGGCATGAAATATACTTTACGGCCTATTCTCAGATCTACCCGATATGCTCACAAAATTTCATACAAATCGGTTCACCCATCTATTTAATGACCTTGCCTTATGTAGCTTAACCTTAACCTAGCGGTATGAAATATACTGTATGACCTATTCTCAGACCTATCCGATATGCACACTTTCATACAAATCGGTTCACCCATCTATTTAATGACCTTACCTAACGTTGCTTAACCTTAACCTACCGGGATAAAAAGTATCCTATGTCCGTTTCCTAGTTCTAAGCTACCTCCCCACCAATTTTCAGCCGAATCGGTTAAGCCGTTCTTGAGTTATAAATAGTGTAACTAACACGACTTTCTTTGATATATTATATAGATTAAAGTTCTATAGTGATTGTATGTTCAATTTTACCGATAGATGGCGCTGTTCATAATGTAAATCACGCTAACATCGTAAATTACTGTCTAATGATATTCGTTAATGAAAGTTCTAAGCTTTTCGCATCTTTTAATGTTGCGACTGTAATACAATACCTATCTATACACTACTAGGGATGTGAGATTAATGGAAAAGAATCGATTAAATAAAAATCTATTTTTCTTTATTCAAAATAAATCGATTTGCCAAAAATCGATTTTAATAAAAATAAATAATCGATTTCTTAGAAAAAAATATATTTTTTTGTATTATTAAAAAGTACATGCTATATGCAAAAAATCTGGATGCTCAGAGTAAATAGTATATAGAGTACGCGTTAGTCTATGGTTCCTTTAAACAAAGCGTAGGCAGATTTTGTTCTACGAGGCATGAAAATCGAACTATTTAAAGTTATATTATAAGAGTTATATTGATATGTAAATGATAAGTAGTGATGTGTTTGATCTGTCACAAGCGCATGTGTCGATAAATACAGCTGACGGTATGGTTCCTACTGTCGTTTACCTAATATTTATGTATTTTGATGTTCTTACCCGTGCCTACGAGTTCTTACTTGAATTAAGCATTCTATAGTACTTGTACTGATTTTTGTTCTGTGTCTGAATGTTATTCATGTATATAAGCACATATCCATTTTCAAAAACAAGTTTATAAATATTAGTATTCGTTTTATTTATAAATTATAGTCTACATACTTTTACATAATTCATGTTTCTTCAGAAACTCAGAAACAATTTATCCGATCGTAATGAAATTTGCATGGAATCATCATAGTAGTTTACTGTCTCGAATAAAAAAAGAATCATCGAAATCGGTTCATATTTATCAGAGAAATGTAAAGGAGAACATCAGTTTTATGGTTTTTACCAGATAAATTCCTCCATATCATTCATGGTCCTCCAGGAAGTTCTTATCCGGTTGTGATAAAATTCATACAGGTTCATTACAGTGGTTTCTTCTTTCGAATAAAAAAAGAATCCATAGAGTTATATATTAAGAATAGAGTACTCGTTAGTCTATGGTTCCTTTAAACAAAGCGTAGGCAGATTTTCCTCTACGAGGTAGGAAAATCTAACTATTTAAAGTTATATTATAAGAGTTATATTGAGATGTAAGTGATAAGTAGTTATGAGTTCGATCTGTCACTAGCGCATTTGTCGATAAATACAGCTGACGGTGTGGTACCTACTGTCGTTTACCTGATATTTATGTATTTTGATGTTCTTACCCGTGCCTACGAGTTCTTACTTGAATTAAGCATTCTATAGTACTTGTACTGATTTTTGTTCTGTGAAAGAATAATTGAAATTGGTAAATGTTTACCAGAGTTATGACCATTTTTAACCGACTTCAAAAAAGGAGGAGGTTCTCAATTCGTCTGTATATATATTTTTTTGCAAGATTTTTTCATCCATCGCATAGATACGAGCTGTTTCTAAAAATCGATTTAAACACGTAATTTATATAATCGATTTTCCAAAAATCGATTAATATTATTATAAAAATCGACAATAAAAAATCGATTATTAGAAAATAATAATCGATTTAAATAAAAATCGATTATTTTTTAACATCCCTATACACTACCTGGACTTGGGGAGTTTCATTAAAATTTCATGAACAGAAATCTAATGAAAATGTCCTGGGTGTACCGGACCGGCTTACCCCTTACAAAAATTGACCCTTCGCCAATGCTATATCTTATGCAAACTAAATGTCTGCTCAGTCCCTATTGTATATAGCGTAATGATACATATCTTAATGATTAACTGATCAGTCTATAATTACCCTATTCATATACAAAGGAAATTACGTGGTAATATGTGCAAGTAATGTTTCACTGCTTAGCCCCTATGAAACATAGCGTGATGTTTTATATACCAACTTATACCTTGACTTCTACACAACACATCAGTGAAAGTCCTATCAAAATCCATCCACGGGTTTTCAAATGATACCTGGACGAACAGAACGACAGACAGACAGACAGACAGACAGACAGACAGACAGACAATAATTCCAAAAAAAATTGTTTGGGCCTCTATGTCGATAGTATAGTACATAGAAATTTTGGAAAAATATTCAATGTACAGAAAAAGTGCTCTTTGAGTTTTATTATAGTATAGATAAGAATTACATTCACTTATTAAGTTATTACGTCACATAAGACCAGTAACAAAAGGACAGCAATGCTTACACACAGATGCTTAGTGGTGGAAAATCTGAGACGGCAACGTACACACTGACAGGTGGCTTGCTTAGCGTCTAGAGCCTAGCGAAGGCACCCAGTAAATCAAATGATCTAAAATGTCAGGGGCAGGCCGCACTGTGCGCTTGGTGCCTTCACTAGTCACCTAGTGTGGACGTAGACTGATATGGTGGCCTACCTGAGCGGTATCTTGCAGAAAACACATTAGAAAGCCTACGGTCAGCGTCGATCAAGGCGCCGACACACAAACAGTTTGGCGCTAACTGCCAGTGTATTACCTGGACGCACTGATAAATTCATGTAAAATAATAATTTAGAATTATATTTTTAAATACGTATCTAAACAAAACTACATAGAAAAAGTGCAAACAGTTTCGCTGGCTGCATTCCGTCGTTAGATAGAGCTAAAGCCAATCTCAGAGACATACTCTAGACTAGAGTCTGGAAACACCTGTGAATAATTAAACACATAGTTTATATACACACATCAAAAGTGTCTAGGGATCAAGCATTTTTAAGCGGATTTCTTGAGATTGAGATGTGGCTTTGTAATAAATTTATGATTTTATAAATTTATATGGATCCTTTTTGGTGCATTTCATAATTTGAATCAGGAACTGTGAATCAAATTCGAGTAAAAGATGAAAATCAGCTGTCAATATTTTCCCTATAAAAACATACAACGCATTGAAGACATTATTAGTGCTACTGTTTCCCTACTACTGATTAAAACCAACGTTATTATGGAGCGGCGACGTCATTTAAGCAGGGAAGAAATGCTCAGAGCCGTGGGAATGATAGAAGCTGGTTCCCGGCAACGTACTGTGGCTTTAGCTCTGAATACAAGTCAGAGTGTTATCAGTCGACTTTGGACACGTTACCGAAGCACTGGTACCGTGGCTGAGCGCCATGGAGGACGGTATCGCTGCACCACACGGAGACAAGACCGATATATTCAAATCTTAACTCGAAGAGCTCCAACAATAACTGCCATGATGTTAGCCGTGAGGCTTCATCACTCTTCAGGGAACTTAATTAGCGACCAAACAGTCAGAAACCGCTTGCATGAAGTGAACCTTCATTCCCGAAGACCGCTACGGGTACCACCTATAGCAATGCACAATCGTAGGATTCGATATCAATGGGCTCTTGAACACAGAAATTGGGCAGAAGAACAATGGCGTTTCGTGTGCTTTTCTGATGAGTCTCGTTTTGGTATGAGACCGGATACAAGACGTATACGACACTGGAGAACCCCTGGACGCCAACAGCGATTAAAATCCTGCCAGGAAGTCCATCCTTATAGTGGTGGAACCATCATGGTATGGGTGGGTATTTGGATCGGCGGAAGAACTGAGTTGATTTGGATCAGAGGCAACCTCAACGCTCAAATTTATGCTGAGACGATTGTATCAGACGTCATCGTTCCTCTACAAGTGCAAATCGGTCCCTTATTTCAGTTAATGCATGATAATGCACGACCGCACACCGCAAGAGTTGTAAGACAGACTCTCGCCGCAGCTAACATCAATGTCCTGCCCTGGCCTGCTCAGTCGCCAGACTTGAACCCGATTGAGCATGCATGGGATATGCTACAGAGAAGAGCTCTGCCGAATATGGAGGGTATCCAGTCGCAAGAAGACCTTTTTTTGTTGTTGCAACGAACATGGGCGGCCATTCCACAGCGTGATTTGGATGAACTCATTTTGAGTATGCCAAACCGATGTTCTTGTGTTGTTAGTGTTCGCGGTAGAAACACGGATTATTAATTGTTTAAGTTACCCAATAAAATTTTAAAGAAAACTGTTATTTCAGTCTTTTTTTCGAACTTTTGTGTTAGTGGTTCAAATGTCAAAAATCCCTTTATTAGGAAAATGGCAAATTTCTTTATTAATGCAAAGGTGACTTGGTTTATCGTTACTGTGACAAACGAAAACACTTTATTTGATGAATCCTTAAAGAAAATTTTAATTAATATCAATCAGGAGAAAAGTTATTGCAAAAATATATGTTGATCCCTAGACACTTTTGATGTGTGTAGATACGGTACTTACTTACTAATATAATATTCAAAAAAATTGTACCCCCATAGTAAGTCTATGATCCCCATAAATTCTTGAACTCGTATTCGATTTTTAAATTTTGTTTATTCTGAATCAAATCCGGCAAAATGTTTTTTTTTACATTCTGTACCTAGCTAAAGCATTAATAATTGAGCCAAATTAATAAAAATAAATATTCAGGTAAAAGATGACGTGTACGATCAACCCGTCAACCTAATGACACCAAAGAAGACACCGCACGAAAAGGTGGGTATTTCCATACTAATTATAAGTTAATTTATATATACTTGCTTAGATGGAAATTAAAAAAAATCAGCAATATTAATATATCAATCGTCTGTAGAACAGTGGCGTCACATCCCTTCGGAATCGCTGAACGTTGGATTGTAGGCCCTATTAGGTCTATCGAGTACGGCGGCGAATCCCGGAAAAACGGCTGCGGGTTTGCGACTCCCGTTCCCGAGCACCGTGATAGGTTCCCGGGGGGACTACAATGCGACATCCGGCGACGGTCTCAAAGGCAAGGCTTTGATGGGTATCTGTTGCAATACTCATTCGAAACGTATAACATATAATAATATGAGGTATGTTCTGTGCGGGAGAAAATCCAACGTTTGCATTCGAGTGCCTGAATTCCGCATACGTAAAACGAAATCCGTAATATGGCCGGGTTATAAGGTTAAAACGATTCAATCGACAGCTACGTCCCTACCATGAACAGTCGGCACCGCAGCCCAACACTAGCTTTAAATCGAGTAATAAAAAATGTATTTTGCAACGCAGTCTTCGCAGACAGAAGCAACAGATTCCACGGCCGTGCCAGGGGACGAGTGGCCTTTCGACTTCTCCAGGTTCGAGGCTTACCTGAACAACTTCAAGGATGACTCTGGACCGGAACACAACCGTATCAAACGACGAGCTAAGGTCAGTGAATATAGTATCACATATCTACGCGTACCTATTATAAAGAGTATTTGTACCACCAAGTCTCTCTAACAAGGCTTCTCGAGACCCTATAAAGTAAGATGATGAGATCATAGCCTTATATGACAAAACACGATGAAACGATTTAGTGGCAGACCTGGTCTTGAGTCTCCGCTATCTTGTAACATATTGCAGGAGGCTATGTTAGATCCAAAGTCTGTATGACTTTCCAGAAATTATTTGTTGTTAGACTGTAATCCACCACATGCGCCAATTGCATATTGGTTGATTAGATATAAGGCCATCAACAGTCGATCCATTATCTCAGGACGATTTTTAATGACTTCGCGATATTGGGTATATGTGACCAGTGTAAAGTTAACGGAGTGGTGGTAACCTTTACCAAATTGGCACAGTTTCATTAAAGACTCGTTTTGATTTATAGTTAAGATCAATAAATTTATTTAGTGGAGACGAGGAATCTTCCAACCTTCATTGAAATTGTTTCGTGACTACACGCGAGTTTCCTAAATGGAATTTGCTCAAGCCATTACCTTGATGCTTTATCCTAAAAAACGACAAACTTTCAAAGCAAAGGTCAACAAATATTCACGATATCACACCAGTGGCTGAAATTAAAACACAAGACGACAATTTATTCCGCTAATAAACTCGACGAAGTACGGAGAAAGTGCTCCAGAGATAAAGCGATGTCCTCTTCAACCGACCTGATCTTCAAAGAAGCTTACAAAATCCACGCAATTGATCAAGATAATTTTATTGTCGCAGAATGTGAGGCAGTTCAACACACTCCTCGGGCCGCAACTGCGAGAGCGGCCCCATCACTACATCTACCCGGAGCCGGTCAAAGACCGCATCCTGGAGTTCACCACGTCGACGAAACGGCCCGGGATCCTTCCGGACCAAATGAACCCGGGCGTGATATTCCGTGTCCGGATGTCGGATGCCATATTACGGATAAAGCAGCGGATGTACGAAGATCCGGAGCGGCACATAGAAGCGGACATCATTTACGCGAACTTGATCAAGAAAGTGGTCATGGACGAGATTACGAAATTTCACAATTTGCTTCTCATGTACAAAACAGATAAGAGTATCAAGGAGCATTTGGGCGAATGCGGAGGCAGGATCTACAAGTTTATTAGTTATATGAGCATAAAGGTCCATATTTACTGTCTGTTCGACGCGTTATGGATCGATGGGAACCCATACGTGATAGGGGATGAGTATTCAGTGACGCCGGTGGAAGTGCCCCCGATGCTGCAATGTGATGCCGCAGAGTGTAACTCTATCGTTTTTGTAGATTCCATCACTGAGCCTAAAGATGTTGAGGAGTGATGCCGTGCCAATAAATGTGCTCTATAATATGTTTTGTTTGATTTTTAACGATTCGTCAGAGTTCATTTTTCCAGATCGCTAATTTTAATATTTGGATGATTGAATGCATGATCTCTTAAATGTAGATGAATAGGTACCTACTTGTCCTGTAGGCTTAGATCTCAACATAATATGTACGTCAGACACAGTTTTATCCATGTTTTATCTCAAAAGCCAAAGCAAACACACCTCCGAAAAGCGTTCGAAGGTAATTGTACCGACGACCTAAGATACCACTTTGGGCTACTATGAAGTACTATGTAGTAAGTACTGTGTGTGTGCGCGTGGAATTATTAAAAAACTCAGCCCTCTCTTAAGCGACAGCCCAAGCCGAGGCTACTTCTGCCGTTAAGGCTAGAGTGCTATAAGCGCTCGCCTCCTATTGCCCGGTGAAGCTGTAATGACCACCTGCGGCCAACAACGTCTATCAGTCCCAAAAAAAAAAGGGATTATTAAGTCTTCTTCTACGTTAATCGGCTTTTTTATACCCACCCTCACGTAACAATATTGTAGGTGTATGCTTGGCGCAAGCAGTCTTGAGGGCTATTTACCAGCACGAAGCCAAGTTCTTAGTTTACTCACTCTAAACAGCTCCACTGCACGCCGATCGTTAGCCGACACATTAATTGTTAAGACTTTTGCGTGAGCCCTTTAATTCCACCAGCTACAGTGCCATTCACACCGGAACACAGCAATGTTTACAGAATGCTGCTTTAGCGGCAGAATACCTGACACTACGGTGGTCCATTGCACAAGAGTTTATTTCTTCCATCTGTTGACAACCACTGGTGTGTTGATCTATGATGTCCTTTGACTATCTGACTATCTGCTGCGCTCACAAACTTCATATTATAGGCCACGGCACACCGAATGCGTGTGCGTGTCACGTCGTAGTGACGCCGTGCCCCCTTGACACACCGGGCTCAGTCATAAGTATACGTCATATCTACGTCACGCAAGCGGTGTGCCATGTCTCATAAAGTTCCAGACATTACAACGTCATAGTACGTGCACAAGCACGTCACGCTTACGTCTACAGTTCTTTAGGCGGGTCTGTTGGTCTAGTGGTTAGGCACCCTGGCCGCTGACCAATAGGTCGTGGGTTCGCTTCCCACCAAGTTTCTGGATGTTTTATCGATATAAGTATGTATTTACAAAAAAAAGCATTTAATTATTAGTATCAGTTGTCTGATTTCCATAGTACAGGCTCTGCCTAGTTTGGGATCAGGTGGCCGTGTGTGGATTGTCCCAGAATATTAATAAAAAAAAAATATAATAATAGTTATATTTTTTGTGGGAATAATCTGAGAAGCATATGCTTCTCAGATTATTCCGACACTCGAAGCCAATTAATACTCTGTTAGAGAATAGAGATAGGTATTGATTATCTCGTATCTACTCAAAAATCGAACATTAGCATAAACTGGTCTAGGGTCCAAGTGCACCGATATTTAATCGTCCGTTATCTACACACATCAAAAGTGTCTAGGGATCAACATATATTTTTGCAATAACTTTTCTCCTGATTGATATTAATTAAAATTTTCTTTAAGGATTCATCAAATAAAGTGTTTTCGTTTGTCACAGTAACGATAAACCAAGTCACCTTTGCATTAATAAAGAAATTTGCCATTTTCCTAATAAAGGGATTTTTGACATTTGAACCACTAACACAAAAGTTCGAAAAAAAGACTGAAATAACAGTTTTCTTTAAAATTTTATTGGGTAACTTAAACAATTAATAATCCGTGTTTCTACCGCGAACACTAACAACACAAGAACATCGGTTTGGCATACTCAAAATGAGTTCATCCAAATCACGCTGTGGAACGGCCGCCCATGTTCGTTGCAACAACAAAAAAAGGTCTTCTTGCGACTGGATACCCTCCATATTCGGCAGAGCTCTTCTCTGTAGCATATCCCATGCATGCTCAATCGGGTTCAAGTCTGGCGACTGAGCAGGCCAGGGCAGGACATTGATGTTAGCTGCGGCGAGAGTCTGTCTTACAACTCTTGCGGTGTGCGGTCGTGCATTATCATGCATTAACTGAAATAAGGAACCGATTTGCACTTGTAGAGGAACGATGACGTCTGATACAATCGTCTCAGCATAAATTTGAGCGTTGAGGTTACCTCTGATCCAAATCAACTCAGTTCTTCCGCCGATCCAAATACCCGCCCATACCATGATGGTTCCACCACTATAAGGATGGACTTCCTGGCAGGATTTTAATCGCTGTTGGCGTCCAGGGGTTCTCCAGTGTCGTATACGTCTTGTATCCGGTCTCATACCAAAACGAGACTCATCAGAAAAGCACACGAAACGCCATTGTTCTTCTGCCCAATTTCTGTGTTCAAGAGCCCATTGATATCGAATCCTACGATTGTGCATTGCTATAGGTGGTACCCGTAGCGGTCTTCGGGAATGAAGGTTCACTTCATGCAAGCGGTTTCTGACTGTTTGGTCGCTAATTAAGTTCCCTGAAGAGTGATGAAGCCTCACGGCTAACATCATGGCAGTTATTGTTGGAGCTCTTCGAGTTAAGATTTGAATATATCGGTCTTGTCTCCGTGTGGTGCAGCGATACCGTCCTCCATGGCGCTCAGCCACGGTACCAGTGCTTCGGTAACGTGTCCAAAGTCGACTGATAACACTCTGACTTGTATTCAGAGCTAAAGCCACAGTACGTTGCCGGGAACCAGCTTCTATCATTCCCACGGCTCTGAGCATTTCTTCCCTGCTTAAATGACGTCGCCGCTCCATAATAACGTTGGTTTTAATCAGTAGTAGGAAAACAGTAGCACTAATAATGTCTTCAATGCGTTGTATGTTTTTATAGGGAAAATATTGACAGCTGATTTTCATCTTTTACTCGAATTTGATTCACAGTTCCTGATTCAAATTATGAAATGCACCAAAAAGGATCCATATAAATTTATAAAATCATAAATTTATTACAAAGCCACATCTCAATCTCAAGAAATCCGCTTAAAAATGCTTGATCCCTAGACACTTTTGATGTGTGTATTTTCACCACCATCATAACCCCGGTTATGGACTCTTAACAGTCCACTATCTTAACCTAGCTTTACACCCCTGGTCACCGTTAAGGACTGTTATATAAGTAGTTAAATAGATAATCAATTCTGAAAAATAGACGTTTAAAGTTTAAATATCGGTGCACTTGGGCCTTAGTCGAAGAAATGATCAGAATAAAAAATGTGATTTAACGCTAATTCGCGTTCGTGAGTGCCGAATTATGACTTTAAAAATTCTGATACATGTCGCAGCGACGGCGAGGAGGTCGCGGCGAGCGTCGTCGCGGACGACAGAGAGTATCCACTACACGACCAGAGTACGAAGTAAGTATGTTAATATATAGTATACATCTAGATTTAGCAACATAAGTAGAATCATATAAAAAAAACCGGTCAAGTGCGAGTCGGACTCGCGCACCGAGGGTTCCATACCATCCTTGGACGTATTAAAGTTATTTTACAATTAATCTAACATCTCAGATAGCAAGAGTATTAAGATTTGATAATTTTATTATAACTTTACATGTTCGAACTTTTTATAGAGCATAGCGCCGCTTTCCATCAGGTGGGACTGCAGTCAAGCACTAGTTTATAAGTGTTAAATAAAATAATAAATAATAGCGTAAGATTTGTATTTATATCTAGGTGTTGTCAGTACATTTTGTCAAAATAAAGAGACGTGTCTATCCTAACTTGTTATTACTAATTAAAACAATTATATAGAATATGCTCATCTGAAATGTGCAAATAAAGGCCTTTCATATGATACCCCACTCGATATAGTAGCCTCACTTTGATATTTTGAGACCACATTTCAGCCCCTATTAAAAAATAACCATGGCATGTTTTTCAAAATAAATATTTGTTAAGGTTGCTAGGCAACCATAAAGGTGTTTGGAAGATGGTTCTTGTAATTTGACTCAATATAGAACAGAATTATTACGGTATGCTTTACTTTTATTTGTACTTTAGTAACTGTACTAAAAGTATAAATTTAATAGGTAAACGAACTCTTAAAATGACTTTCCTGTACTATTATCAGACCCTGATCAGTATCTGTCCAACTACTCGTCAAGATTTAACCATAGATTTATAATTCGGTGGGTCCTATATTTAATGGAGCCGAATGTCTGTTGCCACCTTCCTGCTTGCTCCTATCACCAGACTCTGATCAAAGTTTTTCTACCTACTTCTCGTAGCACCCTATCCAACGAATCCAAATTAGGTGGGTCTACGTTTATTAGTGCAGAGATCCGGTGACCACCTTCCTGCTCTATCATCAGACTGATAACCATTTTTTTAGTGACTACTCGTCGAGACCTACATAACGAGCCCAAACTCGGTGGGTCTACGTTTATTGGTGCAGAGATCCCGTGACCACCATCCTGCTCCACCATCAGACCCTGATCACCATTTTTCTAGCAACTACTCGTCAAGAACTGCCAAACCAGCCCATACTCCGTGGATTTACGTTTATTGGTGCAGAGATCCCGTGACCACCTTCCAGCTCCATCATCAGACCCTGATCACCATTTTTCTAGCAACTACTCGTCGAGACCTACCTAACGAGCCCAAAGTCGGTGGTTCTACGTTTATTGGTGCAGAGATCCCGTGACCACCTTCCTGCTCCACCATCCGACTCTGATCACCATTTATCTAGCAACAACTCGTCGAGACCTACCTAACGAGCCCAAAGTCGGTGGTTCTACGTTTATTGGTGCAGAGATCCCGTGACTACCTTCCTGCTCCATCATCAGACCCTGATCACCATTTTTCTAGCAACTACTCGTCGAGACCTATCCAACGAGTCTAAACTCGATGGGTCTACGTTTATTTGGGCCGAGATACTGTTACCACCTTCTTCTTGATCATCATCAGACCCGGGTGAAGGTTACCATTATATTTAGTATCATCGGATTTACGTATGTTCTAAATTTCAGATCATTCAGACTAATAGAAGTAATGAAAAATGTCTATTGTATACAAAATATCCTTACCTCGACTCGTTGGCGAATTGCGATGTAACTGTGGCAAAAATAAACAAGGCTGTATGGTATGAGTACCTTTGCCTGTCTTTCGGCTAGGTGTAATAAAAATAAAAAAGCCATATGTTCCCATTATTTGCTTCATGTATGTTCCCTATTCATTCCCTATTATGTTCACAGATTATAGGATTACGATTTGTTGTATGCGCGAAAGGTTATAAAAAGTTAAATTTTATTGTTGTCCGTATTTTTATAAATATTTATGTGATGTTGAGATATACTATCTTGTCGGCATAGTGATTTTATCCCAATTGGTTGTTGATCGTAGTATCTCTTAGTTCGGTTGTTATCGATTGTTTGTTTGTTAATTAAGTTAAATTGCGAGGACTTCGTAAAGTATAATTATACTTTAAAAACCAGTCAAGTGCTAGTCGGACTCCCGTACCGAGGATTTCATATCATCTTTGGACGTATTAACACTTCCGCTGCTAAGCAAAAATCGGGCGCTCGGCGTATGCGGTTCAATATAGACAAAGTGAGTTTTGCGCACAGCCGTTTGCTCAATCAACGCGTGTGCTAACCGTCTAACACGTTCGAGTCGGGCGTGTCGCGATGGCTATGCGCATCGACTCACTAGTCTAGTCGGCCGGTGGCATTACGTGTATGCGGCTTCGACTAGACAAGCGAGTTCCGCCGAGATACGACGGCTATGCGACTGGTAGTGGCCAGGGAAGTCGAACGCGTAGCACAACGGGTGTGCGAATTAACTATCGAGGGGAGTCTGTCCAACTAAAACAGCAGTGCGCATTGCCTCACGTGGCTAGTTTATAGTTTAGTGCTTTCAGTTCGAATATTTACGAATCAATGTATTTGTGTACCTATTCAGTTTTAATTCAAATTCAAAATTACTTTATCATTTCGCATAGCCCTTACGAGAGCACTAATCGATATACTATATATCGATGGCACTTATACATTATTGTCAAGTTTTTTTGAAATACCACAGGATCACAACGCGGCCTCTACTGAAAATTTTTAAATTAAAATTATGCTCTATTATTATTACCAATAATGATAATAGACTAATTTTATTAAAAAAAGTGGATTATTTTTTGGAAATTTATGAAAGCCGATGAAAAATTTCAACACTAGAATGTTCAGAGTCATGTACTGGATCCCTGGTATCGGTTTTCGGTACGATGTCCCTTACACCCCGTATAAAGGAAATGTGTGGGGGGTTATTTCGAATTTCAAATGATAATGGTGATGAAGATGTGAAAGATGATGATGATGAATGGTGGTGATGATGGTGATGAAAATGTGAATGATGGTGATGATGAATGGTGATGATGTGTTATGATGATGATGAAGATGTGAAAGATGATGATGATGGATAGTGATGATGTGTGATGATGGTGATGAAGGTGTGAATGATGATGATGGTGATGAAGATGTGGATGATGATGATGAATTTTGATGATGGTGTTAAAGATGTGTATGGTGATGATGATGAATAGTGTTAAAGATGATTAATGGTGACGAAGATGTAAATGATGATGAAGATGATGAATGGTGATGAAGATGTGAATGATGATGATGATGAATGGTGATGATGTGTTATGATGGTGATGAAGATGTCAAAGATGATGATGATGGATAGTGTTGATGTGTGATGATGGTGATGAAGATGTGACTGATGATGATCATGATGAATGGTGATGTGTGGTGGTGTTGATGTGATGATGGTTATGAAGATGTGAATAATGATGATGATGAATTTTGATGATGGTGTTAAAGATGTGTATTGTGATGATGATGAATAGTGTTAAAGATGATGAATGGTGACGAAGATGTGAATGATGATGATGATGAAGATGATGAATGGTGATGATGATTTACATAAGTAGAATTGAAAAAAGACACGATATACTTAATTCAATTTGTAAATAAAATTCGTTGATCCACCGATCGGTTATCGTAAACGAAAAGACTAAACTAGTTTATGCCCAATTAGATCACAAAGTATAGAATGGATCTATACTGTCTTGTTTTAGTCGAATGTAACACTTTCGCTGCTAAGCAAATATCGTATGCGCACGACGTATACGGCTCAATATAGGCAAGGTGAGTCTTGCGCACAGCCGTTTGTTCAATCAACGCGTGTGCTAACCGACTAACACGGTCGAGACGGGCGTGCCGCGACGGCTATGCGCATCGACTCACTAGGCTAGTCGGCCGGTGGCATTACGTGTATGCGGCTTCGACTAGACAAGCGAGTTCCGCCGAGACACGACGGCTATGCGACTGGTAGTGACCAGGGAAGTCGAACGCGTAGCATAACGGATGTGCGAATTAACTATAGAGGTGCGTCCGTCAAAATAAAACAGCAGTGCGCATTGCCTCACCTGGCTAGTCGTAAACAATAATGCTTTCGGTAGGTGCTAGTTTTCAAAATAAAGTAAATATTTAAGCATCAATGTACTTTATATTCAGTTTTCGAATTGTTATTGTAAACTACGTTAAATAATTATACTTATCATATTTATTTATATCAATCAGAAGGTGACGGTTGTATAGAAGTCTGGTCAAGTGGTTCAAGGGAATGGTCTTTTCATCGGCCTGCATCTGAACTTGTCTGATTCACTTGAATTACTTATAGTTGTAATTTATATATAAAATCTATGTAACCTCTACATATATTCACACTTTATGCAATGGACCGACCAAATCAACAGCGGTGGGTGGTCCCTTGCATGAGTGTACCGATTCAGCAAACAGCGAGATATGGCGACATGACAGCCACCACGACCTCTCTCTCAGGAGCGTTTCCTAATTACTGAAAGCTCAGACTTAAAGCATTTTGTCAAAAATTTTAAATTCGGGAGTCCTGCACTTAAAAAAAATATAGTGGCATGTGAATAAAGTGTGTCATTAGACTACTAGTTTTGAGTTCATAATTTGAATATTACGATTAGGAGTGTTCGTTATATTAGATAACTGAAAAAATAATCTATTATTTATAAATAATCAAATCGCTTATTATTTATTATCTTAGGCAAGCGTTATTTTTTATCCGTTATTTAAATTACATAGATATTGTACGACCACCACAGCCACCTGCCACGACGCGGCGATGTTACTAACGAATATATTAAAGGCTTATTACACCGTCCGTTATTTAGGAAGCTAAATGAGTTAGTCACTGAATTCAATGAAGTGTAATCGCATTTAGGAAGTTAGCATTCTAAATTCAGAGGCAAGGATGGTTTCTAACTTACTAAATCACTTAGAATCCTAATTAGAAACGCATTTAGGAAGGTGTAATCGCATTTAGTCACTGAATTTCAACTCAGTCGCTGCGTGGCTCTCCGCGCGTGAGAACGTTGTTATCAAATTTTGGCAATCGCAGGTTAAGCAACGCTAGGCAAGGTTATTGCAAAGATGGGTGACCGTTTAATTATATTTGAATTAAGCGTCTCCGTACTTAGGAGGACATGCAAAAGTGGGTTTTAGTATTTAACCGACTACAAAAAAGGAGGTTATGTATTCGACGCAAATGGATCTATTTTATTGTTCAAAAATTAAAAATAAACGACTATATTAATTGCCAATGCTAGGCAAATGCCAATTTTTTGGTGTTTGGACAAGATAATTCTATTATACATTAGTGCGGTAATGTACTAATTTAACTTTGTAGGAATAATTCTATTATACATTAGTGCGGTAATGTCATTACGCACACGTGTCTTATAGCTATGTTTATGACCCTAAAAACGATGTAATAAGGCTCACTTTACGAGCAAGTGTGTTGAAAACTTTATTACAGTCGTATGAAACGCAGAGCAAGTAGCTAGTCTCATCAGAGCTAAATTATAACAAATGCCCTGGATGTTATGTTCGTTTTCTTCCCGGATCTTCTCAGTTGAGGCCGCGTTGTGAACCGGTGGAAGCTCTTTTTTTAAAAAAAAAACATGACCTTTCAAAAGTGCTAGCGTTAAGCCTATTTGAAATAAACTATTTTTGTGTTTGAGTTTCTAAACGAAACGGAATTTTATGTCCATGTAGTAAAATATCATAATTATATGAGTACACTGTGAAGTAAAGGAGCTATAATTTAACGATAACGCTTAAACTAAGGTGTAAAATTGAATTTGAAAAAAAAACTGTATTGCTGTATTTTGATTGACCATAATCGTACGTATGTACACGTAAACATTATCTCTCTCCAACTTAAGAGCTGGGTTCTTGTCGGTGAAGCAATTTCCACTCTGCTCTATTATATACCTTCATTTTGACCTCCTGATACGACATTCCACCCACTTTTTCTGCTACCTGCTTCATAAAACTTCGTCTGGATCTTCCTCTTCCCCTTTTCCCTTCTATTTTAGTAAACATTATATATATTATATAATCGTACGTGTATACGTTATTGTAGCCTTAAGACATTAAGGTCAATTTGACAATAAACTTGATTTTTTGATTGGGTTATTGTAATGTCGGCGACTACTATTGGCAGATCGATATGTCTGTTATTTTTAATAATGATAATTATTTAATAATAAAATAAAGAATATTAATATTAAGAATAATGCATAAATTAAATGTTATTGAATATAACGACCAATACTATAGTACACTAGTCCCGCGGGTTTGGCAGAAGGTTCATCCGCATGATGTAGGGCTAAGGCATGCAACCTCGACATGTTCTCGTTGCCCCACTGAGTTTCTTGTTGGTGCTAGTAAATGAATCATGGGTTTTCGAATTGAGCAATATGATTCGTTAGAAACATTTTTGTTTATGGCTGTATTCCCGAGCGTTTCCAAACTCGAATAGGAAAATAATACCACTTCTCTTGAGCCATAAACCTGTTGATAACTAATAAAATATTTGCAATCCCCGTTACGACTTTTGTAATCAATAGTTTACTTCTATTCTATTTGATTGTTAAAAGAAAACGTTTTCTCGCGTAAGTATGTACATTTTAGTACCAGTATGTATAGCCTCCAGTAGTAGTAATAAAACGCCACTGTTTAAATAACAAAACAGAAGCACTAATGAGCACCATAAACAAATGGCGGTATTTTTTACTAACGAATTAGGGTGAAAGTGCCGGCAATAATTGTGTACACATCGAACAATAGAGCATAGCTATTTATACGTCCTAACTTCCAAAACTACAACATTGGTTTACTTGCAAATTTACAAAAAAATAAGTACTTATAAGTACTTAAATAACTTGGTCTTTTGTGTTTATATATTCATGCAATAGTATAGTTGTTGGTCATAGAAAAAACAGTTAACAATACCTGCATACATTAGAAGGATTCCAATTATTATTTGAAACAAAACTTGTGAAATATTTAATAATGTTTGAACAACACTCAAATAGCTCTACCTACCTAATTATAGTCTTATTGTTGGTTTTATGGTAATAAAAAAATCTAAATATGTTAAGAGTACCGGATCATCATATCAATATGTTACTGACCTAGTTTATTTAGGTACCATCGGTAGCAAACAACATAATAAGTAGATAGTTAATTCTTTATTGTATGTGCAACCAACATGAAACTTACACACACGGTTATTTGATCCCGAACAAGACAGAGCCTAAACCATGGTGACCAGGCAACATTTGGCTGGCCTGTTAGTCAAGTAGACACCGTCGTGGTTATCCTATCCTATAGGTCGTGGGTTCGAAAAACACATACACTAATGTTCGTCCCACCCAGGACAAACATTTGTGTCTGTTTGTCTTATTAAGTATGTCTAGTAACACCTAGATAACATTTACCTATATAAGAGTGTAATCTATCTTCTATCTATATACCTACTATAACAAAACTCAAAAAGCACTTTGTCTGTACACACTATACTATATTACACTATACTTGACACTATACTATCGACATAGAGTTTTTTTTGCATTTATTGTCTGTCTGTCGGTCTCTCTGTTTGGGTATCCAGGTATCATTTGAAAACCCGTGGGTGGATTTTAATAGGACTTCCACTGATGTGTTGAGTAGAAGTCTGGGCATAAACTAGTATATCACGCTATGTATCATAGGGGCTAAGCAGTGAAACATTACTTGCACATATTACCACGTAATTTCTTTTGTATGTGAATAGGTCACTTTATAATTTATAAAACTGATCATTTAAGATATGTATTATTACGCTATATACAATAAATAAGACAAATAAATAAGCAGACATTTAATTTTCATAACATAAGGTATTTCGCAATATATCGCATGCGAATTGTGGCCAAGTGGTTACTGAAGCATCTTACCAGCGCAGTAGGTCCCAGGTTCGAATCCGACTCTTTTATATTTTTAAATAGTTGTTTTTTGTGGTGGTTTCAATTTATTGATGGCGTCATAGTGTAAAAAAATATAATGGTTCCATTAAATCTGAAACTTGTGTACCTACTATGTTGATGTGATATATTATCATTATTTAATATATCAAAATTATTGAAGTAAATCTTAAAATTCTAAAGATAGGTAGGTTAACTAAGTATACAAAAATGTATAAGAACTAATTGACCACTTATAAATATAAAAGAGAATAGAGAATGGAGTATGTTAAACATACTCCATTCTCTACACAATATGTAGAAACTTTATGTAAGGTTATTTATGTCGTCTTTAGTCAGTGCCTACCATTTCACTCAGTAGGTGGCATGTACGATATGGTTCCGCTTAATGTATTTCGTATAAATTACAAAAATCTTATCACCGTAGGTACCGTGATAAGATTTTTGTAATTTATACGAAATACATTACATTAAGTAGGTACTTACATCCTTCTGGATCCGTAAATTTATATAGTAAAAGGCTTTCTAACTATTCTTAGCCACTCTAAACCATTTATCCCACTAGATGGCGCTATACCATTTCTAAATCGCGATATGGTTTCATTTAATATAGATTCGGGCTCAATAGATTACTTAGTAGATTTAATATACTGAGAATGCAGATTATGGTCTCGCTTAAAGTATTTCATAATAATGTATCATGTATCAAATTTTTTATCGCGTTACTTACAACATAAGCGCAGGCGCAGCTGCGCTGGTCAGCTAGTTGCCTGCCAAGCGTGGGGATTAATTATGGCAACCCTTCACTTTTAAGGGGGAGGCCTGTGGGTAGCAGTGGATGCCTTTGGGCTGTTAATGACTAATGAATGAGATATCTTTTTAACCGACTTCAAAAAAGGAGGATGTTCTCAATTCGTCTGTATATATATTTTTTTTTTATGTATGTTCGCGCATAACTCTGGCAATTATTAACCGATTTGAAAAAATCTTTCTTCCATCCATTCTTCAATCCATTGATTGGGTCCCATAAAAAAATTATTGCTTAGTAATAAGTAGTTCCTAAAAAACAAGAATGGTGACTGCGCACTGAGAGCTGCAAGAAAGCCTATATAGATGACGTTTTAGTCGCTCGGACTCGCTCGGTCGGACAAAAATGGTCATAACTCTGGCAAATATTTACCAATTTCAATGATTCTTTTTTTATTCGAAAGAAGAAACCACTGTATTGAATCTGTATGAATTTTATTACAACCGGATAAGAACTTCCTGGAGGACCATGAACGATGTGGAGGAATTTATCTCGTAAAAACCATAAAACTGATGTTCTCCATTACATTGCTCTGACAATTATGAACCGATTTCGATGATTCTTTTTTTATTCGAGAGAGTAATCTACCATGCATCATGTTTCCATGCAAATTTCATTACGACCGGATATTTTTTTCTGAAGAAACATGAATTATGTAAAACTATGTAGACGATAATGTGATCATAACCTACCTAGATAATTTTACGGTTTTCGATGGTTCAATCTTTATATATGAAAATATCACTAAAAAGTTTAAAATAAAATCTTTTTAAAAAAAAATTGAACCGACTTCAATATCACTGAAAAGTATAAAATAATTTAAATATTATTGAAGTTGGTGCCAAATATACACAGCAGGTACGCTAACACCAACTTCAATAATATTTAAATTATTTTATACTTTTCAGTGATATTGAAGTCGGTTCAATTTTTTTTTTTAAAGATTTTATGCAAGAAACCATCCAGGTTGGTAGTGTGACACATTCTGACACCAAGTAGCAGTGTGTAAACATTGCTGCGTTCCGGTATGAAGGGCACAGTAGTTTACTTTCGAAATTACCAGACATAGGCAGGTGTGTCGCTTACCACCAGGTGAACGACTTGCTTGTCTCGTCCATTTATTGAATAAATAAAACTTTAATGAGTAAATATTTACTTTATTCTGAAACTAGAACCTTCTGAAAACACTATTGTACCTATTAACTAGCCATGTGAGTCAATGCGCACTGCTGTTTTAGTTCGACGGACGCACCTCTATAGTTAATTCGCACACCCGTTTTGCCACGCGTTCGACTCATCTGGTCACTATCAGCCGCATATCCGTCTTGCCACGGCGAAACTCACTTGTCTAGTTATTGCGCACAGCCGTTAAACTTGGCGGACGCACCGCGTTAGTTGAGCGCACTGGCGTATTGATTTAGCGCCGAACTATACAGGCAAGTCGGCGCGCACAGCCGTTACAATTTCACGGACTCACGGCGATAGTCGATGCGCACTCGTGTTCCGCCATTTCGTTGGACTAGACAGGTGAGTAATTGCGCACACGCGTGATATTTTCTTCGACTCACCGCTATAGTTTTCAGCAGCGAAAGTGTTAAAGTTATTTTACTATTCGTCTAACGCCTCAGATAGCAAAAAAAAACAAACCGCAAAACTAAGTTTGTTTGTCCAGGTTTTTTTAGGATTACTAAAAAACTGTACTATTTAGAAAGATCATTTTATTTTTCCTGTAAAATATAGATAGACATGTACTACCCATAATTATTTCAGATTTTTCCCTCCACAAACTTCGGAGATAAGGGGGGGGAACGGTATTTTTTTTGACATTTTTGATTATCAGCCAAAAACTGCGTGACATAAACCAAAATAAAAATCGGTTTTAAGATGTGCAAATGAAGCCCTTTCATATGATACCCCACTCAATATAGTAGTCTCACTTTGAAATTTTGATGACCCATTTCGACCCCCATTATAAAAAAAGTAAAAGAAAAAAAATATTTTTTTCATTTGCGATGGGGTTGGGTAATTAAGATCTAAAACTATTCCAAGTTTCAAATTGATAGCATCAGTGGTTCCTGAAATATATAGGTTTGTGACAGACAGACAGACAGACGAAGTCAGACCATAAGGGTTCCTTTTTTAACCGACTTCAAAAAAGGAGGAGGTTCTCAATTCATCGTGTATGTATTTTTTTTTTTTTTTTTTAATGTATGTTCCCTCATAACTCCGCCAAATATGTACCGATTTGGATGATTCTTTTTTGTACCTAATGGACGTTCCATCAAGTTGGTCCCATTAATTTTTTATCCCTTATGAACCAGTAGTTCCTGAAGAAACATGAATGGAAAGTTAGAATTATCTGGTAAAACGCCTAAAAATAGATGATGTTCTAATCAATAATGGTTATAACTCTTACAAATATTTATCTATTTCGGTAATTCTTTTTTTATTCGAAAGCATGAACCATTAGGATGGTTCGGTCTGAATTTTATCAAGACCGGATAAGAACTTTTTCGAAGAACATGAGTGATGGGAAGGAGATATAACTGGTAGAAACCATAAAATAGATGATGTCTTCGTCTACAAAATGGTCATACACCATCCAGATCATCCTACCGAATTCAATGGTTCCTTTTGAACCCCCGACCAAAAGCAAGGGGTACAATAAGTTTGATGCCTAAAGCGGTGGGGGGGGGGGGTGGATAATGTCGTGTCTGTCTGTGGCATCACACACACCGCTCAAACGAGTGGACAGATTTGTATGCGTTTTTTTATTTGTAAGCTGGTTTCATCGAGATAGTTCTTAGCAATATTTCATGAAAATCGGTTTCGCTATTTGAAGACCATCAGCTCTTTTCCAAGTCGAGGTAGGGATATTTCGTATACAATGGACATTTTTCATTACTTCTATTAGTCCGTAAGATCTAAAATTTAGAAGATATGTAAATCCGTTGATACTAAAGAAAATGATAACCTTTACCAGGGTCTGATGATGGAGTAGGAAGGTGGTCACAGGATTTCTGCACCAATATACGTAGACCCACTGAGTTTGGGCTCGTTAGGTAGGTCTCGACGAGTAGTTGCTCGAAAAATGGTTATCAGGGTCTGACGATGGAGCAGGAAGGTGGTCACGGGATCTATGCACCAATAAACGTAGACCCATCGTATTTGGTCTCGATGCGTAGGTCTCGGCGAGTAACTGCTAGAAAAATTATATTCAGAGACTGGTGATAGGAGCAAGCAGGAAGGTCGTAACAGGAACTCTACTCCATTAAATGTAGGATACACCGAATTTTATATCTATGGTTGGGGGTTTTTAGAAATTTTATATTTGTACCCGTTAGTGATAAAACTATATATTATCCAAATCGATATATAGTTGAATAAAGACTACTCAAGAGAATATATGACTAAAAAGAATAAAATAAAATTTTTATAAAAAAAAAAACCGACTTCAACAGACACCCTGCACACTAAAAAGTGAAAAATAACTTAAATATTATTGAAGTTGGTGCTCAAATAAACACGATACGTACGCTACCACTCGAATCGTCTGACCAGCACCAACTTCAATAATATTTAAGTTATTTTTCACTTTTTAGTGTGCAGGGTGTCTGTTGAAGTCGGTTTTTTTTTTTATAAAAATTTTATTTACCTTTTAGGTATGGAACCCTAAAAACAGTCAAGTGCGATTTGGATTCGCGGATCTTTGGACGTATTAGTTATTTTATTATTCATCTAACACCAGTTAGCAAAACAAACAAACCGCAAAACTAAGTTTGTTTGTCGAGGTTTTTTATGATTACCTACTAAAAACTGTAGACTTAGAAAGATTATTTTATTTTTCCTATAAAATATAGATAGACATCGCTTGTACATACCAATAATTATTTCAGATTTTTCACCCCACAAACTTCGGGGGGGTCGGTATTTTGTTTTTCATTTTTTTTTATAAGGCAAAAACTACGTGTTGGTTTATAACCAAAATAAAAATCTGTTTTGTGATGTGCAAATGTAGCCCTTTCATATGATACCCTACTATCCCGACACAATTCATAGTCACGGGTGGACTCATGAATGCCGTGAAGTTTCATTTCATGAAATCATTACTGGATAATCCTAATATAATTTATCATGTTATAGGCAAAAAACGCATCTAGTACGGAGGTGCCAATCGCCCGCCGCGGCCCGAATTGGGAGACGCAACAGTATGCCAGGAAACGGAAGTCGAAAAAGGACAAAGACAAGACGAAACCTAATTATGATACTTACGAAACACCGGTTAAGGTGAGTGTAATATATCCTGGGACATCAACACACGCACATCTGGTCCCAAACTAGGCAGAGCCTGACGTAACGTCGGAACCTAATAGGTGCACTCACAGGACAATTTGGTACCTACCAATCTGGTACCAAAATGTCCCGTGCACATTTGGTTGCCGATTCTGTGAAGGTGAAAAAGAGTCAATGCAACACATATTGTGTAGCTGCGACGCTCTTGCGAGATGTAGGTTGATAGTCATCTGCTCAAGTAGCCTATAATTATGTACAGCTCCAAGCTGGCGCGATCGTTGCGTACCTGAGGGAGCTCTTCGACACATTAGGAACAGAGTATGTTCTAGGGCATGCACAGACGATCCAGGTATTCCCCCATGCTAAAAAAAAGGGGCATGCACAGTGGATCCAACTGGGTTGAAGTGCGTTCCGGTGGTCACCGGGCCCAAACTTGTAGCCACCAACAATAGACATAAAAGAACGTCGGAACCAGACAACTGTCGTAAATAGCACCCAGACACTCATGTTTATGCAGACAAGCATTATTAGTTCTGGGTGGGAATCATCGAACTCACGACCTATCGGGGAGCAGCCACCCCCACTAGAACTACGGGCCCGTCAGAACCAACAACAACATTGACCGATCATATAATTGTCTGAAAAATAGGACTCGTCGAACGGGCATTTCATTTCCCAGTTCCCATTTCCCAGTCATATCGGTCTTCCGTCTCATCGGATTGTGCGAGTAAAGGAAGAGAGTGCACTTGTGTCTACGCAAGCACCTGTGCACTATAGTATCTCCCGCGTGGATGGCTGATCTTGTGAAAGATTGGCGGCTGTGGTCGTATCGTATATTGTGCTGCTAGTATTGTTACCAGCTGTACCGTTGCAGGAATATGCTGATTGAGGCAGCATCCCGTATGACCTGAAACAACTGTTTTTACTGTTTTTATTGGTAAAAATGTGTTTTTTTTATAGGAATGGGAATCAAGCTTCGTAGAAATGCCTAAAGACCTGTACCAAGCTCATCTGCGCCCAGGAGTTATCTTCCGCATTCACATGTCGGAGGCAATCCTCAAGATGCAGTATAGAAAGTACGCTGCGACTGTTTTTTTTTTAATTAATGTAAGCTAACACTTAACCGCAACGCTTTCAGATGTCAAGTTGTGGTTAAAGGGTGATATGAACAGACAATTGCCCGCTTGGAATTGGGATAGCCCGACTAGGGAATTACCAATACATTGGGGTGCTTACAGCCAGTACGGGTGTTCACAGCCAACTGGTGAGCTCACAGCCAGTTGGGGTGCTCACAGCCAGTCGGGGTGCTCACAGCTAGTTGGTATGCTCAAAACCCGTTTGAGGTGCTCACAGCCATTCGGTATCCTCATAGCCAGTTGGGGTGCTTAAAACCAGTCAGGGTTCTCGCAGCCATTCGGGATACTCATAGCCAGTTGGGGTGCTCACAGCCAGTCGGGGTGCTCACAGCCAGTTGGTGTGCTCAAAACTTGTTGAGGTACTCCTGCCATTCGGGGTGCCTATAGCCAGTTGGGGTGCTCACAGCCAACTGGTGAGCTCTCAGCCAGTTGGGGTGCTGACAGCCAGTTGGGGTGCTTACATCCATTCGGGGGGCTCTGAACCAATTGGCGTGCTCACAGCTCAATCCGTAAAAGCAAGACCCTGATGACAAAACCTGATGATAAGTGAGGTATGTTCGCGTCCCTCTCCACAGCTACGGGGAAGACAAAGACGAGTCCGTGATAGAAGCGGACGTCGAGTATCTCCGTCTGACTCGGAAGGTGATCAATGACGAGATCACCAAGTTCGAGGACCTCAAGTGGCTGATCAGCTGGTTCAACAACCGCTCCGAGTTGATCCAGGAGCATATGTGCAATACCAGATACTACGCCGTCGGTATTATACTTTTCTTTTCTATTGGGTCTAACTTACCACTGTGGCTTCTGTCTGTCAGCCAAGATTTAAGGTGTCACCAGTGAAAATACTGACCGACCGAGGGAAATTGACCCTCGGCGAATCCCGGGGAAACGATAAATTGTCTTAGGACCCGCCACAAATTAATTTGTAAACGTATATTTCTGGGGAGGGTGTTGTTAGAAAAATATAAATTCATGGTGCAATTGTACGTAAACAATAATGTTTTAGACTAAGGTTCCTAGAACATTGGTTGGATATCATGACTGTGGTGTAAAGCATGGTGCTCAGGAGCACACGCCTTAAGTTGTAGGTATTTTTAAAATAATTTTATAACGAGACAAGCACATTTGCCTGATGGTAAGTCACACGTCTGCCTATAAACAGTGGCACTGCACCGCTCAGCGACAGTCTCTTGAGCCCAGTAACATCACAAGTATGCCTTTCACTCCGGAACAAAGCTATGACATACCTACAGCTGCTTTGCGGTAGAATATCTAACACTTCGCCCTAGACTATGCGATGCATCCCTTGCGCAAGAGACCTAAAACTTTGTAGTACTAAGTTATAACTTAAGTCGCGCCTGTCTTGCTTCTAGCTTAAGATGCGATTGTAAGTCTATTCTGTTTCTAGATTAAGTCGCGACTGTAAATCTATTCAGTTTCTAGATTAAGTCAAGACTAAGTCTATTCTGTTTTAGCATGAGTCGCGACTGTAAGACTATTACTTTAGCTAAAGTCGCGTTTGTAAGTTTCTATCGTAAGTCCCGACTGTAACTATTCTGTTTCCAGTTGAAGTCGCTACTGTAAAATCTATTATGTTTATCTAGCTTAAGTCACGTCCTGTGTAAGTTTATTTATTTCTAGCTTAAGTTGAGACTTTAGGCTCCGTTTCTAGCTTTAGTCGCGAGTGTAAGTCGTGCTAGCTTTACGGTTTAATTTGACTACTTTACTTTTATACCGGCAGGGGTCCCGCCGACGATGTTCACGCATTCGGAGGAGTACATGAAGCGTCTCTGTCTGTTCGACAGCGTGTATATAGACCATATCCCGTACGTGGTGGGGGAAGATAGTTCCCTCATGGCGGCCGTAGCGCCTCCCGTGCTGCACTGTGATGCTGCCACGTGCACCTCAGTGCCTTTCATCGACAGGTATAAACAAACAGGTCTCAGGTTTTACAATAAGGTCCTCCTGACCGACAAGGCCACTGCGGCCAATCTTTCACAAGATCAGCCATCGACAGGTATAAATAAACTGGTCTCAGGTTTTACAATAAGATCCTCCTGACCGACAAGGCCACTGCGGCCAATCTTTCACAAGATCAGCCATCGCTGCCATTTCACGCGGACGATATTATAGTGCAGAAGTGCTTGCGTAAACACAAGTGCACTCTCTCTTACAATGCGATGAGACGGAAGACCGACACGACCTGGGAGAGGTTAGCCGCAGAACCTACTTTTGACCAGGGGGTCTAGTACGAGTTCCGATAGTTTGAGCTCGATCAAACTGTCAGTTTTCTCCATACATTTCACACAAGCGCCCCTAGCGGTAACTATCAAAAACTAGTAAAATGTACGGGAAAAAACTGACAGTTCAATCGAGCTCGCAAACTATCGGAACTCGTACTAGGTCCCCTGAGGTCCTAGACTACGCCTTGCCATTGAGCCCGTCGCTTGAGTATTTGTAAATTAAGCCCCAGGAACCTGGCACGCTGCTCGCGAGGTCGGGGGTCGCAACCCTGCCACCGTTTTCCTTGTAACCCCGCCGTTCTCGGTGGACGTTTAGGTAGGGCCCAAACCTCAAACGTACAGTGACTCTAAATTAAACAAGGAAAATCCCTCAACTGGGTCTGATAGAGTCCATGACTATTGGGTTGTGCCTTTTTTTTGCTTTCGCGGGGGAAACCTTAGATATGTCCTCGGGACCTGTAGGGGTAACCGGGGTATGTGGGATTCTTACCTACTAAAACCCCCGCGGCTGTCGCATCGGCACATGAGAGGGGGGACCCCAGGGCTCTCCGGTGGGATCTGCACCAGGGGCCTTGCCTTTGAGCCCGCCGCCGGGGGGCGCATTGTAGCCGGGAACCTGACACGGTGCTCACGGGGACGGGGGTCGCAACCCCGCCGCCGTCCTCCTCGGAGTCGCCGCCATACTCAATGGACGTTCAAAGAGCCGCTATCACTCTATGTAAACATGCCCAAGATTGATATTCCCGTTTTTTCGTGTGACGTCACAGCGTAATGTTCGACGAGCGTCTGGCGCGCACGAATGTTCGCACACTAACGCGCTGCCAGGCCAGCTGCCGCGCTCACTGCCGCAACGACCCGGACTGCCTAAAGCGCTGCTCCGACCGCTGCCTGCGCTCCGACTGAACTCACATTAAACTACCATACCCAGTAAATAGTGTCAGTTTCATTCCATCCCCATAACACTGCAAGTAGGTACTACCTAGCTGCCGCGCCGATAAAAATTATCTTAATTCCATCATGGTAATCTAAATATGTAAATAGCAGGGCTCCAATCACAGCCTGCACTCCGATGACCACCAATAATGTCAGTTTCATTTCATTCTATATCACTGCAAGTACTACCTAGCTGCCGGGTTTGAAATTGTAATGACCCATTTCAACCCTCATTAAAACGATAAAAGAAAGAATAAACTATTTAAAAAAAATAAAAACCGACTTCAAAGTAAATTATCTAAAAAGCATAAAATAACGAAAATATTATAGAAGTTGGTGTTAGCGTACCTGCTGTGTATATTCTGCTATTAACACTTTTTAGTGACTTATTTTACCAAGATGGTAGGTATCTATCACGCAACTCGAACGTCTACATTACAGTAACTTACTGAAAACATAAAAAGTTTATATCTCTTAAAATACTGGACCGATTTTGATGAAACTTGTACTCTACCCTAAGTTGAAAAATACTCTAACTATTGCAAAATTTTCGAAATCGGACTTGTAGTTTCTGAGAAATCCGCGGACAAACCTACATACATACATACACTCGTGAAATTTGGTAAATTTGTTTAGAAGCCCACATAGACTAACATATATGAATATTACGCATTTCTATTAAAATTACATACATAGGCGTCGAATACAGAACCTCCTTTTTTGAAGTCGGTTAAAAAAATATTTCTTTCATTTGTGATGAGGTTGGGTAAGATCTAGTACTATTCCAAGTTTTAAATCTATAGCGTCAGTTGTTCCTGAAATATACTTATAGGTGTGTGTGTATATACGTAGTACATATTACATCCATGGTATATACAGATCGACCATGGATGTAATATGTACTACGTACAACTGGATATCGCAATTGTGCAGCAAAAACGCTCCCGAAAGAGAATACTTCTAAGGTATTGTTATCCTTTTCTAATAGGATGTCCACACATTTGAATTGTATGAAGTCTGGATTATTTTGATTTATTTGTAAATACATATTTTTAATTTCAATAGTTTGTTCTGTATGTTCTTTTCTAAACGTATTATGACATTTGTAACGAGAAAATGCATTTTTTTTATTTTCCATATTTCACAAATAATTCCATATTTTTACAAAAATATTTTTCTTTATAAAGAGTAGCAAATGGGTGTACACGAAACAAAGTGCTTACGATACCGCGTACTTACCTACTAAGCGATGGCATAGGCGATGGCGAAACGAGCGATATACTATAAATGTTACGAACGCCATGCTATATAGTATAACATTAGATCCTTCTTTGCTATACTATATAGCTCAATAGTATAGCGTAGTCTGAAACCCGCTTCACGCATAATGTGAACGCCATGCTATATAGTATAGCATTAGATCCTTCTTTGCTATACTATATAGCTCAATAGTATAGCGTAGTCTGAAACCCGCTTCACGCGTAATGTGAACGCCATGCTATATAGTATAACATTAGATCCTTCTTTGCTATACTATATAGCTCAATAGTATAGCGTAGTCTGAAACCCGCTTCACGCGTAATGTGAACGCCATGCTATATAGTATAACATTAGATCCTTCTTTGCTATACTATATAGCACAATAGTATAGCGTAGTCTGAAACCCGCTTCACGAGTAATGTGAACGCCATGCTATATAGTATAGCATTAGGTCCTTCTTTGCTATACTATATAGCACAATAAATGATAATAATATGTTTTTTTACGCAGGATCCAATTTAGCCGCTGGGCCAATAAGACTATTATAAATGTCAAGGGTATTAATAAAAACACACAAGTCAATTTGTGCTGTGATTTATTTATATGTAATTTTTTATTAAAATATAATTAGTACACAATACAATTTTAGCTATTATTGTTTGTAACTGCCTTATCACGATATAACACTGTTTTATAAATATAAATTAAAATTCTAATAATGTCCTGACGCAATTGAGCACTATAATATCGCTTCTCATGTATGAATATTATAGTGCACAAATGCTTGCGTAGACACTGCGCTCTCTCTTAACATGACGGAAGACCAACACTAGAAAATAAATATTATATTGTGAGGAGCGTAAAAGAAGAACACTTAGACAACATAGAGATAATTAAAAATATAAAATAAAATGGTTAAATGCGATTTGGATTCACACACCGATGATGCTATGTTCTTAATTGGATAAGGTCTTCTCCGATGAGGAGGTTGGTCTTCTGCCTGCCCGGGCGCTGCGGCGGGGTCGTGATGTTATGCTGCCGAAGCAGGTGCTTCTTCCAATAGCAGCGGCGAGAGAAACACGCGCGACAAACCTCGCACTCGAATCTGGGACCAAAGGGTGATGGTACACACGGCTACACGTCAAGCTGGACACCATATATTATATCATTATAGGGCCTATAATTATCTATAATGATAACTACGCTACGTACAACACATAGAAATGTTGGAAAGAGACTGGGCATGCGGCGGACGCGCCGAATGGATCGAAATAACAATAACATATCGCACCCTCTCGCACGATTCGTAGCGTTCAACTACTAAAGTCCAAACAGTCTAGGTTGAGGTGTCGCAGTGTGTACAATATCATTTACTCAGTTGAGTGGCACTTGAATTGAGCCTTCGGATGACACGTAAAAGTCGGTCCCTGTTGCTGTCATCTAGACAGCAGTCGTTAAACCCTCAGGTTAAGCCAAGTCAGAGGACTAAAAATATAAAAAGAAAGAAGGCTAAGGGCAGCTTGAACACCTCTGACACTAGCAGGCTTAACACGCCGTCCAAATCATGACAGATTAGTGTGATGTGGCGAGTATGACAATGGAGGATATTTTGAATTAAGGGTGGGCGTTGAAAGAAGAAGCTGTTTTTTTCAACTGTTTTTTCTATTCGACAAAGAAACCAGTTTACAGTCCTCCAATAAATAAACTAGTCTAATGATAGTTTATCGGTGAATAGTCGATGTTTACAGACTACTTACGTATTGCATGGGCAATACGTAAGTAGTCTGTAAACATCGACTACAAAATTTTTGTCAACAGTATATAGTAGTCTAAACTTTAAGAATGTTTTATGAACCGGTTTATTAAAATGTTGTCTTTTATTTACGCGAATACTACACATTGTAATAAAACTACTCTTACGAAATATATCGCAGTTTATTTTAGGTTTTAATTTCCCGGCGTTTCGAATGCTTTGCAGCACCCATGGGTCACGGGCGAACCGCGAAAAACTTCCGTAAGAGTAGTTTTACTACAACCGGTTTATCGTTTACGATAAACAGTCTCATTTCGTCGACGGTATCGACGACCGATCACTATTATGAACTGTACCTCTTTATCTCATTGTGGGTGTCAATATGTTGTTTCAGTTTCGTTGTGTCGAAGAATCGTTTGTGGCACACGGGACATATGTGTGGTCTCAGCTTCATGTGGTTCCGTCGTATGTGGCCCAGCAAGTTCGACGAGGTATGGTACGATGATGAGCAGTACTCACACTGGTACTGCTTCGTGCCTGGGGATATTACTTTTATTCATCTATACTTATAATAAAACTGTAACGGGTCCAATTCTGTACATTGAAGATATTTTGAAAATTATAATTGGAGGGCATTCTATAACCGATACTGAGGCCGATAATGTAATTTTTTTAATTTTGGCTGTCTGTCTGTCTGTCTGTATCACGGCTGAGCATCACGCCGAAACTACTGAATGGATTCAAATGAAACTTGGCATGATTTGAGATCTTACTACGAGGTAGGACATAGGATACTTTTTATCCCGTAATCTAGCACGGTTCTCATCGATATACTATACCAACTAGATTAGCTGTCACGAACAAAATGACATCGAAAATGTGGTCGCGGTTACATTTATTTACACAACTATACACGTAGCTAGAAATTGTAGAAAATAGTTTTAAATAATTCGGAACGTCGGACTAATAGCAGCCTTCACATGTAGTAATAAAGTCTAATTCTGTATGCAGTAATGTTGGCACATAAAACCTTTACATCGGAGACCAAAGAGGATGTAATAGTCGGAGACAAAGAAAAATCAATAAAACCGCCAAAATTATACGAAAAAAAGTAGTTGTTTTGACTGTACTCATTTAAAAGAAAATCTTAACCACTATAAAATAAGGTTCAAAACAGGTGTGTTTCCATTGTGTGTGTGTACTGACTTACAAACTTATCCGTGCTGGTGGCAAAAATGAGAACTAACTTTTTTATTATGGTAATGACGTGTAGTTTAACAGTTTCGTATAGACAGTGGCGACACGCCTATCGGCAACATTAATTTTGTCAGTCTCTAGCGGAGAAAATATCAAATAAATAATTTTTATTTCGTATTATAATGATATCTTACATATATTTATTACTAGCTGACCCACGCAGCTCCGCCTGCGCTATTTTTACGTTAACTAAACTTTGAATAACATACATTCGCATCGAATACATAACCTCATTTTTTATAGTCGGTTAAAAACTGGGACCCACTTTTTACTTGCTTTCCGAAGCACGGACCCGTTTAGTTCAAATGGCGTTAAACGGTCACCCATCTATTTAATGACCTTACTTATCGTTGCTTAACCTGGTCGATTTCCAAACATTGTTAACAACTGTCTATGAGTGTTCCCTTACTAATATTTATTATATTTCATAGAAAAATGGATAAAATCGGACCAAGCGTATAACCAAGTACCCGTTTTGACTTTAATCCCCTCTCCCAAAAGAACCGTGTTAGATTACGGGATGAAAAGTATCCTATGTCCTACCTCGTAGTAAGATCTCAAATCATGCCAAGTTTCATTTGAATCCATTCAGTAGTTTCGGCGTGATGCTCAGCCGTGATACAGACAGACAGACAGACAGACAGACAAAAATAAAAAAAAATACATTTTCGGCCTCAGTATCGGTTATAGAATGCCCTCCAAATATAATTTTCAAAATATCTTCAATGTACAGAATTGGACCTGTTACAGTTTTAAAATAAGTATAGATTTAAACTAGTAGTAATAAGAAAACGAAACGAAAAAAAATTTCCCCATCTGCAATTTTAGTATTACGATAAGTATTATATTATTTGGACAGTTTATAAACGCGCAATAAGGAATTTCGATACATCCTGTTGTCGGCTCGTACTAATTTGAAATAAGCGACAGCCTCTCTATTTTCGTGACCACTTTTCGGGCCGTGACAGCTAATCTTGTTTAGATAGTATATCGATGACGGTTCTTTTGGGAGAGGGGATTAAAGTCAAAATGGGTACTTGGTTATACGCTTGGTCCGATTTTATCAAATTTTCTTCATAATTATAATAAATATTAGTAAGGGAACACTCATAGAGAGTTGTTATCAATGTTTTGTAATCGATCGGGTTAAGCAACGTTAGGTAAGATCATTAATTAGATGGATGACCGTTTAACGCCATTTGAACTAAACGGGTCCGAGCTTTGGAGAGCAAGTAAAAAGTGGGTCCCAGTTTTCAAACCGACTATAAAAAAATGATAAAAAAGGAGGTTATGTATTCGATGCGAATGTCTGTTATTAAAAGTTTAGTTAACGTAAAAATAGCGCATGCGGAGCAGCGTGGGTCAGCTAGTCTTCAAATAAAATTCGAATTCAAAACATCTTTGTGTCTATGGTGAGGCCACTTACACATTGTCAATTTTTTTACATACATCGATTCGATCCGATGTTTAAAAGAGCTATTATTTTACATCAAGTAAAAGCACTTAAACATCGGAATTGATGTATCAAAACTTAGAAATCAACATTGTTTGTTCAAAACATCAAATCTTGATAAGCAACTAATTTTAAGTACTGTATCACTTCGGCAGTAATATTCAAACTTTTCACTCTATTGAAGTGCCAAAGGGGTGACTAGACTACAGCTTTTTGATGTAATATTAGAAAACATAACCTTCTGTGGCAGTCGGGCAAAAAGTACTCGACTCGACTGTGTGTGAGAAACTGAGAGGAGTTAACGTGTTTATGTTAGATTATTTAGAGAAATCGTAGGGTAGTCAGTCTTTTTGTGCGTATGGATGGACCTTCTGAATAATCTTATAACTTTTTTTTAATGCAAATTAATATGCCTATATAATCTGCTAACTTATGGATATTTAAAATGGTATATTAATATACATATAATAGGTTAAACAAGCCGAATACGTTTCTTTGCCTACCCTCTGTGCACGCCACTGATACCATTGGTATCTCCTCTGTTAACTGGAAAGAATAATATAGGTTAATTAGGTACCTCATAATGTGATTACTGATTAACCGAGAGATTATTCTTACCAGATAAGAACAACTACATAAAGTTTGTTTCCTCCAGGATTGAACATGCTGCAACCTCTGGTTTGTAGCAAGTGGTTAGCTATCGGTCTATGGGTTAGTAGCTACAAAAGGTGTTTTTTTTCCGGATAGCTCCAGCTCAGCAAGAGAGGGTTTATAGATTGTAGAATAAAATATTAGTTAAAAATATAATAAACCAGAATTTTAGTATCAAAAGATCTTTTATTTCAAATTTTAACTTTTTATTTCCAAAATCAACAATATGTTTTATGTATGTATTAAGATTATACCATCTGTGGATGGATAACACGACATTTAATTAAACCACGTGTGCGTATTAACGTTCCCAGTATATATACTAAAAATCAATCAAATATATCCAATGGTTTAGATACAGGACACTATTTTCAATTTTTCACATTTTCTACATCATGTATATTGTTACTCCGCGATCACCGGTCAGGTGAATAACCGACTCATCGGTATAAACGTATAAATACATGTAGCCAACTTGCGCAACGTTCGCAAAACTTGTTTTAAAATTTTATTTCCCGTTTAATATTAATGAAAATTATGCCCTATGCTAGAGCAATAAGAGTCATAAAGCATGTTCTCAGAATAAGACAGAAAATCAGAAAATAATGCAATTAAGTGCGACATAAAATCTAAATTTGTTTCTATTTCACTTTTTTTGTGAAATAAAATATTGTAATATTTGTAGGTCAGTATGCCGCCAGCCGCGATCCTGTGACGTCGTACGCGTCATTGTTTTGTACTTGTTCGTATTTCGGAAGCGCGCGAGTGCCTTTGATGCGCCGCGCCACCGTTCGTTGTATGTGTGTGTGTGTTTTCTGCTCGTTTTTTTCTGTTAATAAGAGTGTAAATTGTGCGAAATAACGCTTTATTTTTTGTGACAAGACACGTAACGTACATAGTAAAATTAAATTATCAAGTGAATCACGCAAAATCAGACGTTTAAGTGTTAATAATTAGTACCTACAGCATTCTTTTAAATAATAATGCCTAGCTACAATTACACAGCCTCGGAGTACAGCGATATGATTTTAATTTACGGGGAATGTCACGGAAACGCTGCATTAGCTATACAGACATATCGAGAGAGGTATGGGAATACCCGTGTTTGTCCTACCAACGGACGCACTATTGTCCAAGCTCTCCAAAGGATACGGGAAAACCTATCTTTGATTCCACATTTGGATAGTGCTCCTCCTCGTGGAAACGTAGCCCGAGACGAACAAATTTTAAATTATTTTGCACGCAATCCTACTTCTAGTCTGCGTATGGCTGCTAGACAATTACGTGTAGATCATAAAAGTATACACAGAGTTTTAAAACGTAACAAATGTAAGCCGTTCAAGTATAAGAAAGTACAGGCATTGTTACCCAGAGACAAACCAGTCAGAGAAGCTTTCTGTCACTGGTTATTAAGAAAAAACGCAGATAATCCTGACTTTTTGTACAATTTAATGTGGACTGACGAGAGTACATTCACAAGGAATGGTTTATGGAACCGACAAAATCTTCGCTACTGGAGCCACGTGAATCCACATTTAACACGGGAGACTGCACACCAGTACAGATTTTCTGTAAATGTATGGGCGGGCATACATAGAAATAAAATAATTGGTCCTGTTTTTATTGATGGCAATTTAAATGCTGAAAAGTTTTTAGAACTTTTACATGGGCCCGTTGCCGAGTACACCGACGAACTTTCAGTAGACGCGTATCGCCAGATGTGGTACCAGTTAGACGGAGCTCCTGCTCATTCAGTGGTGGCTGCCAGAGAGTGTTTGACACAAATGTTCGGAGAGCAGTGGATTGGCCGTCATGGACCATCGCGATGGCCAGCAAGATCACCGGACCTTACACCGTTAGATTTCTTTTTGTGGGGTGTAATAAAGAATGACGTATATTCGACGGACGTTGATAACGTCGAAGACTTAAAAAGTCGAATAATAAACGCCTTCAACAAATTAAAAAATAGCGCTGCCAATGACGAACTCTTATTAAGAGTAAGAAATAATATTGTCAGACGATGTAGTTTGTGCATTCGGGTTCAAGGCGGACACTTTGAAAATTTAAAAATTTAATGTCTGAGAGAAAGTGATTGTGATTAATAAACTAATAAACAATTACCAGAGAGGTGAGTGACTATTCGGTGTGATCGCGTAACATACGAGTCTCTACGCGCTGCTGTTGCCGCTCGTAAAAGGTTAGTGACCTAATATTTACAAATGGTGTTTTATTTTGATTACGTTTATCTACAATATAGTTTGTTCGAAAAAAATATTTTTTTAATTTTTATGTAAGGATTTATTTGACGGTTTTTAAATATTTCTATGTACCGGTATTACCAGATTTTTAATTAATTGTCGTGTCGTCTTCCCCACATTGTATATAAAAACTAAATATTTACAGTTTATTTACAAATATGTATACTTAAACTAGGTAAAAAACTTCCTCCAAGTTGTCGCCGCACTGGGAGGGAAGGGTACCTAGAAGACCGGCGGTATTACCGCTTTGTATGGCCAAGCTTATATGTTGGCAGAAAAAGCTACCAGCCCGACGGTCTGCTGAGACTTCGATAAGTTTGAATGAAATTTATTTTACCAAACCGTGCGTCTCATGAGACCAAGGCCCCATGGTCTCCACCGCAAAGGGCGCAAATATAGCTGGAACATCAACAATAAAATAACAAAAATACTTAATTATTTTTTATATTTAAAAATTATATACAATAGGTACACTTATATTTGTTATTGAAAATAATTTTCTATTAACATGTTTCTTATTGAAAATCCTGTAGTGTAGTGCTTGCACTAGCACTACATGTCAAGGTATTACATTGTCAATATCACCTTCCTCCTGGGTTTGCTGTAACTTCAATATTGTCATTTAATATAGTAATAATAATAATACCAGCCTTTGTTTATGTCCCACTGATGGGCACGGGCCTCCCCTCAAGATGAGGGGGCTTAGGCCATAGTCCACCACGCTAGCCAAGTGCGGGTTGGCAGACTTCACACGTCATTCGAGAGCTAGTTAGGCTTTCTCAGACATGCAGGTTTCATCACGATGTTTTCCTTCACCAAAAGCTAGTAACAATCGCACAAAGACGATTCGCACATGATTCATTGAAGAAATCAGAGGTGCGAGCCGGGGTTCGAACCTGCGCACCTTGTTTCCAAGGCAAGCGCTCGCCCGCTGAGCTGTTACCGCTCTATAACAATGATAAATTGTGTAACACAGCACAAACTACTATTATGTTGGTCACTGTTGATAATTTATTACCAAGACCTTTAGATAAGCATGGAAACCTACGTTTCCAAATTCCAAATGTTCTATCAACAATATTTCTCGTTTTCATTTGTGCTCTACTAAAGCGAATTGAGGGAGGGTCTTCAGAAGTTGGTCTGATAGGTTTCGTCGCGCGCTACCTACTCTCGCAATTTGTTAACTTTTTAGTATTTTAATGTAAACGGTAGCACAATGCCAACTTTTTAAAACCACCAACCACATACCATTTTGTCGTTTAAATGGCACGTATCTATTTAAGGTTTAAATATTCTGGATTACTTGAGTTTTAAAAATCCGTAATTTGTACATGTCTGATACTTCGCTTATTAAATTAGAACCAAAAATTTGACAACTTCCGATACTACACCAACTCCAAATTAAGTTTGTCACAATAATGTTAAATAATGTTATAAACCAATACAATAAAGAATTACAATAAAAAAATGAGAAAAATATAATCTATTTATTACAATACATGGAATAACCATAACGGCATGTTTATCAAAATAAATATTTTTAACGTAACTACTAAAATAGGCATTACGCGATCGAGATTCGAATTTCTGAAAGTTGGCGAATTGCGATGTAACTGTGGCAAAAAAAAAAGTAGGCATGGTGCGATCTAATGTATGGTGGTTTTAAAAAGTTGGCTTTGTGCTACCGACTACATAAAAATACTAAAAATTATCAAAGTGCGAAAGCAGGCAGCGCGCGACGAAACCGTCTGATAGGTGTGAGGACAAATGGCAAAGTAAGATATCCACTATCACCTACTAGTCTTCCATCTAGCAGACCTTGGGTATATTTCATATAAACTGACGACATTTGAAATATCCTAGAGTCATGGATGCTTCCCGCCCACCTAGCTACTAACACTATGTCTAAAATTTCAGTTTAAGGGCCAACAACTACCTGAAAATAATAAATTATGTATGTATTATGTATACTACACAATAGTACCTATTTTAATATTAATTGTGTTTTAAGGCCTTACTGGAACATTATTTGAAAAATAAGATTTTCTGTTCCTCTAAGCTTTATGGTGATGACATCCTGGTGTATTAACTATTCTAATGTGGGTACAGTCAATGGCTCCATCAATTCCCGGAAGCCCAGGCCATCGTCCATATCTTCCCAATTCCTTGAACAATTCCCTATTTGCATTTGCTTGCTCTCCGTGTGGTGTATTGATATATTTTTGAGTTGGGCTAATGGTTCTGATATTTTGATTATTGTATTTGACACCGTCAGTTGGGATAACTGAATTAAATCACCACATACAAGCTGAAAAAGGTCGGTTGGTGGCATATTAGTAAAATCACTACTTATTATAAAACAAAGTCCTCCGCCGCGTCTCTCTGTCTTTATGTTCGCGATAAACTCAAAAACTACTGAACGTATTTACATGCGGTTTTCACCAATAGATAGAGTGCTTCATGAGGAAGGTTTTGATACATAATTTGTCTAGGTTATGTGTAAATTGGTTAAAATATAAGTATAATTGTTAGATGTGTCGGAAATGGCGCGGGCGAAGCTCTGCGCGGGTCAGCTAGTATTTTTAAAGCAGTGTCGCTAAAATTTATGTATATTCCATTGTGATAAACTTTTAAAATTTAAAGGTTACTTACCTGAAATGATGCAGTAGCATAAAATCTTAATGTTAATAATACAGCTATTTCTGGAGACAGTGGCAGTCCTCTATCTTTTATTAGTAATTTATCTTTAATTAAGGAAACTATATACAAAACTGTTTCTTGACTAAATCTAAACCGTTCTTTAAAGTAGGCTCTTGGCGATTCAAATGGATTTGAGGCGTCTCTTATATACATTTGTCGGTAAACGATATTAGGATATCCAAAGAATATCATCGTAATGGTCTATTTCGTCGTAATAATTAATTTCAGCAACAATATTTTCAATTTCCATGCTTCCCGCTAAAACAAGTACACGCACTTAAGTCACGAACTGACTGCACTCGGCCCACTTAATACAATAATTAAGTGCACACGCAAGTGTCAAGTTATGTTTATTAATCAGGGCCAGATTAGGCCAGCGCGGGGCCCGTAACATATCATATGGCGAGCAACGGCAAGACTCTTGACTTGTATTAGGTATTAAAGTTTCTTCGGAGTCGCTGGACGTTCGGGGAGTGGGCCCTTTGAACGTCCATTGAATACGGCGGCGACTCCGAGAAGGACGGCGGCGGGGTTGCGACCCCCGTCCCCGTGAGCACCGTGACTGGTTCCCGGGGAGCTACAATGCGCCCCCCGACGGCGGGCTCAAAGGCAAGGCACTGAGGGGCCCCTGGTGCAGATCCCACCGGAGAGCCCTGGGGTCCCCCCTCTCATGTGCCGATGCGACAGCCGCGGGGGTTTTAGTGAGTAAGAATCCCACATACCCCGGTCGAGCCCCACAGCTCCCGGGGATCTTTGGAAGATTTCCCCCGCGTCAAAAAAAAAAAGGTTATTATAGTTTATAGGTGTAAGACTTATGCAAATTCCTTGGTACACCTACGTGCGGGGCCGCCAAAAGGCGCGGGGCCCGTAGCATTTACTGACTCCTGCTATATGGCTAATCCGGCACTGTCTTACAACATTGACTCAACTTATTTATTAATTATCTCAGAAACTTAAGTTCGTACCTACGTAAATTGCTGAAGTATCCGAATCTCAGCTGAGATTAGTTTATTAATACGGGCCTTACTGTCTAGGAAGCGAATCTTTAAAAGGTACCAGTTATCGATAAGGGCAGAAAAACCACCCGGGTGGCCTTAATCGACATTATAAAGAGAATCTAGGCACTGTTCGGATCTCGCCAATCACTTTAGTGCCGGGGGATCCTTAGAGCTTCGGGGGGACGGGGGGAGTTCCTAATAAAATTACAAAGGTCCATTTTTCCTTCGCTGAAGAACTAAGATAACCGACATAGCTCTCAGAATCTGCAAGTTAAAGTGGCAATGGGCAAGCCATAGCGCTCGAAGAACTGAACCGGAAGACGCAGCGTAGGCAGGCCTCCCACTAGGCGAACTGACGACATTGTGCGCGTCGCTGGTAACCTATGCGCTATTTGCAATCACCGGTGACTAAAAAATCTATTTAGTCCGACGACCGATTTAGATAGATCATCAAAATATTTTGAACATGTATTTTTCTTTTGTCAATTAAACAAAAAAATTACGAAGAGATACTGCGTTGAAATTCCGCATGAAGTCACGCCTGCATACAATTTTTACTGAGGCGTGACGTAACGAGCCCCCACTCCCGAAAGGAGTTGTTTCAAAATGGGCTAGGAATATGTACACCCCCTCAAAAAATTGAGAAAAATCCATAGAATTCGGGAAAAATATAAATGTTTCGTTTAAATTACTATTATTGTTGTAATTTTAATTATAATTATCATTTATTTTATATCTATATTCAACATGGCGTCCTAAGATGGCGTCTCACTGATGCCGAATTAAACTGTCTTTTTTTTTGTGTAGGAGTAGTACTGTTGGCCGCAGATGGCCATTACAGCTTTACCGGACAAGAGGGCGAGCGCTTTAAGCGCTCCAGCCAGAAAGGTAGCGACTAGCTCAAGGGCACCTCAGGGAGGCACGGCCTCGGCTTGGGCTGCCGCTTAGAGAAAGTGAGTTTACCACCGGTTCACAACGCGCCCCCGCTGAGAAGAACCGGCAAGAAACTCAGCGAGGGGATGCATGTCGAGGTCGCATGCGTACGACCCTTCGGCCTCGCCGGCGAGACCGGTGTCTGTGTGTAGGTGTGTTTACGACTCGTGACGTCGTTGTCGGTGTTGGTGTAGGTGTTGTGTCATGGTCCAGGAGTAGGGACATCGGGTCGGGTGGGTCGAGCAGTACATGCCGCGGACGGCGGCGATGTACGGTAGTTCGACGATCTGAGGGACCAGGACCAGGGTCGGGGTCGGGGATATAGTCGGCAGCGGCGCCGATTAGCGGGTTTGGGTGGACGCACGCTTTTTCAAAGTAATGTTCGGACATTTCTTTGAAAAATTTGCGGATAGGTACTAGACCGAAGTCAGAATGAAGGTCGACATTCCGCATGTACCACGGGGCACCGACGGCATGTCGAACGAATCGGTTTTGAATAACCTGGAGGCTATTGATGTGGACGGGAGCCGCGTGTGCGAATACGGCACTGGCGTAAGCTAGGATGGGACGGATGCAGGTTTTGTAAAGTGTCAACTTATTCCTAAGCGACAGTTTACTCCGCCTGCAGATCATGGGGTAGAGCCGACCGAGGACGAAGGCCGCTCGGTTGCGTACTGACCGTATATGCGGTCCAAATGACATGTGGGAGTCTAGGGTGACGCCTAGATATTTGACCTTTCTGGTCCAGGGGATGGGACGCCCATAGAGGGTGATCGGACCTACGAATTAAACTGTCAGCCAGCCAGATGTCAATAGCTACTGCTGCTGTCACACTTGTCACAGTCGGTTGTGTGCGTGTATTGTATGTAGTTAATTGATTATCGTTGATATTTTAATTATTAAAATGATGTATGAGAAAACAGAAAGAAAAATACAAAGAGTTCTGTAATAAAAATACTTTTAACGCCATTGATAATAAAAATGACACATGACAGTTTTTTGTTATGTTTTGCAATTCTTACAAGCAAATAAATCCAAATTAAAGTAAATGGATAGTTAAAAACTGTTTTATGCGTGTTTCCCTGTTTTAGAGTATAGTGTACAAAGTCCTAGCCCAGGCTCCATATATTTTGGAACATCTCTTTTAACGCTCTATATATTTGGCATCTTTTATTGATTTGTTAAAATAACAAAATACGTGTATTTTTTGATAATCTAACAGACGAACTAATTAGTATTATTATTTCAATTGACCTGTGAGGCGTCCGAGTAAGAATAACACCCACCCATCTCCTCCCATTGGGTGTCCGTAAAAGGCGACTAAGGCAACACAAGAAGACGGACAACAGTGTCTTTCCTTTGGATTACCTACCACGTATACTGCACTCCCCCAACCGCCTGCCAAGCGTGGGGATTATGGCAACCCCTTCTATGGGGGAGGTCTGTCTTCAACAGTGGACGTCTTCCGGTCGAAGATGATGATGGTTTCCTTACCTGTGTGTATCCTGATATGTTTGACCAGGTCGTATTTGTGCCATGTTTTGTAGTCGCACCGGTCGCAGCCGTAGTTCGGAGGCAGGTGGGACTTGATGTGGGTGTAATGAGACGCCCGGTGGAGGAACAGCTTCCCGCAGATCTGGTGGGGTTTAGCATTGTCAGTTCGCCTGATGGTAAGCGACGTACGTGATCATTTTCGCTTTGAAAGGCAGTTTGTCTTTAAACAGGTGTATTGCAAACCGGATGCTAAAGCCAGAAACACATTATACGCGGACAGCAGCATGATCGGTGACATACATTTTGTATGGTTAGAGACCTTAGAGACACACTATTATGGCGTGTCGTGGCGCAGTTCGAGCTATCTGATTGGCTAATCATGCGTTGAGTCACGACACGTCAGCCTAGTGTGCCGGCGTCGTAAGCGATACGCCCGCCCATTTTAGCGTTGAGAAGGCGTTCGCCTCGCCTGGTAATAAACGATACGCCCGTCAATGCACAACAAATGTTGTTCAGAATGTAAAGAACTTACCCTTAACTGTTACGAGCATTTTTAACCATCATTAATTAATGTGGATTATGTACACAATGAAATTCTAGTTTTTAACCGGCTTTAAAAAAAAGGTTAGGAAGGGTATGTAATATTAATAAAAATCGTTATTACTACATTAGTCTATGTGGGCTTCTAAACAAACGTACCAAATCTCATAAGCGTATCAAAGTCAAAGTATTTTTTTTTTATTTCAAATAGGATTTAAGCACTTTTGAATAGTCATTTTTTTAAAAGCTATCACCGGATCACAACGCGGCATCAACTGAGAAGATCCGGCAAGAAACTCAGCGAGCTTGTCATTTATTCACTTTTTTTAAATATCGTTTGTTTTGTTAAAATTGAATCGACATTAGCGATAGTGTGTCCTGCCGTTCGAAACATAAAGCAAGGGAGAAAAGAAGAAAACAATAAAATACGACAAAAAATACAACAAACTTAAAGGCCAAAGGGATAGTAGTCGGACCAGTCCTCCCAAGCAGCACCCGCGCACGAGTTAACTCGAGCAGCAGCCATCACTCCATCATCGTATATATGTATACTCTGTTGTTAGGACATACCCGTGGGGTTTCCGGGTAAGAATAGCACCCTCCCATCTCCTTCTGTTGGGTGTCCGTAAGAGACGACTAACGGAAAACAAAAAGACGGGCAGTAGCGTCTTTCTATTGGATTACCTACCACTTGTACTGTGATCCCCAAGCCGCCTGCCAAGCGTGGGGTTTATGGCAACTCCTCCCTTCTAAGGGGGAGGCCTTTGTTCAGCAGTGGAACGCTTTCAGCTACTGATGAGGGTTTTTTTTTCGAATATATTTAGTTATTTAGTGCTTTTTAGGTAATTTCCTTTTAAGTCAGGTTTTATTTTTTTCTGAATTTATTTAATTTTTTACTTTCGTCTATTTAGTATGGCCAGTTACCTCGCACACCCAGTTATCAGCGTCCTTATGCTTCGCACGCTTGTGGTCAGTTAACTGTTTCTTAGTATCGAACTTGAGATTGCACGGTTCACACCACAACTTCTTGAACTTGCACTTCTTCAGTCTCGGTGGCTTCGTGCCCTTCACTCGGAGCTTCGATGGTGAAGACGGTTTGCTTTCAGCTTTCGTGCTGTTGATAATAAGGGGTATTATTTACTGGGAGCATCAGTGCGACCCCCGTCCCCGTAAGCACCGTGTCTGGTTCCCGGCGAAAGGGTCAAATACAAGACACTTAGGGGGCTCTTGGTGCAGATCCCACCAGAGAGCACGGGTCCTCTCATGTGCCGATGCGACAACCGCGGGGATTTTAGTGGGTAAGAATACCACATACCCCGATTTACCCTCACAGGTCCCGGGGAACTATCGAAGGTTCCCCCCGCAAGAACAAAAGAAAACCCATGTGCATTGAACCGCCTAGGTAGATACCACAGCATGCATTGTCAGATAGCCGCCAAGCAGTGTTCCCGTGTAAGGCCATTGTACGTGGTGAAATTACGAGATGAATCATTAATGGATAAGTTGCAGTGGTGCTTACCATGAAAGTATTTTTGACCAACTGCCCCAGGTGGAGGGCTATGTTTTTCGACAGTATGATACACGTCCACAGCTGAACCCTTAGAAGATGGGATGGGTTGCCATAATCCCCACCCTTGGCAGCCCCAGTAACCAACGGAACGCACTTAGACCCAGTTGGATCCATTGTGCATGCCGTAGCCCTTACTCTGTTGCTGGTGTGTCGAAGAGTTCCCTCAGGTACGCAACGATTGCGCCAGCCCGGAGCTGTACATAATCATCTGGTGTAGGATAGGCTACACAACCAGATGACCCAACCAACATCTTGCAAGAGAAAGAATCCAATAGAAAAGCGATGCTGCCCGTCTTCTTGTTTTCCCATAGTCGCCTCTTACGGACACCCAACGGGAGGAGATGGGAGGGTGCTATTCTTACCCGGACACCCCACGGGTAATATTGGTATGCATGTATGTATATTTCTTTGGCATAGCCTACAGCTTAAAAAACTTGATGGATTTTGATAATGTCTTAGTTACATTAAGGCTCCTAAGCCACCTGCCACGTGTGGGGATCATGGCAACCCCTCCCTTCTAAGGGGGAGGCCTATGTTAAGCAGTGGACGTATTCCGGCCGGCGGCCGATATTTTGTTGGGTTTTTTATACTTTTATAATTAATTTTTATACTTGTTGCCAAGTATAGAGCATCCAACCGTTTATTTTCTTTTTGACAGCACCAATAGAACGTAACTGCGTCATGTTACGCAAAAATTCACTTAAAGTGCACTTTTAAAAGTGAACTTCACCTTAAGTGAACTTTTAAAAGTGAACTTTTGCTTAACATGGCACAGTTACGTTCTATTGGTGCTGTCAAAAAGAAAATAAACGGTTGGATCTATTATAGTAATTGTTTAGCATGAAGATGTCCCTAAGTGATATTTTTACATTAACCTTGTATACATCTTGATAACAATGTCTTATGTTAGCCAAAACAACATCCCAGCACAGCACCCAATCTTTTGGAAGACCAGCCATCTATGCGAGAGATATTATAGTGCACAATTGCTTGCTTATATAGACACAAGTGCACTCTCTCTTCCTTTTACCTATCACAATCCAATGGGACAGAGGACAGACACGACCCAGGTGAGATCAGGAGTAGGACCGGCTTTTTACTTGCCCATCCGACGCATGTATCATCTTACTTTACAGACAATCAGGTGTTCGACCTGCATTATCCTAGCCTGTAAGGAACAAAAGTTGTTGCTTCCTGTGATATTCGAACCTGCAACCTCTGGTTTGCAAAGCAAATGGTTTCCCACTGCGCAGCTTAGGCTACAAACCAGTGACGTGCACAGAGGGTAGGCAAAGAAATATATTCGGCTTGTTTAACCTATTATATTATTAGTACACCATTTTAAATATCCATAAGTTAGCCGATTCTATAGACATACTAATTTGCATGTAAAAACTGTAATAAGATTATTCAGAAGGTCCACACACACAAAAAAACTTCGCCGTCTTAATTTAAAAATATTTTGTACTGACATGGTATTAATATGATGTTTTTAAATGTAAATGTATACGTCTGTAATGTTAGTTCATTTAAAGATATTTGTGGTGGCACACTAACAAATAGCTTAGAGTACAGAGAACTCGCAGATATTTTTGACTACTGTGCACGCCACTGCTACAAACGGAGGCTACTTAGTAATACAAAACTACTAACCAGCCATTCTCCGCATTCTTCAGCGTGATACTGCCACTGCCTCCAACGGCATTCTGTACTATTGGAACTTCATCTTCCTTCATCTCTGACAACTCACTTTTAACTGTAGTATCATCATACCTATCATTGTCACCATACTCTACGGTTACCTCAAATTCTGTGTTTAATTTCTCAGTCTTTATATTGCTGATTATAAGTTTCTTGAATGTCTCATCGGCAAGTAAGCATGCAGTTTTGAATTTGTACGCTACGGAGAGATCGTTGAGACATGTATTGCACATTGTCCTCGGCAAACCATCATCTTTTTTATACTGTGAAAATGTATATTATACAGTTTTAACAGGTAGGTAATCCAATAGACACTGTTGGTCGCTTTCAACACAATCAGAATAGCTTGTTACAAAACAATCAGAAGGAATGTGTTTTAATATTGCTGTATAGGTAGAAAACCTGGTGGGATGATAACTTTGCTTCAAGGTACTAAGCTGAGCACAGTCTAGTTCTCAAAATCTACTGAATTCAGTTTTTTTTTCATGACTCAACAAACTACTAGGTACGGTCGGCCAAGAAAGCTGGTTACTAGTTTTGACAAAACTTCCTATGCAATCAAAATAACACTAAGGTTGAACATTTCTCAGATGCGACAATTTAAACTAGGAACACAAGTCAGTGTTGATGTTAACGATAAAGAGAGCATTAGTAATTGTATGAATAATGGCAAGGGAAAATCAACCTTGTTGTTTTATGATGTGCATATGAACTTCAACCGTAGGGTGGTAAACCATATTTTTGACTGACCGTACTTATGATTTATTTTTGGAAATTTACTGTTTTCCGCAGATGGTCATGATCATGACAGCTACACCAGCCTAGAGGGCAGGGGGCAACACTTATTGTTTATAGACAAACCATTACATATAAGAGAGGGACGCTCACCTGAATTCCTGTACAAAATTGTATTTCATTTATGATATTTCGTTTTCCCACGTCAAATATACAACTCATATCCTCACTTCGCGCCATACAGGACCTGCAGGAATCCATTATGCTGGTTACATCTTGTATAATAACACTGCTCACTCCACTTGTTGCATTTTCTGTAGTCATACTATAACTTGTGTTCAATCAATCAACAATTGTCTTGTTGTGACAAGTTGATTTACATTTTTAGCTACGATTTTTAGAATTTTAATGGCATTTACAGAAATGAAAAAACGCAACAATTTATTTTATAGGTACACTTTTTCTTAAAAAAAAAATACAGTCCAAATAAAATTATTCTGTCTGTTTTCCTCTTTGAAATAGTTGTTTTCCATTTTGGCCAATCCTATTTTAATGATAAAACCATAGAGATAGAATAAACCCAGGTGTTGCACTCATTTACAAAATCCTCCTAAACTCAAGTCAGAATAGCCATAAAAGACCACAAAAAAACATTTTCGTCAATCATCAATAGATTTGAACAAAGCATATTCCAAAGTTTATTTTTTAACATACATTATTATATATAGTAGTGAAAATTCAATATCTGTGGATAATTCACGACGTAAAAACGTCATTTTCGGTATTAGCTAGGTCGAAACTACGTCATACTCCACACTGAACTGTCAAGATTACGAAGTCTTGGCAAATCGTGCTAAGCCTGCAGGTCCAGTACACCACCAAGAATTGGATCCGCTCACTTGGGTCATAGCTTTTTGCTTGAGTCCAATGCCAATCTTGGAAATCGTTCCAGATTTTTTTGGCCTAGTTTATTTTAATGATTGAAGTTAACCCATAGAGTAAAGCGAGGTGTTGCAAACATTTAAAAATATTTTAATCAGAATTCCTAGTCAAAGTCATAATTTCAATAGGGCCGCTGCTGAGTCAGTTAGTAAGCAGCAAGGTCAGCAGCAAGCCTTTGCAGCAAGCAGCGCTGACCAAGGTGCTGACCGAAGCTTATATAATACTTCCATGATTTTTATTGATGGAACGATAGAGTAAGGGAGTGTCCTAATAGAACGCGATCACGCGATCATCGCGCGAAAGAACGACGTGACCATCGCGCGCCATTAGTGACATCGCCTTAAGCAAAGTGTAGAAATGTAGAAGGTACAATCTTCTGGAAAAATTCCCCATAAACATAAGTCAGAATAACTTGCCCACAAATTGCATTTTCGTTGGAGATTCATCAATAATACTCTACAAGATTTGAACAGAGCTTATTCCGAAGTTTAGGTTTGCGGCGAGATTACGGCCCCTGTCCCCTGAGCACCGTGACAGGTACCCGGACAACGTTTAGCGGCGCCTTGAACGCGCGGGCCTCAAAGGCAGAGGCACTGACAGGGGTACCTTTTTTGTTCTCGCTGGGGAAAAAATTAATTGGTTCCCGGGTCCTGTAGGTGTCAACCGGGTTAGGTATAAGAGATCCTTACCCACTAAAACCCCTGCGGGTGTCACACCAGCACATGAGTGAGAAGAGGAATCTGGGCTCTCCGGTGGGATCTGCACCATTAACCCGCTAGTGCCTTGTCTTTGAGCCCGCCACCGGGGGGCGCATTATAGCCACCCTAAAACCTGACACGGTGCTCACGCCGTTCTCCTCGGAGTCACCGCCGTACTTGTACTGCCCCTCAGTTCATGTACGACAGCGACTCCGAAGAGAACCTGATGCAGATCCCAACGGATAGCATAGGTCCCCGATGTGACAGCCGCAGGGGTTAGAATCCCACATGCCCCAGTCACAGGGTCCCGGGGCTCAACTATTGAAGGTTTCCTCCGCGAGACCAAAAAAAAAAAGGTTCTTTGTTTCTTTGAGCCCGACTGCCCCAGAAGGAGGGTTATGTTTTTCGAGAGTATGTATGTATAAGTATGTCTATTTCTTTGACAAGGGGCGTGCAGCCAAAACAGCTTAATGAATTTTGAATTATATTATGTCTAGATTCGTCTCAGTTGTGGGAGTGACATGCAATATATTTTTTCATTGGCTGAATGCGCGCACACAGCGCAGTGCCATAAATAAAAATAAAAAAAATATTTTTTCAAAATAGTTAATAGCGGCCAGCAATCGCTATTACGTTTCTTTTTAAAAGCATGTATTTTGAATGCTTAGTGAAATTTAAAGTCCATTTGGTTGGTTCGCATTCGGGCTTTTTAGGCTTTTATAGAATTTAAATATGGTCACGGTTTCGAATCCTGCGGGGAGCAACATCTTTAGTAGTTGTTCCTTACAGGCTAGAACTTTACAGGCCGATCATGTCTGTAAAGTAAGATTATCCATGCGCCGGATGGGCATGTAAAAAGTCTGTCCTACCTGCGCCTGACCTCTCCCCTGTCGTGTCGGTTTTCGGTCCCATCGGATTGTAAGAGGTAAAAGGAAGAGAGAGTGCACTTGTGTACATATAAGCAAGTTCTTGTGCACTATAATATCTCCCGTGGAGATGGCTGATCTTGTGAAAGATTGGTTGCTGTGATTGTATCGGCCATAGATAAGAATAGTGAGAATAGTTTACCTATTATTATTACAACAAAAGTAACGTTACATTCAATATATGTTGTATGTGCCACTGAGTAATATTGTATGTTCATGAAGCTGTAGTTGTAGGAAAAGGTAATTTATACGGTATACCGCTTTAGACATAAAGCATTAAACCAAATCTTTTCAGGGCACGGACCACGGTAACCTTTGACCAACTTTGACCGTAATGAATGATATAAATTATATTGCAAGCCCTACTTCCAACCTGCTTCACATCGCAGCCCTGCTTGCTTCGTTCTGAAACGAATTTACTGCGATTCAACTTATTTATTTATAACTTTTTTATGAAAGACCAGATAAATTTAAAATATTTTTATTTATTAAATATAGTTATATAAACGATTAAAATCAAGGGAAAGTCGTAACTTTTCATGTTTATTTCATACCAAAAGCCTAAAAACTTTAAACGTGATTTTTTCAAAACGGAAATACAGAAATGGCTGGTTGGCCTTTGTATAAATGTCAATCGCGATGACATCGGCTCGTTGGTCGGTTACTTTAGCGTTGAATTATTAATTTTCGGATCTCTTATCAGTGTTTAATTGTGTCCGTGAACCAGTGCACATCGCGCCGGCACGTATCAGTGAGTATTAGCACTTTAATTTCGCTTATTTAGATATAATCTTTGTATCCAATAGATACATCGCGATATCGCTTTTTAAAGTGGATTTATAAGAATTGATAAGCTAATCCGATTGTCGTATTCGCCTGTGATTGCGGCACGATGAAATGTAAATTAGCTTTGTTAGTTTCATTCATTTATATGCGTAAAGATGAACCTCGTGCGTCGAGGTTGTCCGTAAAGAATAGGTACGCGTAATTATTCTATTTTACTCATTTTCCTCATTATTATGCAATATTTTGGCACATTTTGTCAATTTGCTGTGTATATTGTTACTAATATTGATGTCTGTTATAATAAATTCCACTGAAACAACTGTATTTTGTGTAAAAACTCTTAAAAAGTAGCGGTATTAAGAATCCATGTCAAATGCCACTTTTCACCAAAGAGCTGTAACTATCGCCAGTTTAAGTTGCCCGTATATAATTCGGAAACCTTAATCAGAATTAAAAGTTAGTGGTAATTATATGGGTATAAAGTGTATTAAAGTAATTATCTTTATACATTATATATTTCTAAATCACAAGTATATAATAGCTTGTGGTGTTGAGTAGTTTTCACATCACATAGGTAATTATGTCATTCCAAAGAAACGAATTCATGCCTAATGTTTCTTGAGAATGGCAATGATCCCAAGAGGTGTTGTCAAGCTAAAGAACCATGAGCACTTTTGTATGAATTCTAAGCCCATTTTTTAAAAATTTGTGTAATAGTGTTGTGTAGGACACGGTTTTAAAATGAGTTTGTAAGAGTAGCCTCTTTTTTGTAATGAGCCAGTACAATGTCCCACTTCAAATGAGGTGAGGTGTTGTGAATCTATGCGGTACATTTGTATAATGAGTATGACAGAGACAGACACCAGCGTCCCCCCTGCGCTCACTAATATAGAGGCCTCGGTTTGCCGCCTCTCTCTTTCCGGCCATTCGGCTGTCACTATCGCCTCTATCTATCTTCCACCTGATAAGCGGCCCCTCAGGAGTGATATCGAGTCACTCCTTGACCTGGACAACGCGGTCATTCTGGCCGGCGACTTCAACTGCAAGCATGTCAGGTGGAATTGTAACGTCACCACCGGCAACGGCAGGTGCCTCGACGGCTTGGTCGACGTTCTCGACTTTGACGTCATCGCACCTATGCGCCCGACCCATTATCCCAATAATGTCAATCACCGCCCCGATATCTTAGACATGGCCCTCCTGAAGGGCGTGACCCTCCGGTTGCGCTCCTTAGAGGTTCTCCATGAGCTAGATTCTGACCACCGACCGGTCCTAATGGAACTAGGTCCGCCACCCATTTCCCAGCCGGTCACTAGGACCGTTCTGGACTGGCATCAGCTAAACACCTGTTTAGCCGATGCCGACTCTCCGAATCTTGCCCGCTTCCCGGCGCAAATCTCGTCCCCTCAGGACACCGACCAAGCGATCGGCGCTTTCACCGATCATCTCAAATCGGCCATCAGCCAGTCCTCCCGGCAGGTTGAAGCGGACAACTTTTACGCTGTGCGCTTCAAGCTGCCCGATGACATTAGGGAATTAGTCCGCGCTAAAAACGCGGCTATTCGCGCGTACGACTCCTACCCCACCGATGCCAATCGGGTCCGCATGCGTGCTTTGCAGAGGGACGTGAAGCGCAGCATCGCGGAACTCAGGGAGGCTCGATGGGGAGGGTTTCTAGAGGAGATCTCGCCGTCACACCAGGCTTACTGGCGGCTCGCGAGATCCCTCAAAACCGACACCGTAGCTACCATGCCCCCCTTGACCCGCCCTTCAGGCGACCCACCCGCGTTCGAGGACGACGAGAAGGCTGAGGTTCTCGCTGACTCTCTAGAGAGTCAGTGCACACCCAGCTCCGCTCCCGTCGATCCGGCGCACCTCGATCTTGTGGATAGGGAAGTAGAGCGCAGGTCCTCACTCCCTCCCACCGAATCCCTCTCCCCGGTCACGCAAACCGAGGTGGAAGACCTGATCAAAGGCCTTAAGCCGAAGAAAGCACCGGGCTCCGACGGCATCTCCAATCGCGTTCTCAAGGTTCTCCCTGTCCATCTGATATGTCTTTTAGTGACTATCTTCAACGCAGCCATGTCCCACTGCGTCTTTCCTGCCGAATGGAAAGACGCGGATGTAGTAGGTATCCCTAAGCCGGGTAAGCCTCGCAGCAGCCCTGCGAGCTACCGGCCTATCAGTCTTCTCAAGTCTCTCGGCAAACTCTATGAGCGCTTGCTATTAGCGAGACTCAAAGACTTTGTCAGTTCTAATAATATCCTTATTGACGAGCAGTTTGGCTTTCGAACCAGACACTCTTGCGTCCACCAGGTGCACCGCCTCACGGAGCACATCCTGACCGGGCTCAACCAGCCTAAGCCCGTCTACACAGGCGCCCTATTCTTCGATGTTGCCAAGGCCTTCGACAAGGTCTGGCACAACGGCTTGATATACAAGCTCTTCCAGTTAGGAGTCCCCGATAGGCTCGTACTCATCATACGAGACTTTCTCTCAAATCGTACCTTTCGATACCGGGTCGAAGGTACGTTTTCTTCGCCCCATCCTATACAGGCCGGAGTCCCTCAGGGCTCCGTGCTCTCTCCCCTCTTGTTCAGCCTGTTCACGAACGACATTCCTCGTTCGAGCAGAGTCCAACTCGCCCTTTACGCGGATGACACCGCTCTCTACTATTCCCATAGGAACATGTCCTTTTTAACGCGTGCTCTTCAAGCCGCAGTCGACGCCCTGGGTCAATGGTTCCGTACGTGGCGCATAGAGGTGAACCCGGAGAAGAGTGCCGCGGTGGTCTTCTCCCGGGGACCCGCCAATATGTTCTCCGCGCGGAGCCTTCGGCCCAACAGACGACTAGCTCCAATATCCCTATTCAATCGCCCTATCCCCTGGACTAGGAAGGTTAAGTACCTCGGAGTCACCTTGGACTCCCGCATGACTTTCGGCCCGCACATTAGGTCCGTCCGCAATCGAGCGGCTTTCGTATTAGGTCGCCTGTATCCCCTTCTCTGCAAGCGGAGTAAAATGTCGCTTAGAAATAAGTTGACATTATACAAAGCTTGCATTCGCCCTATCATGACTTACGCGAGTGTAGTTTTCGCGCACGCCGCCCGCACCCATATAGATAGCCTCCAGGTTATCCAGAATCGTTTCCTCCGTCGCGCCGTCGGTGCCCCGTGGTACATGCGGAACGTAGATCTGCATTCCGATTTCAAATTAGATCCCCTTCGTAAGTTCCTCAAAGAAGCGTCGAAACGCTACTTTGAATCCGCGTCCCGTCACGCGAACAGTTTAATCCGCGCCGCCGCCGATTACGCCGCTAGTCCTTCTGACTCGCGCCGCAGACCACGGCACGTACTGCTCGACCCTCCTGACCCCATGACGGTCCTATTGGACCGGGATGCGCCGACCCCTCCCCGACAACCGTATGCTACACTAGCTATCAGACACCGGTCTCGCCGGCGAGGCCGAAGGGTCGTACGTATGCGACCGCAACGACGTGCATCACCCCACTGAGTTTCTTGCCGGTTCTTCTCAGTGGGGGCGCGTTGTGAACCGGTGGTAAACTCAGCCCTCTCTTAAGCGACAGCCCAAGCCGAGGCCGTGCCTCCCTGAGGTGCCCTTGTGCTCGTCGCTACTTCTGCCGTAAAGGCTAGAGCGCTTCAAGCGCTCGCCTCCTATTGTCCGGTGAAGCTGCAATAGCCATCTGCGGTTAACAGCGTCTATCATGCCCAAAAAAAAAAAGAAAAAAAAAAAAAAAAAAAAAAAAGACACCAGCGTCATTTGAAAGATTGAAGAGGAACGCGACATCTACCGTACGCCTCCCTCACTAACAGTTCACGTCATTTGTAAGGTATGTAAGAGTGAAGAGAAGCGCGATATGGAACGCCTCACCCAACTGTTCACATAATTTCAAAGAGTAAAGAGGAACGGGACATTAAATTTGAAATAGTACATGTCCGGGACAAATGTACTGCCTCTTGTATGTCCTGATCAACACTATTGTGTAACAGTGTTGAAACCTATGTCATATGAAAGCTATAGGTGTATACTTTATTTCATTCTAAGGCAGCTAAGTTCAAATCCAGTTTTCCAATCCATTTTAATGGTGGTGGAATGGAGATTTGGTGTATTTTTGAATACATGTTCTCTTTTGATATTAAATTATATTAGAATAGAATATACTTTATTGTACACCAAACAAATGAACAAGGAAATGGTACAACTTAATACACAGTAGTACAAATGGCGGTCTTATCGCTAATAACTATTTCTTCCAGACAACCCAATATAATATTTTGAATGCACCAAATCGTAATTATTGTGCTGGTTTTCACCATACCTGATATAAAATAAAGTACATTTCAAGAGCTTTCATATGACATATAACTCATCACTGTTGAACAATATTGAAAAAGTGGGTCCAAAATTATGTGTGGCTCTTTAGCTTTATTTACTTTCTCAAGGCAATACACTTGAACTAGTAACTTAATCTTCTTGGTGTGTATCTGATTTAGATGACTAACTGCCGCAGTCACAAACGCCAATTAACTTTAATTCTAATTAAGTCACTTTTTGATATCTATTTTTGTCTACTGTCAGAGCCATTTAAGATTAATTTTGATTATTGAACACGAGATAATTGATATCTCTACACACTACCTGCATATTAAGTATTAATTGGCTTAGAGTGTCAAAATAATATGTTTGCTTAAAATGGATTAATGATCCTTAACTTTAATTGACGTTTGTAGGTTTGGCAGTTAGTGATAAGAATAGTTAGTTATACTGAACAGTGGAACATTTAATAGTAACTGGGACCTTGGATTGTTCATGCTCTCCATCAAAGAGTCTGCAGGAATAAACTACAAGCCCACTGAACTTCTTGCCAGAACTTTTCAGTGGACACCACATTTGGTAGATTTATGAAAGTGCAGAGTAATTTTGACCGTTTTGAAATAAACGATTTTATTTCATAGATCCTAAAATATTAAACAAATTATTAAGCAGCTACAGTATGCAACAATATGATACAATTCTAAGAATAAAAAATAAAATATTAAAACACAGATTGGTCTAGTATGTCTCAGATAGATTCACCATGACCATCCTTTGTTGTCAGTTTTTGTAAGGCAGCAAGGTAACAAGACTGGCATTAGATTAGCCCAGATATGGTTGATGTTGTCTAAATAGTAAACAGTTTCTGCAGCCTGTAGATGCTCATAGGGCCAGGGATGTCCCATAGGTAAAGGTATAGGTAAAACGGGCTGGTTTCCGCAACTCCACGTCAAAGCGCGTATTTTGCGTGCGGGTGGGAATGAACTTATTCGATCCACCCCAACTCCTCGAGAAAGGCCAGGCCGAAGTACTTAGCCCTGTATGCTGCGACCTCAGGGCAACTAAGAAGCACGTGGGCCGCTGTCTCCTCCTCCTCCATGCACGCTCTGCACAGAGGACTGTCCGTGACACCTATGACAAAAAGGTGTTTATTAAATGAACCATGTCCAGTTATGGCCGCCGTGACTACGCGCAATTGTTGTTTGGATAGTCGGAGCAGCTGTTTGGTGATGCTGCCATCGAGGGCTGGAAGCGCCTCTCTGGCTTGCCTGCACTCGCCATGGTTCGTCCAAAATTCGTTATGTTTGTCCCTAGTGCGCTGTCTTACCAGGGTGCGTAGGTGTCCGAAGGGGATTGGCACTATAGGTTCAGGTCCTACTGCGGCCATAGATGATCCTCTTCTAGCGAGCTCATCCGCTGCATCATTGCCACGGGAGCCACTGTGTCCCTTAATCCATTGAATGGTTATGTTGTTGAAATTTCCTACCTGATTCAGTTTTTGGTGACATTCGTACAACAGCCCGGAGTTAACGGTGTGTCCGTCTAGGGCTTGTAAAACTGACCTGCTATCGGAGAGTATACGGATGTGAAAATCTTTTACTTCCCGATTGGAGATAGTTGATGCAGCCATGTAGATACCCATGCACTCAGCCTGGAACACTGTGTTATGGGTTCCCAGAGGTATAGAGATATGTATGTCGAGATCTTCCGAGAAAATCCCCGCACCAGTTCCCGCGTTAGTCTTCGATCCATCTGTGAAGATCCTCAGCTCTTGGGCGTTCAAACCTTCGCACTGGTTGTCCTCATGCAGTTGGATCTTATACTTCTTGTCAAAGATGAATTGTTTTGGTACGCGGTCATTAATTGCCCGCATGATAGGGATGTCACCGGTAAGTTCATCCAGTATTACCGTATGTGGGGTATTATTGTTTTTCCAGAGGCCCAGTGTCTTCAGGCGTAGCGCCGTCACCGCTGCTTCCTGTTGTATAAATAAGTGCAGCGGTGCAAGATTCAGCATGGCTTCCAATGCAGCTGTTGGTGTGGTCCTCATACAACCTGTAATTGCCATACAGGCAAGTCTTTGGAAGCGTTGTAATTTGTTCGATGCTGTGTCCAATTTGGTTCTCGGCCACCAGACTACAGCGCCGTATGTCATCATCGGGCGGATCACCGCGTTGTACAGCCACAGGATTATTTTGGGTGTTAAACCCCACTTTTTCCCAATCATTCTCCTGCACTGCCACAGGGTGATACTGGCCTTATTTATTTTACTATCTATGTGGTTGCTCCATCTTAGTTTGCTGTCTAGGATGACACCAAGGTACTTGACTTCGGTAGACAGCTGGAGTTCTGTATTGAACAGCTTTGGGAGCCGATATGTGCCCAGTGTCCGTTTTTGAGTGAACATGACCAGTTCAGTTTTTTCAGGGTTGACTGATAAGTCAAATTCCCTGCACCAGCGTTCCACTATTCGTAGCGCTTGTTGTGAATGGTCGCAGACGATGCTGGTTACCTTCCCAGATGTCAGTATGACTAGGTCATCAGCGTAGCCTATTGTATAGTAATGGTTGGCGTTGAGTTTGGTAATGAGGTCATTTATCACCAGGTTCCAGAGGAGTGGGGATAAAACACCTCCCTGAGGACAGCCTCTGGCTATCATGGCTGATTGCTCCTCACCTTCAAGTCTAACCACACGTTTGCTTAGCATGTTCGTGATCCAGCCTATGAGAACTGGTTCCACTGCATGTCTTTCGAGAGCAGCATTTATGCTAGTAAAGCTGGTTTTGTCGAAAGCTCCTTCGATGTCTATAAATGTGCCCAGGCAGATTCCTTTCTGCTGAATAGCCTCCTCTATTCGGCTTACTACTAGGTGTAGTGCAGATTCGGTCGATTTGCCAGAGCTGTATGCATGTTGATTGTCATGTAGTGGTGTTTGCTTTAACGCACCCTCCCTCAGCTCTCTCTCGCAGAGCCTCTCCAAGGTCTTCAACAAGAACGAGGTTAGGCTGATTGGGCGATAGGATTTTGCGTTTGTATAATCACTCTTTCCCGGTTTGGGGATGAATATAACTTTCACTTCCCTCCACTCCTTTGGCACATATCTATTTGCCAGGCACGCTCTAAGGATGGCTGCAAGCACCTCAACGACAGCTGCTTGCCCCCATTGCATTAATGCAGGGAATATACCGTCCGGCCCGGGCGCCTTAAAGGGGTGGAAGCTACAGATAGCCCATTGGAGCTTCTCCGTTGTAACCATCCTATGTGCATAATGCCAATCATCTTCTGATGGTGTAGAATGTTCATCCTGCCAGTTTATTACATGCGAGAAGGCGCATCCTGGGAAGTGAGTTTCTATTAGGATACGTCTTGTTTCTTCTGGCGATGTAGTGAGTGTGTTATCAGGTTTTCGGAGAGAACCAGGTTCAGATGCCTTCTCTTTAGCTAGTATTTTCCTTACCCTGTTTGCTTGTGGACAGGATTCAATATTACCACAGAATTTTCGCCATCCCGTGGTGCTTCTGAATCTGATGCATTTTTTGTAGCTAGATTTTGCCGACCGATAGTCTGGGACGACGTGCAGATTCGGTCGATTTGCCAGAGCTGTATGCATGTTGATTGTCATGTAGTGGTGTTTGCTTTAACGCACCCTCCCTCAGCTCTCTCTCGCAGAGCCTCTCCAAGGTCTTCAACAAGAACGAGGTTAGGCTGATTGGGCGATAGGATTTTGCGTTTGTATAATCACTCTTTCCCGGTTTGGGGATGAATATAACTTTCACTTCCCTCCACTCCTTTGGCACATATCTATTTGCCAGGCACGCTCTAAGGATGGCTGCAAGCACATCAACGACAGCTGCTTGCCCCCATTGCATTAATGCAGGGAATATACCGTCCGGCCCGGGCGCCTTAAAGGGGTGGAAGCTACAGATAGCCCATTGGAGCTTCTCCGTTGTAATCATCCTATGTGCATAATGCCAATCATCTTCTGATGGTGTAGAATGTTCATCCTGCCAGTTTATTACATGCGAGAAGGCGCATCCTGGGAAGTGAGTTTCTATTAGGATACGTCTTGTTTCTTCTGGCGATGTAGTGAGTGTGTTATCAGGTTTTCGGAGAGAACCAGGTTCAGATGCCTTCTCTTTAGCTAGTATTTTCCTTACCCTGTTTGCTTGTGGACAGGATTCAATATTACCACAGAATTTTCGCCATCCCGTGGTGCTTCTGAATCTGATGCATTTTTTGTAGCTAGATTTTGCCGACCGATAGTCGTCCCAATCCTCATCTCTACAAGTATTCATTGCCTTATTCAGAGCCTTTCTCACTTTCCTGCGTTTACGTTCCAGTTCCGCACCCCACCAGGGTTGCCTACCCGGTGTCTTGGGCGCGGTGGTCTCTGGGCAAGTTTCCTGGTAGCTGTCTATCATTGATTTAGTTAGATGGCCTACCTGTTTATCTATTTGTATTGTATTCATGCAAGCCGGGATATCACTCGTTTGCGCAAGCTTGGCGCTAAGTACTTGTGAGTATCTAGCTTTGTCCGTGTTACGCGGATTCCGGCTTGGTGGAGGTAATGGTAAACTGATCACTGCCCCTGTGGTGTTGTTGTTTGGCTGTCCCATGCATACTGCGGACTCTGAGTCAGGAAAATCATAACGCTAATAATATTTCAGTACCCCTGGAATCTATCTAATAGTCATTTTTGATGGTAAACTAATTTGTTCATACTTTCAGTTATATCTTAAAACTTTTTACTAGTTTTGGATAGTTTCTGCTGAGGCACTGGTGGGAAATTTATTTATAATATGAACTATGAGACATACGATGTTGAAATACAATACAAATATTCTTTATTGTACACCAAAAAAGAAGATACAACTTAAAAACTAAAAATAAAAGCTCTGTAATTGTTAAATACTGAAATACTGTAATTGTTAATAATTGCATACTTACTCAGTACTCTATCAGAAAGAAACACACAAAATTGTTACTTTGCTAGAGCCTAGTACCTTCAAACACCTTAATCGGTACAGCGGCAGATATAACACCAGTTAAATAGCAATGTGCATATGCTCTAAACGTAAAGTAATATTATTGAAGACAATCATCATCAACAGCCGGAAGACGTCCACTGCTGAACATAGGCCTCCCCCTTCCGCCTACCTCCCAATGTTTTTATGCTTAAATCTTTCAAACTATGCAACTGATTTTAGTTTGCAGTTTTGAGCACTAAATAGACTGATTTGAGAGGAAGGTTTATATGTAGCATTAATATGTGCAAAGCCGGGGCCGGTTACTAGTGTCCATGATAAAATAACGATTATTTTCATATCAGAACAAGTTACTACAGTCACATACGCTGATGATACAGCTATTCTAGCGAGTCACTCAAAACCAGAGGTAGCATCTGAAATCCTGCAAACTCAGTTGGACAAAATAGACAGCTGGTTAAAAAGTAGAGAATTCAAGCAAGTGCCACTAATTCCTCGCACATAACATTTACTCTCCGCCAGGCCAATTGCACTCCCGTAGCTCTGTAGATCTTCCACATACCGACTCTGACAAATACCCAGGTTTTTGTCAGAGTCTCCACTAAGTGCATCTCTTTATTTGGAGAAATCACATAAAGGCTAATTGAGATGAAATTAATATGAGATTTAGAAGTCTATATTGACTTCTCTAGCTCTACCGAGAAGCTTGCTAACTTGTCAACTGAAAATATGCTTCTTCTAGCAGTTAATCCCACTCGTTCTGAATTACGTACTGGCGGTATACTCAATCAGAATGATGACATTGAACGATCTTCAGAAGTCACGAGTGCCATAATATATTCGTGGCAGATAGTATCAGCGCCTTTCCCCGTTTAGCAAAGGACGCGGCGACATTCAGCCGACATTGGGGAGTTCACGACCGGGTCACAAGGCTATCACGCCCGAGCGTGATAGGATAGGAAACATCAGATGACGCTGCGTTATACTGATCACGTCAGATAAATGAATCAATCAGAGAGTCGAGGATTTTGTTTTTGTTTGGTTGCATTGTGAGAGTGAGGGAAGAGATTGTATCAGCATTTGTGCGTCATAAAACCTTTGAACAACAAGTATAAATAACAAACGCACGAAAAGCCCGACTGCGACCAAACAAAATGGTCTTAGGTATAGTAGGGGACATCGTACCGAAAATTGTACCAGGGATCCAGTACACGATTCTGAACACTCTACTCTAGTGTTGAAATATTTCATCGACTTTGTAATGAATTTCCAAAAAAAAAACACTTTTTAAATAAAATTATTATAATATCATTATTGGTATAATAATAAAGCATAATTTTAATTTAAAAACAATAAATTACTTATTTTTGGAAAAATTATTTTATTATTTATTTATTTATTCTTAATGCACTAAAACAGTACATAGGCAATTAATATTATTATTATTTTAGAAAATTAGCAATGTAATTTGAGAAATAAATATTATTCCGTATATTCATTACATGCTCGAAAATTAATAAATCAGTCATTTGTCATTTTCCATATAAATGGTTTCTGTAATGTTGTAACCGACATTATTTGACATCTTATAATTTTTTTTTCGGTACGATGTCCCTAAGGGATGTCCATAACTGCGATGCGGCGAGAAACCAATGAATTTTCGATACAAGTTGTAACTTGTATCGAAAATTCATTTGTTTCTCGCCGCTTCGCATCGCAAGTTGCAACTTGTATCGAAAATTCATTGGTTTCTCGCCGCATCGCATCGCAAGTTGCAACTTGTATCGAAAATTCATTTGTTTCTCGCCGCATCGCATCGCAAGTTGCAACTTGTATCGAAAATTCATTGGTTTCTCGCCGCACCGCATCGCAAGTTGCAACTTGTATCGTAAATTCATTTGTTTCTCGCCGCATCGCATCGCAAGTTGCAACTTGTATCGAAAATTCAAATGTTTCTCGCCGCATCGCATCGCAAGTTGCAACTTGTATCGAAAATTCAAATGTTTCTGGCCGCATCGCATCGCAAGTTGCAACTTGTATCGAAAATTCATTGGTTTCTCGCCGCATCGCATCGCAAGTTGCAACTTGTATCGAAAATTCATTTGTTTCTCGCCGCATCGCATCGAAAGTTGCAACTTGTATCGAAAATTCATTTGTTTCTCGCCGCATCGCATCGCAAGTTGCAACTTGTATCGAAAATTCATTTGTTTCTCGCCGCATCGCATCGCATCGCAGTTATATGTGCCGTTACACCCGTTATTACAATATTTACAATGTACATACGTAAAAAGTATACATATGCATTTCAACTTGTCTCCTTGAGACCTTTCATTTGACAGTTTGACACCCATATTGATGTTCTATGGAATTACATAATAGCCTATGTCACTTCCACAATTTAGAATCAAACTATATAATTATAAGCCAACATTCATCGTGCCGTTTAGGCTGTAGACCGTGCCAAAGTAATAGACATACATACATACTCTCGAAAAATAAAGCCCTCTTTCTGGGGCCTTCGTGTAAAAAGAAATATTTGCACCGCTGTGGTCATATTAGTCAAGACTTCAGGAGGATTATATTTCTTGTTTGTTTTACTTTCCGAACGAACATGTCGTCCGCGTCATGAGGTTAGCCTATTCACAACTCACGTCATTGGTTAATTGCGCTGACAGCAAAATGGACTAAGCACGGGATCCTCTAGCGAGAGGAGGCTGTGCTAGCGAGCACAGCGGTTCCTCGTAGAGCTCTGACAATGTTACTCACTGCACTGTAGACATGTGCGCCGCCCCCGAATTTTGCGGCGGCGGCGTGCTGATGAATCTAGCCCGGCGGCGGCGTAGCGCCGGCGGCGTGGCTAATTAATGTGAACTGTCAAAAAAGCTTTATAAAATAAGCAATAATGCAATGACTCGTATTATTTACTTAAAATATGAAAAAAAAATACAATTGTTTTTGCTACGCACAAAATTATTTTCTTTTGTTTTCTTCAGTAATAACAAGATTTTCAAAGTACTTCCAACAAAAACTACGAGTTTCAGCATCATTAAGCACGGTCATAGCGAGTTCACTTAAGTTAGTATTTAATAAACTTGTCATTTTAAACCGAACGGCAAGTCGGCAAGACGGTTCTTGCGCGAAGTCTCGACGAATTCGATTCAACCTCCAGAGCAGACCGGGTTTCGAAGCGGGTATAGCACCAACGAGCTGAGAAGAATAACCAACGACCATATACACACAGTTAGGCAGATTGTACAAAAGACTGAAGAATACAATCAGGCCCTGTGCTTAGCGTTTGTGGATTATGAGAAGGCTTTTGACTCCATCGAGACCTGATACAGAACTAGCGATCTGATCATGTCCACCTATGCCGAGAAGTGAGACAGAGGGATGTTATATCCCTAAAACTCTTCACTACCGCTTTAGAGTATATCGTTAAGACGCTGGACTGAAAAGGGCCCGGGGCATAAATATCATTGGCATATCTCCCACTAACGATTCGCGCGGACGCTTTCATCACTATGGCCGAGACACTGCAAGACCTGCAACGAATGCTAAATGAGCTGGCTTGTTCAGGAGTATATATACCTAGGCTAGGTCAGGTCAGGAGTATATCGACCTTCTGTTAATTCATTGCTTGTCCCCCGTTTTGCAAAGGAGAGAAGTGAAATTTATGCCTTTCCAACTTCTCCTATCTACCTTTTTAATGAAATTTGTTGCGGGTGCCAAGACAATTTAACGTTTCCCAAGGACTCGCGGAGGATCAAATATCGGTGTCTTCAGTGGTGACCACTGTAGATCCTGGCTTACAGGAGTAATAGTAGTGCGATTGTCCCAAAAAAATACCTAGGACAGGCACTACAACTAGGTAAAGGCAACAATGAGAAGGAAGTCAAAAGGAAAATACAGCTAAGCTGGGCAACATTTGAAAAAAATCATCGAGTTGTCTCGTCGCCGATAGCGCTATGTTAATAATAATAATGGGTATTTCTTTAAGGGAACAAATACGGAATAAAGTGATTCGCCCGAGAACCAAAGTGACCGACATAGCTCAAAGGATTAGCCAGCTGAAGTAGCAGTGGGCTGTTCGTATTTGCCGCAAAACCAATGAGCGTCGGGGTAAACTGGTTCTAAAGTGGAGACCGCAAATCGGGAAGCGTAATGTGAGACGCCCTCTGACCAGGTGGAGCCACGTGGTTGGAAGAAACTGGATGACAAAAACCAAAGATAAGACTCAGTGGCCTGCCTTGGGAGAGGCCTATGCCCAGCAGTGGACTGATGTAGACTAATGGTGATTGTCATTTTAAAACGAAACATCTAAAAAAGCCCGTGCTAAAATGCCACTTGTTAGCCTAACCCACGCCGAGCAACTAGTGGCGGCGGCTCAAAGGATTAGCCAGCTGAAGTAGCAGTGGGCTGCACATATTTGCCGCAGAACCAATGACCGTCGGGTAAACTGGTTCTGAAGTGGAGACCGCAAATCGGGAAGCGTAATGTGAGACGCCCTGTGACCAGGAGAAGTCACGTGGTTGGCAGAACTGGATGAGAAGAGTCGAAGATAAGACTTAGTGGCGTGCCTTGGGAGAGGCCTATGCTGTGGACTGATGTAAACTAATGATGATGATTGTCATTTTAAAACGAAACAACTAAAAAAGCCCGAGCCAAAATGGCACTAGCTGGTTAGCCTAACCCACGCCGAGCAACTAGTGGCGGCGGCGGCGGCGGCGGCGCGCGGGTATGACGCGGCGTGGCGGCGCCGCACAGTGGGCCGAAATTCGGCTTTCATAGACATTTTCGTTTAATTTTTTAAGTGTCACTTTTTTTGCTTGGATATGCTTTGGAAGACTAATAATATACTTAAAAATACAAAATCAACTGAATGTGACTGCAAACGACTCCTATAGAAATTATTTTAGAAAAAAATGTATGGAGTTGTCATTAAAATCGGCGATAACTCAGCTGTCCCATAATTGCGCATTATTTCCTCTTAGGTTATTTTTCTATGATTTATTTAAAATTTTCTGACATACTTTTTGACGCGCGCAGTGGTGCGCTTTATTTTTAAAAAAACGGTGAATTTTTAATTTTTTTTTTTTTTTTTTAAATTTAGTGTTTTTTATGTACAACAGAATATAATGCTATATCCCATAGCTAAACAAGCCAAATAATAATTCACAAATTAGAGACTAAAATTCTAACTCAGCTGTCCCATAATTGCGCATTATTTCCTCTTAGGTTATTTTTCTATGACTTATTTCTGATATACTTACTTGAGTATGTAATGAATATGGATTAACTAATTAATACCTGGCTACTTATTTCACCTTAAACATAAACTATAAATAAATTTAATGGAAATATACTCATATTCTCAGGCTAATTAGGTAATATTTCTGCGCAATTAATGAAATAATTACTTAATGGGTTCCTGCATTGTATTAATAATCTTTTCTAAGATAATATTTTTAAATATTTATATATTTAAGTAGGTTAAGACTTAACGACCTATTTATTAACTAATGGCAAGAAAAAAATTGAGGATCGCTAGTTAGTTAATTAATTACACATTACTCCTTCACCGTATATAAAAAAAGCTCAAGTAAAATATTGAACTAGTTTGCTTTACGCATTGAAAGAACAACAATCATTACTATTTTAAAATGGAAAGTATCGTAACCAAACTAGACTTGTTTGTTATTTTACAAAGTTCAGAGAAAACGAGTGATTACAAATTTTTATTTGAAACTGTGTTATCTAGAATCAGTTTCAATTTAAATGAAGAAGATAAAATGACTTTACGAGAATTTTGTCGAAGATTTGCAAACGCAGTAGCAAGGCGTTTGAAATCCTGTCACAAGAAAATAGAGTCTTTTAAACGGGATTATGGCAGTTGCAACGGGAGCATGTTGACTGGCCTAGCTGTATTAAAGAAAACGTTCCAGAACCTCATGCGTCATCGGCGGAAGTGCAAGAAAGTGCTAGTTCCTCTACAGTCGCGTCATCGATGAAAGTGCAAGAAAGTGTTAGTACCTCTTCATGGACAGTTGGGACTATGACCAAAAGAAAATACGTTTCTCAAGTACCTTTTAATGACTGGGGATCTAAACAGAAGAAAAGACGGAGTTCTGAACATGTGCATAGCGAAACAAGTGAACTTATACATACAGCTATATCAAAAATGAAAGGAACTGGCCAAGAAAATCTTGCTTTTGTGATACAACATCTACTTAAGCACCCAGAAGCTGTCGATAAAGTTCAAAATATCATTAAAAAACCATCCAACACACTGAGCACGACATTTACACCTGAGAAGGCACTTGGTTTACTACTGTCTCTTCGCCTATCAAAGTGGCAATATATAACATTGAGAGAGTCAGTTATGCGAGAGGGTTTCAGGAATATGTATCCATCCTATTACCGCATACGAAAAGAAAAACTTGAGTGCTATCCACCTGAACCAAAAAATTTTATTACAATTACAGATGTTTCTGCTAGAATTACTCTGCAAGCTCTTTTAGACTTAACATCGAAAAGAATTTTGAAAACTCTACCTGAAAGTGTACAAAACAAACAACTGGAGTTAATCAGCAAATGGGGTTTCGATGGTGCATCAAGCCAGAATCGATATAAACAGAAAATGGACACTGCACCCGATGCCGATGACTCCAGCATATTCATGACGTCATTGGCACCATTGAAGATGACCTGTGAAGGGGAGACAGTGTGGGAGAATCCGAAACCTTGTTCGGTAGCATTTTGCCGTCCCGTGCAGTTTACTTTTGGTAAAGAAAGCGAAGAAGTAGTGAAGGAAGAAGAAAGAAGAATAAAAAACGAAATTGAAGCCCTCATACCATCTGTGTGCAATAGTAATACAATTGATCACAAGCTTATGCTGACTATGGTTGACGGTAAAACATGTACATACCTTTCCGAAGCGAAATCCTCAGCAACATGCTATCTGTGTTTAACAAAACCATCTCAGATGAACAATTTGGCAGAAGTTAAAGAAAAGCCAATATCGCAGAATATGATGAGACTTGGACTTTCTTCACTCCACGCGCGCATAAATATGATGTAATGTCTTTTGCATATCGCATATAGATTGGACTTCAAGACATGGGCTGCTAGAGGTGCTGACAAAGAAGTAATGAAGCGAAGGCAGGAGGCGATTCAAGCCCGATTTAAGGATGAACTTGGTCTGCTGATTGATGTTGTGAAACAAGGCCACGGAACCACAAACGATGGCAACACAGCCAGAAGATTTTTTGAATACCCGGAAAAAACTTCTGCAATAATTGGACTGGATGAAGAGTTAATCCGCAGATTTGCTATAATTTTACAGGCCATAACATCAGGAGAACATATAAATGTAGAAAAGTTCAAGGAATATACATCACAGACTGCTGAGAGGTTTGTGGCATTATATGGTTGGTATAATATGCCTGTCACAGTGCACAAAATATTAATTCATGGAGCAGAAATAATTGCTCATAATGCAATCGTGCCGATCGGCAGTTTATCTGAAGAAGCATCGGAAGCTCGTAATAAAGATTTAAGAAGGTTCAGAGAACAACATTCGTAAAAGGAGCAGAGAATGTTCGAACGAGGATATATTTAACTTCCTACTTCTTTCTTCAGATCCATTTATATCAATAACAAGGCCCACTATGGATGCAAACAAGAAAAAAACATACTTTAACGAAGTATGGGATCTGTTAAACCTGCAAGAAAGTGACCATGGTGAAATCGAGTTCTGTGATGTCGCTAAATTCAGTCCTGAATCTGACTCTGATTCAGACTCTTGTGACAGTATTGACAGTGACTCGGAATAGATTATTTTAGTTTAAGGATTATATTATTTACTTGATTTATTTTCATGTTTATAATTATTTAATTAATCTTTATTGAAATCTTTGAAAATTCTACACGAATAATTGAATATATGTGTGTACTTGCATAATCATGGAATTATTTCCGAAATATTTATTTGTAATACATTTGTATTGAATTGAATAATAATTAAGGGCCTTTGGTATTAATGTTTCAAGATTCATTCATGTTTTAGTTCATTTTATATTATAGACAACATATTTATAAAAAAAATAGTTTAAATAAAGTTGTGAATTATTGGCCTGTTTAGCTATAGGATATAGCATTATATTCTGTTGTACATAAAAACACTAAATTTAAAAAAAAAAAAAAATTTTTTAACATTCACCGATTTTTTAAAAATAAAGCGCACCACTGCGCGCGTCAAAAAGTATGTCAGAAAATTTTAAATAAATCATAGAAAAATAACCTAAGAGGAAATAATGCGCAATTATGGGACAGCTGAGTTATCGCCGATTATAATGACAACTCCATAATTTTTTTTCTAAAATAATTTCTATAGGAGTCGTTTGCAGTCACATTCAGTTGATTTTGTATTTTTAAGTATATTATTAGTCTTCCAAAGCATATCCAAGCAAAAAAAGTGACACTTAAAAAATTAAACGAAAATGTCTATGAAAGCCGAATTTCGGCCCACTGTGCGCCGGCGCGGCGCACATGTCTACACTGCAGGAAGATAATGGAAAGTACTCGAAGTAGGCACTTTCGCTGCAATCTTCAGTATGGTCAATGTTGAGGCGTTCCCGCTTTACTTAACCTCTCTTAATATGTCTTCATAAAGTGCAGTAATATAGTTCTATGATAGTCTTCGTCAAGTGCAGTAACGAAATTCTATGCGTATTCATAAATTACAGTAACAGAGTTCTAAAAGTCTTTATAAATTGCAGTGCAAAAAAGTTCTAAGATCATCTTCTTAAAGTACTAAACTTTGTAAAGTGCAGTAAAGAAGTTCTAAGATAGTCTTTATGGAGTTAAGTAAGATAGTTTTTTTTTATAGCATAATTACAGAGTTCTAAAATTATAGTAACAGACGTCAAAGTCCTCTTCATAAATTTTGTCAGGAGATCTCATCTTTGTAGTTAAAACCGCAATGGATTACCTGTGTGAACTTGGCACCCGACTTTGGAAAAACGATTTTTTTTTAGTTTTTTCGAGAAGCTTTCGGTAAGTAGTGGATAGTAGTGAAACTATTTTCGTTTGTAGTAATACCAAAAAAAAAAAAAAAAAAAAAAAAAAAAAATGCTGTCCCCCGAAATTTGAAAAACCATGTTTTTTCTACTGTTTCCATTAGATAATGGTTAGTAGTGGATTGTAGTGCAATTTTTATCGTAAGTAGTAAAAAAGAAAAAAAAAGAAAAAACTTTTTATTTTAGAGTAGTATTTCAACATGCTTTAGAAGTAAATTCAGTTTCTAAGGTCTGAAAGATTACTACTAATGGTAGAATTTACTAAGGAAGGTTCGTAGAGGTTTGTAGTGAACGAATTTTCGTTTGTAGTAACTGTAGTAAAAATCTACATTGACTAGAAGTTATAAAATCAAGAAAATCTTGTTCGGGCGTCATTCTCACTGAATAACTCTAGTTTAATAGGACATACGATTACTACAAACGATGAAATTGACTGAGAAAGGTGCGTAGAGGTTTGTAGTGAACGAATTTTCGTTTGTAGTAACTGTAGTAAAAATCTACATTGACTAGAAGTTATAAAATCAAGAAAATCTTGTTCGGGCGTCATTCTCACTGAATAACTCTGGTTTAACAGGATATACGATTACTACAAACGATGAAATTGACTGAGAAAGGTTCGTAGAGGTTTGTAGTGAACGAATTTTCGTTTGTAGTAACTGTAGTAAAAATCTACATTGACTAGAAGTTATAAAATCAAGAAAATCTTGTTCGGGCGTCATTCTCACTAAATAACTCTGGTTTAACAGGATATACGATTACTACAAACGATGAAATTGACTGAAAAAGAGTCGTAGAGGTTTGTAGTGAACGAATTTTCGTTTGTAGTAACTGTAGTAAAAATCTACATTGACTAGAAATTATAAAATCAAGAAAATCTTGTTCGGGCGTCATTCTCACTGAATAATTCTGGTTTAATAAGATATACGATTACTACAAACGATGAAATTGACTGAGAAAGGTTCGTAGAGGTTTGTAGTGAACGAATTTTCGTTTGTAGTAACTGTAGTAAAAATCTACATTGATTAGAAGTTACAAAATCAATAAAATCTTGTTTGGGCGTCATTCTCACTGAATAACTCTGGCTTTAAGAGGATATACGATTACTACAAACGATGAAATTGACTGAGAAAGGTGCGTAGAGGTTTGTAGTGAACGAATTTTCGTTTGTAGTAACTGTAGTAAAAATCTACATTGATTAGAAGTTACAAAATCAATAAAATCTTGTTTGGGCGTAAATCTCACTGAATAACTCTGGTTTAAAAGGATATACGATTACTACAAACGATGAAATTGACTGAGAAAGGTTCGTAGAGGTTTGTAGTGAACGAATTTTCGTTTGTAGTAACTGTAGTAAAAATCTACATTGACTAGAAGTTATAAAATCAAGAAAATCTTGTTCGGGCGTAAATCTCACTGAATAACTCTGGTTTAAAAGGATATACGATTACTACAAACGATGAAATTGACTGAGAAAGGTTCGTAGAGGTTTGTAGTGAACGAATTTTCGTTTGTAGTAACTGTAGTAAAAATCTACATTGATTAGAAGTTACAAAATCAATAAAATCTTGTTCGGGCGTCATTCTCACTGAATAACTCTGGCTTTAAGAGGATATACGATTACTACAAACGATGAAATTGACTGAGAAAGGTGCGTAGAGGTTTGTAGTGAACGAATTTTTGTTTGTAGTAACTGTAGTAAAAATCTACATTAATTAGAAGTTACAAAATCAATAAAATCTTGTTTGGGCGTAAATCTCACTGAATAACTCTGGTTTAAAAGGATATACGATTACTACAAACAATGAAATTGACTGAGAAAGGTGCGTAGAGGTTTGTAGTGAACGAATTTTTGTTTGTAGTAACTGTAGTAAAAATCTACATTGACTAGAAATTATAAAATCAAGAAAATCTTGTTCGGGCGTCATTCTCACTGAATAATTCTGGTTTAATAAGATATACGATTACTACAAACGATGAAATTGACTGAGAAAGGTTCGTAGAGGTTTGTAGTGAACGAATTTTCGTTTGTAGTAACTGTAGTAAAAATCTACATTGATTAGAAGTTACAAAATCAATAAAATCTTGTTCGGGCGTAAATCTCACTGAATAACTCTGGTTAAACAGGATATACGATTACTACAAACAATGAAATTGACTGAGAAAGGTTCGTAGAGGTTTGTAGTGAACGAATTTTCGTTTGTAGTAACTGTAGTAAAAATCTACATTGATTAGAAGTTACAAAATCAATAAAATCTTGTTCGGGCGTCATTCTCACTGAATAACTCTGGCTTTAAGAGGATATACGATTACTACAAATGATGAAATTGACTGAGAAAGGTGCGTAGAGGTTTGTAGTGAACGAATTTTCGTTTGTAGTAACTGTAGTAAAAATCTACATTGACTAGAAGTTATAAAATCAAGAAAATCTTGTTTTGGCGTCATTCTCACTGAATAACTCTGGTTTAACAGGATATACGATTACTACAAACGATGAAATTGACTGAGAAAGGTTCGTAGAGGTTTGTAGTGAACGAATTTTCGTTTGTAGTAACTGTAGTAAAAATCTACATTGATTAGAAGTTACAAAATCAATAAAATCTTGTTCGGGCGTCATTCTCACTGAATAACTCTGGCTTTAAGAGGATATACGATTACTACAAACGATGAAATTGACTGAGAAAGGTTCGTAGAGGTTTGTAGTGAACGAATTTTCGTTTGTAGTAACTGTAGTAAAAATCTACATTGATTAGAAGTTACAAAATCAATAAAATCTTGTTTGGGCGTAAATCTCACTGAATAACTCTGGTTTAAAAGGATATACGATTACTACAAACGATGAAATTGACTGAGAAAGGTTCGTAAAGGTTTGTAGTGAACGAACTTTCGTTTGTAGTAACTGTAGTAAAAATCTACATTGACTAGAAGTTATAAAATCAAGAAAATCTTGTTCGGGCGTAAATCTCACTGAATAACTCTGGTTTAAAAGGATATACGATTACTACAAACGATGAAATTGACTGAGAAAGGATCGTAGAGGTTTGTAGTGAACGAATTTTCGTTTGTAGTAATTGTAGTAAAAATCTACATTGACTAGAAATTATAAAATCAAGAAAATCTTGTTCGGGCGTAAATCTCACTGAATAACTCTGGTTTAAAAGGATATACGATTACTACAAACGATGAAATTGACTGAGAAAGGTTCGTAGAGGTTTGTAGTGAACGAATTTTCGTTTGTAGTAACTGTAGTAAAAATCTACATTGACTAGAAATTATAAAATCAAGAAAATCTTGTTCGGGCGTCATTCTCACTGAATAACTCTGGCTTTAAGAGGATATACGATTACTACAAACGATGAAATTGACTGAGAAAGGTTCGTAGAGGTTTGTAGTGAACGAATTTTCGTTTGTAGTAACTGTAGTAAAAATCTACATTGATTAGAAGTTACAAAATCAATAAAATCTTGTTCGGGCGTCATTCTCACTGAATAACTCTGGCTTTAAGAGGATATACGATTACTACAAACGATGAAATTGACTGAGAAAGGTGCGTAGAGGTTTGTAGTGAACGAATTTTCGTTTGTAGTAACTGTAGTAAAAATCTACATTGATTAGAAGTTACAAAATCAATAAAATCTTGTTTGGGCGTAAATCTCACTGAATAACTCTGGTTTAAAAGGATATACGATTACTACAAACGATGAAATTGACTGAGAAAGGTTCGTAGAGGTTTGTAGTGAACGAACTTTCGTTTGTAGTAACTGTAGTAAAAATCTACATTGACTAGAAGTTATAAAATCAAGAAAATCTTGTTCGGGCGTAAATCTCACTGAATAACTCTGGTTTAAAAGGATATACGATTACTACAAACGATGAAATTGACTGAGAAAGGATCGTAGAGGTTTGTAGTGAACGAATTTTCGTTTGTAGTAACTGTAGTAAAAATCTACATTGACTAGAAATTATAAAATCAAGAAAATCTTGTTCGGGCGTCATTCTCACTGAATAATTCTGGTTTAATAAGATATACGATTACTACAAACGCTGAAATTGACTGAGAAAGGTTCGTAGAGGTTTGTAGTGAACGAATTTTCGTTTGTAGTAACTGTAGTAAAAATCTACATTGATTAGAAGTTACAAAATCAATAAAATCTTGTTCGGGCGTCATTCTCACTGAATAACTCTGGCTTTAAGAGGATATACGATTAATTTCATCGTTTGTAGTAATCGTATATCCTGTTAAACCAGAGTTATTCAGTGAGAAGGACGCCCGAACAAGATTTTCTTGATTTTATAACTTCTAGTCAATGTAGATTTTTACTACAGTTACTACAAACGAAAATTCGTTCACTACAAACCTCTACGAACCTTTCTCAGTCAATTTCATCGTTTGTAGTAATCGTATATCCTGTTAAACCAGAGTTATTCAGTGAGAATGACGCCCGAACAAGATTTTCTTGATTTTATAACTTCTAGTCAATGTAGATTTTTACTACAGTTACTACAAACGAAAATTCGTTCACTACAAACCTCTACGAACCTTTCTCAGTCAATTTCATCGTTTGTAGTAATCGTATATCCTGTTAAACCAGAGTTATTCAGTGAGAATTACGCCCGAACAAGATTTTCTTGATTTTATAACTTCTAGTCAATGTAGATTTTTACTACAGTTACTACAAACGAAAATTCGTTCACTACAAACCTCTACGAACCTTTCTCAGTCAATTTCATCGTTTGTAGTAATCGTATATCCTGTTAAACCAGAGTTATTCAGTGAGAATGACGCCCGAACAAGATTTTCTTGATTTTATAACTTCTAGTCAATGTAGATTTTTACTACAGTTACTACAAACGAAAATTCGTTCACTACAAACCTCTACGCACCTTTCTCAGTCAATTTCATCGTTTGTAGTAATCGTATGTCCTATTAAACTAGAGTTATTCAGTGAGAATGACGCCCGAACAAGATTTTCTTGATTTTATAACTTCTAGTCAATGTAGATTTTTACTACAGTCACTACAAACGAAAATTCGTTCACTACAAACCTCTACGAACCTTTCTCAGTCAATTTCATCGTTTGTAGTAATCGTATATCCTTTTAAACCAGAGTTATTCAGTGAGATTTACGCCCAAACAAGATTTTATTGATTTTGTAACTTCTAGTCAATGTAGATTTTTACTACAGTTACTACAAACGAAAATTCGTTCACTAAAAACCTCTACGAACCTTCCTTAGTAAATTCTACCATTAGTAGTAATCTTTCAGACCTTAGAAACTGAATTTACTTCTAAAGCATGTTGAAATACTACTCTAAAATAAAAAGTTTTTTCTTTTTTTTTCTTTTTTACTACTTACGATAAAAATTGCACTACAATCCACTACTAACCATTATCTAATGGAAACAGTAGAAAAAACATGGTTTTTCAAATTTCGGGGGACAGCATTTTTTTTTAATTTTTTTTTTTTTTTTTTTTTTTGGAATTACTACAAACGAAAATAGTTTCACTACTATCCACTACTTACCGAAAGCTTCTCGAAAAAACTAAAAAAAAATCGTTTTTCCAAAGTCGGGTGCCAAGTTCACACAGGTCAATGGATTGCCAAGACACTACTCACAAGAATTGCATAAGTAGGTACATAATACCTCGATGATAAAGTGACGGAAACTGACAGTACCGTCGCTTAATAATAACATTTTATTGGTAATAGATAAAACGCGACCTGGTGACACCAAGTGCCACTGTAGTAAAAAAAAATTAAAACAAGTAACGATAGGCTATGGTTATCGTGTGATGCGTGAACTACGCCTGATACTGTGACCATCAGCATGTCAGCATGCACTACGTTGCTTGTAGGTATATGATATTGATGTCGCGAGATCGTCGTATCGCAATACATACCTCCATATTCCATATACCTGTAGTGGCGCAGTGGGAAGCCGGAAGTTGCGGGATCCAATCCTGCGGTGAGCACCTGTATAGTTCCTTACTCGTTAGGTTGCAGGAGACTGATCCGTACTTCGGAGTCGTTAGACAATTGGACGCCGAAGACGAGAGTACGGTGGAAACTCCAAAGAGGACGGCGACGTTGTTGCGAGTGTTGCAACTGTGAGCATCGCGACAGGTTCCGGGGTGTTATGATGCTGCCCTTGGCGTGCTCCAAGGCCAGGTACTGAGGGGTGCAGGTCCCACCAAATAGCCTGGGTTTCCCTCACATATGCTGAATGACACCCGTAGGGGTTGACCTTCCACAGGGTCCCGGGGACCTTTTGAAGGTGTTCCCCGCGAGAACAAAACAAAGGAACATCTTAATAATGCCGTGACCATAGCGGCCAATCTTCAAGATCATTTAATTAAGTGCACAAGATGCCCCCTTCCTTTTATTCTCCGGTGGGACCGCGCCCAGGTAGAGATGAGGTTCAAAGCGGACCGTTAACATGTTCATCTGACGCATGGATCATGAGACAATCATGTGATTAGCCTATGCAGTAAGGAACAACAACATAAAGTTCTTGCTCCCCGCCGGAATCGATCGGACCTGTGAATTAATGTTAATTACTAATGTTGAGGCGGTACTCTGTTCGGTAAACAATCAGTTATTTAAGCAACGTCTGAGTGTAGGGGCATTTGAACAGAGCGTCTCCGTGCTTCGGAGGGCACGTAAAGAGTCGGCCCCGGTTGTTGTCATATAGACAGCAGTCGTTAAGTATAAGGGCAGCTTGAACTACAGCTCTAACACTAGTTGACCACTAGTGACACTAAATCAACTAAAAACCATTACACTAAGCCTTAAACTATTATAGTTCCTCTCCATCAGTACTAGTGATAAGGCCGCCCATTGTACATTTGCGTATTGCTGTTTTTAACCGACTTCAAAAAAGGAGGAGGTTCTCAATTCGTCTGTATATATATATTTTTTTTTTCTATGTATGTTCGCGCATAACTTTGGCAATTATGAACCGATTTGAAAAAATCTTTCTTCCATCCATTCTTTAATCCGTTAATTGGGTCCCATAAAAAAATTATTGCTTAGTAATAAGTAGTTCCTGAAAAAACAAGAATGGTGACTGCGCACTGAGAGCTGCAAGAAAGCCTATATAGATGACGTTTTAGTCGCTCGGACTCGCTCGGAAACTTGCAGGAAAGCCTATATAGATGACTTTATGTCGCTTTTTAAGGACAAAAATGGTCATAACTCTGGCAAATATTTACCAATTTAAATGATTCTTTTTTTATTCGAAAGAAGAAACCACTGTATTGAATCTGTATGAATTTTATTACAACCGGATAAGAACTTCCTGGAGGACCATGAACGATGTGGAGGAATTTATCTGGTAAAAACCATAAAACTGATGTTCTCCATTACATTGCTCTGACAATTATGAACCGATTTCGATGATTCTTTTTTTATTCGAGAGAGTAAACTACTATGATGTTTCCATGCAAATTTCATTACGACCGGATATTTTATTTTTTCTGAAGAAACATGAATTATGTAAAACTATGTAGACGATAATGTGATCATAACCTACCTAGATAATTTTACGGTTTTCGATGGTTCAATCTTTATATATGAAAATATCACTAAAAAGTTTAAAATAAAATCTTTTTAAAAAAAATTTGAACCGACTTCAATATCACTGAAAAGTATAAAATAATTTAAATATTATTGAAGTTGGTGCCAAATATACACAGCAGGTACGCTAACACCAACTTCAATATAATATTTAAATTATTTTATACTTTTCAGTGATATTGAAGTCGGTTCAATTTTTTTTTTAAAAAGATTTTATTCTTATATTGTTACACATTTTTGTTTTTGTTTGTTGTTGTACCATAAAGCATTGTCTATCTATCTATGCCTCGAATGACTAGTAGCAGAACGGTCCAGCTGTCTTGTCAGTAATATAAATAAAACATCCAATTAGCTGTCAGTTTTGCGACTCGTGAGCAGGGCCGTGGTAAAAAGCTAGGTATTGTATGATCAAAAATAATGGCTGGTCGTTGGCCTTTAATTCGTTTGCGTGTATGAGCAAAACACGGACTGACCTTGGCCTATACAGTGTGTTAAAAACCCCGGTGATCGGACATCGCCGAGGGTGTTACTCGGTGTAGCTGAACAGTTAAACTATGTACCAACAATGCGAGTGAACATAGCAGGATTTTTTTTTAGTTATCATTATCAACAAAAGAGTTTGGTACTTAAATTCTGCGACACCGAATGATACCATAACTAAGTGATTGGAGAGACGTTTTTAACACTGTACAATAACTGTCTGTTTCTTAAGTATGGTGACAATAGCCATAAATAAGTATAAAAGTACAAAAATACCGTCATCAAACGAAATCGACTTGTGCTATATTAGTTCATCTCGTATTAGATATCTATAATGAATCAAAAGAGAAACAATAGAAACTGTAATCAGATTACGGAAAAATAATCGGAAAAAGAGTTCACACTAGTGACATAATATATCTTGGACCATAATTACGAATCGATTGACACCTCAACAATTATAAAGTGTAAGGTACTCATACGTTTAGCACTACGGCAAAGATTAATAAACTACGGTAAAACCATGTTAAATACAAACATGCTAAAATCACAACCACTCCTTTTGGCTTTGCCGTAGTATTTTTTTTTACCATTATTTTTTCCATACCACCTAATGCTTGTCTGCTGTCCCAAAGCGGTGACGCAATCGCTTTCTAATACAACAATGAAAGGTCCTACATCATACAAGAATCTGACAATACCTATTTACGTTTAAATACATCGATCATGTTATTATTTTCTTTCTCTCTAAAAATGCGACATGAGAATTTAAGAGAAGGAGAACATACACAGTCTGTCTGTGGCATGTTCTAACAAAACAGACAATGACCTTGGCTGGTTTGGCACAGATTTGTAGATCCTCCACGCCGTGGTGTATTTCAACGCCTGGTACATATAACACAAAACAAGAAGCGCGCCTGGAGCTCCGCGGCGGCAGCCTGCACCGTCCGTCCGTCTTTTTAGTGAAAATTCAAATTTTCTAGCGAGTACACGCAGGAGCGCAGTCATTGGCCCATTTCGTCGTCCCTTGTTCGGGCATATGCGTAAACATTCTCCCCGCCTTGACCCAGAATGGTTCAAATTGAAAAAAAAGGAAAGGATAAGGAAGCTGAATAAGTAAAATAGTATGTGTTGTAAACGTAAATAAAAAATATATTATATATAAAAAAATAATAATTGTAATATAAAAGTATAATGTTATTGAGTGCGCATAATTTTACTATAGGACGTTTAAAAACCCCACTTTTAGTTTGTAACGAAGCTACCCGAACAATCCCGTCTTTATCGGGATACACCATCTCAATAATCCCAGTAGGCCAATAAAGAGCCGGACTGTTATCTTGGTGAACTAGCACCAGGGTTCGAGGAAGGATCGGATTTCCTGGGTCCACTTTTATCGGACTAGTAACGTATCAAGTGCGGCTTCACCATTGCAGTCGTCAACTCACCAAGCGAACAAGATAAGTAGGCATTTATAAAGAATAAAAAACCTTTCCAGCGCAGCGCGATGCCTATGCTAGCTAAGCTGTAACTGCTATGAGCCCAGCGAGAATTGACACCATATTATTAATTAACGGCAACGCAATTTAATACTACACACATCAAAAGTGTCTAGGGATCAACATATATTTTTGCAATAACTTTTCTCCTGATTGATATTAATTAAAATTTTCTTTAAGGATTCATCAAATAAAGTGTTTTCGTTTGTCACAGTAACGATAAACCAAGTCACCTTTGCATTAATAAAGAAATTTGCCATTTTCCTAATAAAGGGATTTTTGACATTTGAACCACTAACACAAAAGTTCGAAAAAAAGACTGAAATAACAGTTTTCTTTAAAATTTTATTGGGTAACTTAAACAATTAATAATCCGTGTTTCTACCGCGAACACTAACAACACAAGAACATCGGTTTGGCATACTCAAAATGAGTTCATCCAAATCACGCTGTGGAATGGCCGCCCATGTTCGTTGCAACAACAAAAAAAGGTCTTCTTGCGACTGGATACCCTCCATATTCGGCAGAGCTCTTCTCTGTAGCATATCCCATGCATGCTCAATCGGGTTCAAGTCTGGCGACTGAGCAGGCCAGGGCAGGACATTGATGTTAGCTGCGGCGAGAGTCTGTCTTACAACTCTTGCGGTGTGCGGTCGTGCATTATCATGCATTAACTGAAATAAGGGACCGATTTGCACTTGTAGAGGAACGATGACGTCTGATACAATCGTCTCAGCATAAATTTGAGCGTTGAGGTTGCCTCTGATCCAAATCAACTCAGTTCTTCCGCCGATCCAAATACCCGCCCATACCATGATGGTTCCACCACTATAAGGATGGACTTCCTGGCAGGATTTTAATCGCTGTTGGCGTCCAGGGGTTCTCCAGTGTCGTATACGTCTTGTATCCGGTCTCATACCAAAACGAGACTCATCAGAAAAGCACACGAAACGCCATTGTTCTTCTGCCCAATTTCTGTGTTCAAGAGCCCATTGATATCGAATCCTACGATTGTGCATTGCTATAGGTGGTACCCGTAGCGGTCTTCGGGAATGAAGGTTCACTTCATGCAAGCGGTTTCTGACTGTTTGGTCGCTAATTAAGTTCCCTGAAGAGTGATGAAGCCTCACGGCTAACATCATGGCAGTTATTGTTGGAGCTCTTCGAGTTAAGATTTGAATATATCGGTCTTGTCTCCGTGTGGTGCAGCGATACCGTCCTCCATGGCGCTCAGCCACGGTACCAGTGCTTCGGTAACGTGTCCAAAGTCGACTGATAACACTCTGACTTGTATTCAGAGCTAAAGCCACAGTACGTTGCCGGGAACCAGCTTCTATCATTCCCACGGCTCTGAGCATTTCTTCCCTGCTTAAATGACGTCGCCGCTCCATAATAACGTTGGTTTTAATCAGTAGTAGGGAAACAGTAGCACTAATAATGTCTTCAATGCGTTGTATGTTTTTATAGGGAAAATATTGACAGCTGATTTTCATCTTTTACTCGAATTTGATTCACAGTTCCTGATTCAAATTATGAAATGCACCAAAAAGGATCCATATAAATTTATAAAATCATAAATTTATTACAAAGCCACATCTCAATCTCAAGAAATCCGCTTAAAAATGCTTGATCCCTAGACACTTTTGATGTGTGTATATTAGCTAGATGTGCGCTGAAACGATTATGAAAATTAAAAGTATATGCTTAGAACGTGTAGTCAGTTATGTAGGTAATATATAATTAATAATATAATAATAATATTGTGGGACAATCCATACACGGTCATCTGATCCCAAACTAGGCAGAGCCTGTACTATTGAAACCAGACAACTGATACTAATACTTAAATACTTTTTTCATAAAAAAAAACATACTTATATAGCCCAGACACTTGGTGGGAATCGAACCTATGACCTATTGGTCAGCGGCCAGGTTGTCTAACCACTAGACCAACAGGCCCGCCAATTATAAGGCCCCTCCCCTTCAGACGAGAGGGGTTGCCACAATCTCCACTCCCTGTCGGGAGGAAACCTTTCAAAGAGTACCCGGTCTCTATAGGGGTGGAGGCTGGGTAATGTGGGATTGTTACCTACTAAAACCTCCCCGGTGGCCTTCATCGACTATGTGCAGAGACTCAGGGCTCTCCGTTAGGACCTTCGCCCAAGTCTGTCCAGCGCCAGACGTTCGCTAGACCACGTCCCGGGGAGCGCAGAAATGAACGCTCCCTCCGGCACCCTCGCGGTGTTCGCAACATTGCACAACGCAGGGCCTCACCGCGTCCTCGCTCTTCTCGGAGTCGGATTTAGTAGAGAAGCCCAAAGTCGTCGTCGCCTCTCGCCGCTCGCGAAACAACCATGCCCGATGATTATCTGTGTAAGTCTTCGCTTCAGACAAGCTTTGAAGACCAGCTGCACCGACAACGCGCTTGCTCGCGTACCGCTCATCTGAGAGTCGCGAGCGCCATTGTTCGTGCGCGTGCCGTCTTCCTCCCGCCGGATTGCGTAGAGCGCGGGTGAGCTTTCACCCCGATGGCGCAGGACGTGGATCTGGTCATCCATTTCTGTCGTGATGACCAGGGGCAGGAAGCGCGCCAGGATTGTTGCCGCCTCATATGAGATGGTGATACATGATCCTAGTCCTGCAACGCCGGATAGTCGGTGTGACCACTCGGGCGCCCCGTACAGGGCCACGGATCGCAGGACATAGAGGCGGCGTACCACCTCACACGATACCCCGACATTTGGCAGCAGTCTGTGCATGGCATCTGCTACCTAACTCTCGATCCAGGGGACGCAATTCTTACCCGGAGACCCCATGGGGTTATGTGGGGTATGCGTAGGTAATAATTATAAGATGTATGTTAAATAAGTAGGTATAAAATACCAAAATGCGATGCGTGAGTAAGTAGCAATAGCGAATATAAATGTGTAGTATGTAAAGGGTAGATATAACGAATAAGACAATAATTATAATATGTCCCTGCGTGGATAATAGCGATAGCGAATTTAAGTTTCTTATGTATATGTATGTTAAATCAAAAGTGTTTAGCGATATCACATAATTATATAATGTATGTATGTATGTTGTATGTACGTAAAATAAAATGAACTAAACACGATTATTAATGCGTATTTATTTAGGTATATAGGGATAGCGATAAGTGTACCGTATGTGTGTAATATAAAATGATTTAAACTCAGTATGTAATTACGATAGTGTGTATGTGTAAGTATATAGGAACTGTATATAGGATCACTGGTTCATCCGGCTCGAAGGACCATAAAAAGATGACGATACGATAGAAATTTAAGAGAGGCAGGAGAACATTCACCGTCTGCCCGTGGCAAGTTCTAACAAAACGGACACTGACCTTGGCTGCTTCGGCTCAGATTTGTAGATCCTCCACGACGTGAGTGGTATATTTCAACGAGCACAATGAAGAATGTCGGGTACATATTCGTATAAGACAAACCAAGTAGCGTGCTGAAGCTCCGTGGCGCTGGCCCTCCTTTTAGCAAAAAGAAACGAATTATCTAGCTTGTAACCGACAAGTAGTTGGTCTGAGCGGGGCGCGGGGTAGACGCGCATACGCAGGAGCGCAGCTATCAAACTAACTTTGACTTGACACAAACACGACCATATACACTCTACTAAACTGTACCACAACTGTACTAACTAAGCGAGTTATGACCTGCAGTTCTGGCGTACCTCGACGCCAAATTTGCAACCTTGAGGTTGCATCACCACTACCATCAGCAGAGAACACGATCATGCTTATATCAAATGAAAAATTCGGAAAACAAGGCATGATAATTATCATAGGAATTTAAGGCGTTGTTTTTCAATTAAAGTGCAAAGATCACAGACCTTGAACTTTGCCTTGTGGAACTAGCGTACATTTTATTATTACAAGACACTCACTACTCACTCTAAGTTGTCCGATTGTTGAGTAGGGTTATTTGGCTAGTTTGTTTGGGACGGGCTGTGCTTAAAGTGTACGGGCGCAGTGGAAATAGACCCGGTAGCGAGTAATGGACAAGCGGAAACGGTCATTCTAAGATATGTAAGGCAGTCGTGTAAGAAATCGAAGACTAGCAACTCGTAGTCTTCTACAGAATACGGTCTCACCGTCGCGACTGTGATTTGTTTATGCGGTTAAGAATTGTAGTAAATTATTAATATTAGAATTCCTCTAGATTACATCCTCTCGCTGTTTACGCTGCTCGCTGCGTTTTGAACAACAAACGCAATCCCTAAATGCGAACATAATTTCAACAACTGCGGGTTTGGAGACGATTTTATCTTCAGGCATGATCACCGTTACGGAACGTAAAACCTTTTTGTCAAATAAAAATATAAAAATAATAATAGGCGGTATATAAACTTCTTGGGTGTAATTTTAGTCAGTTGTGATGTGTGTGATTATCTTCTGTTCGTATCAGTGGATAAAATGTTATTGTGTATCATCTTTAGATGCGGAATATCATGGGAAAATTATCCGTATCACGTCTTAATCAATTCACAAAACATTTTTAGTGACCCCTTGTTTTTAATTTTTGTCGTATGGTTATTGGCCAACCTGTTGTCAAAGTTATTGAAGCTGCTCCTAGGCTTCTAACTTAAATTACTGCTGTCTAGATGACAACAACCGGGTCCAACTTGTTAAGTTTATTACGAAGCACGTTAGACAGATATTTGACAACTGAGTTTCTGCGCCGGAACTTCAAAGCTTGTTTGAAATCATCTAATTGTGTTGTCTCGTCTATTACGTTTGTACATAATGAATTGCTTAAATTCCTGCATCCTCTGGATGGGGCTGAGGGCGTCCACAGGGCTTCGCCACGTCAACCTGTTCTGGCTTCACCTCGCTCCACGACATTCCGATGCACCTATTCCGCTTTGTCTGCCTAGTTTGTTTGTTTGGGTCTTCTACGTTTTTTTTCCTTGTCGCAAAATTCCTTGACAATTCCGAATTTCCCGGCCATCTGACAACCTTAATATATTCAGATTTTACTAACAAAACGTCATTGGCGTTCTACGAGATTTTTACGTCAACTACGTTTATAGGGACTGTTTCAGCGAACATCTGGTAGAAAATGTTACTGTCCGGTACTAGAAATAGTCGTTACAACGGGTCCGAATTCCAGTCCCTGTGATACCCCCAGGGGTGTACTCCAGGGGTGCCTTGGGTCCGGTTGGTTTTAAAGTAATAGAAACCGGCATTCGTCGTTTTGGCAAAATAGAGAATTCTATTTTTTTCTTTTTGTTCAATCATTCTTTTTACTAAGCGACATACATATAAAACAACAACAGTACGTATTACCAATGCCTACGCTAAGAATAATACAGGTTTTATTAATTATTGATCTGATCTACTTTCGATGCAGTGGACCTATACGACCTTCTAATAAAGGTGATCCCACAATTAAGCGAATACATGGTTTAAATATTAGCAGCTTATTAAGCAGTTTTCGTTATACCGATAATATCATGCGTGACTCCAGTGGGGCACAAAATAGTTTTTACCCGGGTCAATCGTAAAGGCGCCATCCATTTATTACGTAAGAAATAGTGACGATCTTTCGACCCCTTCTCTCGCTGGTGATATGTCGTGCGTGATATTTTGCTCGAATAATATCAACCCACTCCTAGTGGTCTGATAAACATATTAACTCGTAATTTCATTGAAATGAAATTACTTTTACGGATTATTTCGCGGTTTGTTTGATTTTTACTTTGCCGACGTTTCGAATGCTTTGCAACACCAAGCAGCTTGGTATTCAAGATACACTAAGCTCCTTTTGATTACATCGGACCAACGATAATAACTAAGAAAACCAGAGGGTGGACCGGGATAATTGTGAAGTCGCGTAAATAAAAAACTACCTACATTTTGTAATGACATTTCTGCGGGGTACTACAGACGCATGGTGGTACCACGGGATCACGGGCCGTTAATTAAGGCAACAGTACTATTCCATGTCTTGTAAATGTTCTAGAGCGTTTCTAATATCGGCTACACCACCACCATTCGATCGAAATTCGATAGAGCATGTCTTCAAATCCAGTAGAACAATACATTAAAAGCTCGCTTGTAAGTCGCTAGTGAGGCACGTTCCCAATAGTGTAGTAAGTGTTCAGGGCTAACGTTCCCGCCTATCTATCTAGCTTTGTGTTATGTAACTGTATCGAGACACCGCATAGAATGGCTTTTGTATGCTGTTGACCTCTAAACGTGGTGACTTTTAGTATTTGTCGTTGCTTTGATATTATTTGAACCTCGCTGGCTGTGACCCCCTTTTGTGTAATAAAGATGTAGTTTATAATTCTTGGCTGGGTTTTATGTAGGTGCGAATTCTGGATTCCGTTCGTGCGATTTTGGTACTCGTAATCTGCTGTACCCATTGTCTGGGTCTAAAACTTATACTACACTCAAAGGGAAAGAAGTACGGTAGAAAAACTAACTTCTTTCTCAGACAACTGCACGCTGCGTGAAAATTTAAATACTTTAAAATATGTCGGTTTTAATTAAAAATATTTAAAGTCTGCCCGGCCGATACGACTAAAGCGGCCAATGTTTCACAAGTTCAGCCATCTACTACAAGTGCTTGCGTGGGCTCTTGCACTATCTCTTCCTTTACTCTAACAATCCAATGGGACGGAAGACCGACACGACCGGAAAGAGGTCAGGCGGAGCATCGACATTTTGCATGTTCAATTCAATCGATGCATGGATCGTCTTACTCTACAGACCAGTAACAGAAGCTGCAATGGCCATCTGCGGCTAACAGCGACTATCATTCCCAAAAAAAAAAAAAAAAAAGACCAGTAACAGTATTTGTGTATGACTGACTATATGAGAAATTTGACACATGATGGACCATAAAATATGTGCTAGCTATTAAGACATTTTGCGATCAGGACTTCTTTGCGCGCAGGTCTTTTTTGTTACGGTCGTCCTGATTTTGAGTCATTGTGCTCATGTGTCCTTTGGAATGAAAACGGAACAACTACACAAAGTTGAAGTTCAGCAGTGGACGTCTTCCGGCTGGTGATGATGATGATGATGATGACACAAAGTTGTTGCTTACCTACAGCAGGCTTAGCACGACTTACAATCTTGACAGTTCGGTGTGGAGTATGACGTAGTTTTCAACACCGCAATGTCATTATCTAAACAAAAATGTGAAATTATACGTCATAGTGACGTCATACTCGCACCCAGTGCCGGATTAAGCCAGCACGGGGCCCGTAGCAAATATGAACGCGGGGCCCTTGACTTGCATACTTTTTTTTGTTGCTATAGTGAGGTTAGTAGACTAGTGTTTTTTTTTATATATACGCAATACTGGTGTAGCAGTGAGTGTGATGTCACGTCATGAGATGTCACTCCTACTGACTAAAACTCCATGGTGTCCCGTTATGTTGACGGGCCCCGTCTGGGTACGTACGTGTGTACTCGATCAAGTCCCGCCAGCGGCTATTCGCTTTGCGGCAATTCCTACGTCCGTGGGTGTTAAGACCACGGACCTGTGTACGGGTATAAAAGCCCCGCAGACTATCATCCGGTAGCGTGCCGAGACACCTTAGCAGGCCTCCTTGTCACTGTGCAGTGCACAGGCGACAGTTCAACTGTTTTTGCTACCTAGCTACGGGGTCACAAGGTCAGCATTGGCCCGCCTTCTGCACGGGCCTCCTGCGGCATTGCGGATCAGCAACGGGATCGCTCTCTCTAAACCGTTCCATTGCTTCCTTCTGTGAAATAAGGCTTTCACAGAAGGAGGCCATTGTCAACCACGCCCTTTCACTGCCTATTATGTTTTGTTTCACGGCGGACAGCGACATGGCGGCCCCAATTGCGGTGCACAGCTGACTGACACCCCACCGTCCACGCCATGCAAACCTCAAATCTGTGCTAATAATACCTGCTGAAGTAACTATGCCCCGATAGGATCTGCATGAACCACTGGAATGTGAGCGTACCGTATTTTCAATGCACTCAGTCTATCTTGACCGGGTGCACCGCCAATATGCTCATGTAGCCGGCGCTTGGGGCCGCCACTCACTCCTGTGACCACACAAGGGTGTCGTCTTGGCTTCCCTTTGTCACCACTGAACTTCACTAGGAGGTGCTCCATCCCGGGACTTCTGTGTTATGTCAATAAACTGCGGTCAACACCAGCACCTCCACGATCCAGGTTAACGCTTCGACAGGGCGCATGCGGCCTCGCACGAATTTGTGCGGTATCCTCGTATCACCCGGACCACCATGACTCTCTGTGGTCGTTGCAACGGGGTCATGGTTTAGGCAGTCAGGATTTCGGCCCACACGGGTGCGCAATAAAGGGACATCATTCGTACTACCCCGATATACAGGCAACGGCAACTATCATTCGGGCCACCCGGATTCGGAAGGAGCCGCGACAGAGGACCCACGCTGAATCAGCTTCGGCTAGACCCTTGAAATGGACTACGAATACTACGAATCGCCATTTCGGGTCGAGGACAAGACCCAAATATTTCATTTGGCTTCCAACTTAGTTCGTGACACCCTCGGCAGCTGTTCCGGCCCATGAGGGCGCTGCCTCTTCCTAGGTCCGTGGAAACACAGGGCCTAGGTCTTATCCAGGGCCACCCTCTAGTCCAGTCATACGCAACAGACGAGCTGCGGGCTCCCAGTGTAAATAACTATGGAGCACCCAGACGTATGCGATGTTCCACAGAAGAGGGCCGAACACCGAACCCTGCGAACATCACGCGCCATGTGACAGTGCAATAGACCGTCACTTCCAACGCAGACGACACTTCGGTCCTCAAAATAGGACTCTACTCGCCTAAAATAGGCCGAGACCTGATGCTAAGATACCATAGTCGTAGCCTCCATCACACACCTGAATTGAAGTGTGTTGAAAGCATTGGCAATAATCAAGTTACACCGCCAACATGACACCACATTGAGACACTGCCGCATCCGAGAGGGCCTTGGCGCGAAGAGTCGTGTCTATGTTAGAGCGACCCTCTCGGAATCCGTATTGGGTGTTGGAGACTCGGGCACTACTTTCTAATAGGAAAGTAGCCGATATACAAAATACTATTTTAAATGGCCGGGTTATACGAACAGTTTGTAGCTAACAGTAAGGGCTAAATAAATTACTTGAAAGGACAGGCTTGAAGACCAAGTTGAAGACACTGGTTAGTATTGTATTGTCGTGTTGTCAACTTCTAAAATGATAATAATAGATGCAGCCAATGATGACTTTTATAATAACTAATGAAGTCAATTACAAAAGAAAATAGAAAGATAATTTTATATGACTGATATAGACTGGCCACAAATTCCAAATAGACTGTGGATGGTATAAACATTATCATAAATAACAATACAACGCAGCACCCTGTAATGTCTTGTCTCTAATTTATTGATCTATGCTCTTGTAAGTATATATAAAATATGCTTCGGTAAGTCCCTGAATATCAATATTCGCTAGAAGTTGCAACGCCTTACAGTGTCACTTTATCCTACTTCTACAAAAAATACTCAAAAATACTGACTTCCATGAAAATACCTACAAAAATACTGATATTCAAAATCGACGTTAAAAAACTGAAAAAATATTAAAATAATGAATCTGGTCACACTGAGCGGTGTATCACCTTCAGGACGAAACTAGATTTTTTTCTTTGCTATATGTGCGGGGCCGTCCAAGGCGCGGGGCCCTCCAAGGCGCGGGGCCCGTAGCATTTGCTGACCCCTGCTATATGGCTAATCCGGCACTGCTCGCACCAATCTGTCAAGATTTGCACATCGTTCTAAGCCTGCTGGTTTACCAAGCGAGCGGTTATTATAAAGATAGCTTTAAATTACCCAGTTTATTAATGCCGCTTCTCCTAATTACGTGTAATGAAATCTTCATAACTTATATTTTTCGACATCGTCATGCGCCAATGGAGTATGAGTTCATACCCTTTTTTGGAGGACGTAGCCCGTATTTACCACCGCAGTGTGCAATGTTATGCCGCAAAGCAGCAACGTCTGAATATTATGTTCCAGTGTGAAGCGACAATACAATGCAACTGTTTATAGGCAGGTGTGTCGCTTACCATCAGGCGAGAACTCTGTACGACTCGTTACTAAGTCTGATAAATTACAATATTAAGTATATCCGGTTTCAAACCACGAAATTTTTGATAAGGGTCATGCACCCGTCAGCTTGGTGACTCGAGCTGAGGTAATGGAACGCATTGATAGACCGTCGTATGCGTACGCGCACGCCACTTGTTAATCTACTGCTATTGGTGTTCGATCGATATCAGTCAGTCGCTCGTTAGCAACGGGACTGGCTGGATGGACGTGCCGTTCTAAATTTAAAAGATAAAAAGCTAGCACGGCAGTCACCTTTTTAATATCAGCCAGTTAGTTTCGCGTTGTAAGCCGCCTGGTGCGGTCTCGTCGTAACAGTTTCGAAAAACACATTGCGTTTAATTCGCGTGTATCTATTTAGAAAATCTATAGAATAAAAATACATGTGATACGTAGTTTTTAACGTTTAAAGTGAGTGTATTTTCATTTAATATATTCAGTAAGTTTAGTACAATTATCTTGTATATGTTACCAGTATGTTAATTAAGCGAAAGTGAATGGTACGATCTAAGTATTTGCGTTCGTAACTATTCATTCTTTTATACATTCCAATATTGCCTATGCTAAAAATATAAGTATTTATATTCAGAGTATGTTATCAATTATGTTTTTTTTTCGCTTGTAGCTCTTGTATTTTTTTTCGGCTTTTATAATATTTTTAGAATGTTCAATCCAGTTGCGATTCTAGTTTCCTCCTGAAAGCCTACAAGAGTCTTCACGGAGTTTATGATTGAAGAACATTGTTCATTTTTCAACCTACACCAATGAAATTTTGTACTATTTTAAAATATTTTACCTAACAATTAACACAGATAATTATGTATGATAACTAAAACGTATGTAGTAGTAGCATGAATTTAAAGTCAACGTCTCCAAAATAACTAAAATGATCTTTAATGAAACACTATGTTAAACTAACTTTTTTTTAATGTTTTTAAGCGACTGGTCTAAGCTAACTATAATAATTATATTCTGGGGCAATCCACACACGGTCGTTAAAACCCAGACTCGGCAGAGCCTGTACTATGGAACCAAGACAGCTGATATTAATATTTATACTTTTTTTTTGTAAATACATGCTTTAATAGATAAAACAGGCGGGTGTCTAACCACTAGACCAACATATAAACTCAATTAATAATTATTCGTCGTTTATGATATCAATTACTTAAGGCTAACTACTTTCTAATATCGCAATTTACTAACTATGTAATTAAAATTCTTTATCAAAACGACGTTGATCCATTACCGCGCAGAAAGCTGTTAAACTTAATTTGACTCAGTTGCCGTAATGGCATGTACACCTTGATATTTAAAAGACAAACGCAGCTTTTTGGGAAAGATTGGATAGGGAACATTGGGTAGGGCGAGCGCTTATAGCACTCCGAAGTTATGGGCACCTCAGAGAGGTTTACCCTTAGGAAGCTTGGGCTGACATTTAGGAAAGGTCCGCTGAAACCAGAATTTAAAAAAAGTTAAGTATAATAAGCATTTTTAAACAACAAGTATTTGAGTGTCCTAATTTTTCCTTTTTTAAAATTGTGCAATCGCGTTGGCGACTGTTGTACCAATTAATAATAATAATTTATCCTTTCTCCCTTCTTCCCCATCACATCCCGTTGGGTGTTGTAGGAGACGACTAAGGGAAAACAGAAGACGGCTAGCAGCTTCTTTCGTTTCTGTTTCCATTCTCCTCCTCCTTCTTTTGGATTCATCTCCACATACATACACTGCAAACACCTAAACGCCTGCCAAACGTGGGGTTGTGATAGCAGCGGACGTATTTGTGATGATTATTATTTTTCACTCTCACTTAGTCACTTTCTTTTTATTACTAAGCTGGAGCACTTCAATCTACAAGTGAATCGTCACTTACCATCGGGTAAAACCTCAGTCAAACATTATTCTATATCGAGTCAAGAAAATTAAATCGATAACATTTAAAGACAATATTCACATTCGATGTTATTTATTTGAGACGTTGTGATTTTTTATAAGTTAATGTACATGCGACTTATGCAATGTTTTGAATGACACAACGGCTACCTACTTTCTCCTTTAAAAATACTTGCAAATATTAATCTTGGCTTATGTAACCTCAGGTTGAAATAAGCTGACAAAAACTTGCGTTAGGCCCCTTATGCAAGTGCTCGTCTAGGACCTAGACTCTGGGTAAGCACCATCATAGTGTCAGATTTCTTTTTGTCGTATGTCTGTTGTTTATGCTGCCCTTAGGCTCGACTTGGTTTTACGACTGCTGTCTAGATGACATCAACTGGAACTGACTTTACGTGTGCTAGGTAGGGCCTTACAACCTGTTACTTTAAAATACCTGGAGATCTCCCACCATTAGTTCGAGCAGTATTATTGCATCTTAATTTCGCGAGAGAAAGGAACGGAGCTATAATCTGAGTATATCTGTGTATCTATGCCACGTAAAGGTAAGATTAATTAAACACTGACTTATGAGTATATAAATACGCCTCGCTCCTAATACCAAATCGGTTTTTGCATTAAATAGTAACACGATGGATTACAGAGTGTAGTGTAGGTACTTGACCTTTGCCACGGGTTTGACGTGGTACCACATAGCGTACTCCACATTCTATTGTTTATTGAATACATTACGCATAAGGCCGTTCACACCTGTGCGACTTTGGGACGGGTTTGTTGGACAAACTGGAGGCGATTCCCTTCAGACACCGGTCTCGCCGGCGAGGCCGAAGGGTCGTACACATGCGACCTCAACGACGGGCATCACCACTCTGAGTTTATTGCCAGCTTTTCCCAGTGGGGGCGCGTTGTGAACTGGTGGTAGAATCAGCCCTCTTTTAAGCGACCGGCCAAGCCGAGGCCGTGCCTTCCTGAGGTGCTCTCGAGCTCTTCGCTGGCCTGCCCTTTTGGCTTGAGTGTTATGAGAGCTTGCCTTCTCTTGCCCGGTGAAACTATAACCATAATTTCCTAAAAAAATGCACTCTTTAATCGTGAGCTCTGAACAATGGCGTATAGGGGTTTATGTAACGTAGTGACAAAAGGACAACTACTTTGCACTGCCGCTCGTCGCCAGAGATATTAGTTGTAAGTATCTTCGTAGTATCGAGTCTAGTTTAATTTCATCAGCTACAGTGCCCTTGACACCGGAACACACACACCGCAGCATATCTGACTGTCAGTCGGTGGTATTTGTCTGGACTGTTCCTTTCACAAGGGACCTACCTACCACAACATAGCGATCGTCTATTTCCACCTAAATATGTCATCTAAGTTCTAGAATACAATATTAAGTAATAACTGTTTGAACTTTACTACGGGTTTTGGAAGACTACGATTGCCAACCTCTTTTGCTGCTAGCAAAGCTGTACCTTTGGCAACGGTTCCGTCATTCTTTTGCGCTTTCATTATAGATTCTATCATTACTTATGTAAGATCACCTGGTGCGACGGATCAAGCACTATAAGTAACGGAAAAAAAATTGTGTCCGTTTCGACTGCCCGGCCACAGGTTGTCGTAGAAGAAAACGACTACGTTAACGTTACGAAAGAATGTGCAAAACAGTCGTAACAGCGGGAACCGTCTGGCCACTCAGTTCTCTGAAATTGACCTTAGTTAGAGGTCCCATTCTTTTTTCTAATCGCTAATACGATTTCGAATAAAGCTCAAATGTTTGGACTTCACGGCCTATGGCCGCGTGGTCAACGTGAAACCTTTATAAGTTTCGGAATATTGGATCTGCGAATCTGCGACTTTCATTATTACTGATTTGCAAATTCTTTCGCAATGTTGACGTAGTCGTTTTTCTTCTAACGATACTGTGGCCGAGCAGTCAAAATAGACAAAAAAATATCTACGATAAAACGCACGTGTGAACAAAATCTAATTAGGATGCCTCGCGCTGTTTACCTTACATTGTATTAAACTGATGTTTATTAGTTAAAAAGACATTCCTTACCACGTTATTGATGCGTAACGATGACTGTGGCGAATTTCGGCGTCCTGAGGGCCTAGACAAGATGCAATCGCTTCATAGCGATTCTATTTCCTCGTTCGCTAACGGTGTCAATTCCCTATAATTTGTCACGTGATTTTTGGATGACTTATGCCATTCTCATATATTTTTATACTTTCTATTAGCGATAACGCTTGTAGAATGTTACATTGTCTAGGGAGCCTGAGTGGTTACCAACGCAGCGCCAGATATTTTTCGCCCAAGCAGCGTGTAAACATGCTGTGCTTCGGTGTGAAAGGCACTGTAGCTGGTGAAATTACTGTGGTTAAGAGGAGAGACTTAATGACTTTTGTATCAGATGTCTAGTGTCAGTGTAACACAACTTAGGCAGGTGTGTCGCTTAGAACCTGGCAAATATGTCGCTCGCTGAGTCACTAACCGACCTTTATACGCCTCGGTAGTATAGCGGATACTCCAAGGCCGGCCACGAAACTCAAGCTATATCTGTACCTGATCGATGTCCACTGCTGAACAAAGGAGGAGGCCCTTAGAAGGGAGAGGTTGCTATAATCCCCACGCTTGGCTACCATTTTGGGATCGCACTACACATACGTAGTAATCCAATAGAAATACGCTGCTGCCCGTCATCTTGTTTGCCCTTAGTCGCCACTCACGGACACCCAACGGGAGGAGATGTGAGACTGCTATTCTTACCAGTGTCCACTGAAGCTTCAAGTATACGAAAATATAACTTGTTGAGATATTCATTGCCTGTTACCAGGGGCTGCAGTCTCGACATACATAGCGATGTCATCGCAAACTACCGATCGCTAAATAATAACGAAAAACATCGGTTGCCATAACGATCGTTACGATAAATGCAAGTCTCTACTGCCGTGATACCGCGCAAACTCGTGCATTATCATTAGTTTGCGACATCGTTACGCTACTGAAAAACGTATTCATAGTGTGGCGTTTTTGTATGAAAATATTGGACAGTATCAAATCTCCCCGAATTATAGGGAAAATTAATAGACCTTACATTAAAAAGAAAATTGTTTTTCTTTGAAAAAGGGCTTCCATGTGATGTATTCTGTCACCATAAAGACTTACAAAATCTTTAAATTTATTTTAAAGTGATTATCTATTTATGACGCACGCAAAGTGGAAATCACATAGTTCCCAAGCAGCCTCTTTAGCTACCATCACAATAAGTTTATTTTAAAGAAACACACATTTTAATTAAAACTTTTACCGTTTTAATTAGAATTAAATTGTTATATAACAAGGGACATAAAACTTTAATTCCTTGCAACCCTATACAAATAATGTAGAACTCGAGTCAAGAAAAGAACAATGATATTATATTACGAACTTTTTGCCAAAGATAATAAATTGTTTTTGCTATTTTGCATCTTAAAATATGTGTGTGATTGCATCCATGGGAATTGTTGTGACTTGTGGCTAGCTTTGATTATTCTACCTACAGTTTCATTATTAATGTAAATCAATGGGCGAGCATTTCTAATTTAGTCTAGCTTATGAAACTATAATATTTAGCTTCAAATCTAATGGATTTTACTTTCTCGGTTTTCGGGATCTACCGTCACTTAACCACATGCCGTCGCTATCTGCGTTCAAGCACAACCATATCCCACGTCAAATATGCTTTCAACATAATTTATTTTTACACTATTGCCTTCTACAAACATCAATAAATTAGTTAACGATCGTAACGATCACTTTGCGGGCTGTCAAAAATGCTCGCAAAGTTATTCGTAAACATTACGAATAATCGTAAAGTTTGCTATAAAATACCGAAAAAAATCAATAACTTTGACAGTAGAGACTAGCAAATATCGTTAAAATCGGATCGATAAGAGGTAACGACAAATTTCGGTCGCAAAGCGATCGCTATCTGTCGTGACTGCAGCCCCAGGGGCGTAGCTACCGCCGTACCAGCCGTATCAATGATACGGGGCCCCCGGTCTACAGGGGCCCCGAACATGTATAAGCAACAATTCGTAAAATCCATGTTGTCACATAATCTCTCAAACCATACCATCATTTGGGCCCCCCGACAAATTTTAATACGGGGCCCATCTAAGGCAAGCTACGCCACCGCCTGTTACCCGATGATATTGCCAGTAGGTATAGGGTAGGCTATTCCCAGTTAATTCTTCCTATGAGTAAGAGCATTGCAGTTGCATAGTAAGTGTCGCATTGACTCCCTCTCACCCTTGTAGGATCTGTTAGTATCTGCAGTACTTAGTCACATTCTATGAAGCTGCTCGCTCGTAGGTAACGGAGTGGCCCGTGAAATACACCTAGAGGGTGCCTTATTTGTAGGCATTAGGTGTGCTGTCTTATATATACACTAGCTGACCCACGCAGCTCCGCCTGCGCTATATTTACGTTAACTAAACTTAATAACAGATATTCGCATCGAATACATAACCTCCTTTTTTATAGTCGGTTAAAAACTGGGAACCACTTTTTACTTGCTCTCCGAAGCACGGAGCCGTTTAGTTCAAATGGCGTTAAACAGTCACCCATCTATTTAATGACCTTACCTAAAGTTGCTTAACCCTTCGATTACAAAACCTTGATAACAACTCTCTATGAGTGTTCCCTTACTAATATTTATTATATTATAAAGAAAAATTGATAAAATCAGACCAAGCGTATAACCAACTACCCATTTTGACGTTAATCCCCTCTCCCGAAAGAACCGTGCTAACGTAGTAAGATCTCAAATCATGCCAAGTTTCATTTGAATCCATTCAGTAGTTTCGGCGTGATGCGCAGCCGTGATACAGACAGACAGACAAAAATTAAAAAAAAAAATACATTTTCGGCCTCAGTATCGGTTATAGAATGCCCTCCAAATATAATTTTCAAAATATGTTCAATGTACAGAATTGGACCTGTTACAGTTTTATTATAAGTATAGATATAGTACGTGTTAAAAGGTACCTATAGAGTCGAAGGTGTGTCACTCTCAAGGACTCTCGCGTAACCGCATAACCGCATAAGATAATGACGTGTGCAGTGGCAAGTGCAGTTTGCGCAGCGTTCATTGACATACCACAAGACACTGCAACTTTCGACCTTAATTTAAAGACTTTAAGTTCATTTAGTCGTTGCCATCGTATAATCACTCGAGTGTGAAAGTAGGTAACGCGTAAAATAGTAATAATAATATCACGGTGAGCTCTCACCTAACAAAGTTATACAGGCAGGCAGGACACCCGCTGTTTATTTTTAAATTAGTGACGAGACAAGAAGTGGACAGTTTTCAATAACAAACCTACAATAGGTCGCCGGGACCTGTCGGGGTCAACCAGGGTATGTGTGATTCTTACCGTTCTGGGTTCCTCGGTAAGATCTGCACCATTAACCCATCAGTGACTTGCCTTTGAGCCCGCCGCCGTTGGGCACATTATAGCCCCTCGAGAACCTGACACTTTGTTCACGGGACAGGAGTAGCAACCCCGCCGCCATCCTTCTCGGAGTCGCCCCCGTACTCGATGTAACTGCACTGCCGCACCGCATGTTTACACATTGCTATTTAGTGCATAATTATGAGACCGCGGTGGTGACTACCTTTTTTTAAGGTTTCGTGGGGCAAAGCTTGAAATGGTCCCCGGGAACTTATGGAATGTAGTTTCACAAGGTAACCGCTCAGTGCTTTGTCTTACCTTGTTTTAGGTTTCGTGGGGGTAAAATTTAGGGTTCACAAGGTTCCCCTCTGTGCCGTGCCTTTGAGGGGGCGTATATAGTCCCACGGAAGCCTTACTAATAATCATAATATATAGAAAAAGACAACATTGGACGTCTATTTCTAGATTTATAATTGTACGCAAGCTACCTCCTCGCTATTATCGGTCGGACGGACGGTCGAGGACCGCTATCCAAGATCAAGGCCACGCGACATCACTGTGGAACTGGGTCAAACAATTACCGTCCGTCGCCACTCATAGTCAGTTGTAATAATGATCACTGTTCGGCAAACGTAGTCAATCCATAGTTGGGTGACGGTTTAGTGCCATTCCAAATTAGCGTCTCAGGTGCAAAAGGCACGTAAATGTAGGTCTCTGTTGTTGTCATCTAGACCTCAGTCTTTAAGCCAATTCTAAGGGCAGCTTGGAACAACTCAGGTTGGCCACTAGCCAAATCACAAAAAAATTAATAATTCGGGCCATAGAGTAATTTCTATGATTCCGGCTTTTAACTTTTAGCGTCGTATTTCTATGATTCCAACTTTTAGCGTCGTATTTGTATGATTCCAACTTTTAACTTTTAGCGTCGTATTTGTATGATTCCAACTTTTAACTTTTAGCTTCGTATTTCTATGATTTTAACTTTTAGCGTCGATTTTCTATGATTCCAACTTTTAACTGTTAGCGTCGTATTTGTATGATTCCAACTTTTAACTTTTAGCGTCGTATTTGTATGATTCCAACTTTTAACGTCGTATTTGTATGATTCCAACTTTTAACTTTTAGCGTCGTATTGGTATGATTCCAACTTTTAACTGTTAGCGTCGTATTTCTATGATTCCAACTTTTAACTTTTAGCGTCGTATTGGTATGATTCCAACTTTTAACTGTTAGCGTCGTATTTCTATGATTCCAACTTTTAACTTTTAGCGTCGTATTTCTATGGTTTTAACTTTTAGCGTCGATTTTCTATGATTCCAACTTTTAACTGTTAGCGTCGTATATCTATGATTCCAACTTTTAACTTTTAGCGTCGTATTTCTATGATTCCAACTTTTAACTGTTAGCGTCGTATTTGTATGATTCCAACTTTTAACTTTTAGCGTCGTATTTGTATGATTCCAACTTTTAACGTCGTATTTGTATGATTCCAACTTTTAACTTTTAGCGTCGTATTTCTATGATTCCAACTTTTAACTTTTAGCGTCGTATTGGTATGATTCCAACTTTTAACTGTTAGCGTCGTATTTCTATGATTCCAACTTTTAACTTTTAGCGTCGTATTGGTATGATTCCAACTTTTAACTGTTAGCGTCGTATTTCTATGATTCCAACTTTTAACTTTTAGCGTCGTATTTCTATGGTTTTAACTTTTAGCGTCGATTTTCTATGATTCCAACTTTTAACTGTTAGCGTCGTATTTCTATGATTCCAACTTTTAACTTTCTGCGTCGTATTTCTATGATTCCGACTTTTAACTTTTAACGTCGTATTTCTATGATTCCGAATTTTCGCTTTTAGCGTTGTATTTCTATGATTCCGACTTTTAACGTCGTATTTCTATGATACCGACTTTTAACTTTTAATGCCGTATTTCTATGATTCCGACTTTTCGCTTTTAGCGTTGTATTTCTATGATTCCGACTTTTAACTTTTAACGCCGTATTTCTATGATTCCGACTTTTCGCTTTTAGCGTTGTATTTCTATGATTCCGACTTTTAACTTTTAACGTCGTATTTCTATGATTCCGACTGTTCGCTTTCAGCGTTGTATTTCTATGATTCCGACTTTTAACTTTTAACGTCGTATTTCTATGATTCCGACTTTTCGCTTTTAGCGTTGTATTTCTATGATTCCGACTTTTAACTTTTGACGTCGTATTTCTATGATTTCGACTTTTCGCTTTTAGCGTTGTATTTCTATGATTCCGACTTTTAACTTTTGACGTCGTATTTCTATGATTTCGACTTTTCGCTTTTAGCGTTGTATTTCTATGATTCCGACTTTTAACTTTTAACGTCGTATTTCTATGATTTCGACTTTTCGCTTTTAGCGTTGTATTTCTATGATTCCGACTTTTAACTTTTAACGCCGTATTTCTATGATTCCGACTTTTCGCTTTTAGCGTTGTATTTCTATGATTCAGGCGAAAGACGTCCACTGCTGGACAAAGGCCCCCCTCTTAGAAGGGAGGGCTTGCCATAATCCCCACGCCTTGGGTATCACTGTATATTATAGGTAATCCAATAGAATAGAAATACGCTACTGCCCGTCTTTTTGTTTTCCCTTATTCGCCTCTTGGGAGGGTTCTATTCTTATCCGGACACCCCATGGGTGTAAAAAAAATATTAAATAAGTACTTAGAAAAAAACCTTTATGGATTATATCCCTATTCATTTAATACCTCAGAAAAGACGAAGCCTCATAAGTTTGTTACGTATAAGTCCAAGTCCCAATATCCATCTCCATATATCTATCTCTTACTAAGTTAAAATAGTTAATAGCTATGACATAAAGCTCCGTTTCAATAAACAAAGGTAATAATATCTGTCCTTACTATTGGTCTAGCTTCGAGACCTTGAAGCTTACTAGAGATAAGAAAATTAATGTCAAGTGTCATATTGTTACTTTTAACTGAGATTGCTATCGGCGGTAGAATATTGGGACCGGCCGTTAGAAATCAAAGATCACTAAATAACTAACTTTTTCATGGCATTTGTTATCATTGCTAGTCGTGGGTAATGGTGTTGAATATATAATAAGCAACATTTGTAAGTTAAGCGTAATCTATTTTTATAAATATTGTATATTTGTTTGTTACCCTGAATAAAGAAAAATGAAAAAATGAAATGAAAATGTCCAAAGAAGGTAACTAAGTACGTAAACATCGGTGCGTGAGTCCGGCTCGAACTTTTTACCTTTAGGGTACGGAACTCTAAAAATGATTTTTACAATCATTGAGGTATTATCAATGATAATATATACAAATTATACAAAAAAATTGTATGGGATCCTGTTTATTCCGCCATTAATAATAATCACATAATAATGAAAAAACTTATCAATCAGGATAAATACCTATTTATAGCAGCGGGAACATAAAACGAGCGTTTATCGCATACAGAAGTGGTAGTTAGTTCATTAATCATGTATTACGCTGTTAGAATTAACTAATGTTTGGTTTGATGATGCTAATAAAAAAATAAATAAAAAACATCAATCAAAGCCTTCTCGCGCCACCGTCGAACGTGACGTAAGCAAGCAGTCGTCTTGGCGCGCATCACGCGATCCCACGCCATGCGGTCTGGCCAATAGTAGCGCGTCCTACCATCACCGGCCAATTACCGCCTCGCTCGATTTGAATTTCGAACGCAACTTAGTTCCTAGGCACTGCACTGCTATTGCGTATCTTTAGCCACCCAAGTTACTATCAAGCTTTCGTTGTCCACCGAACTTTGAAGCCAACTGAAAGCGTCTTAGCCAATAAATACTTGGTCTCACACATACATAAATAAATATTGGCCACTCAAGTTAAGCAATAGCTACCGGTTGAATCGTTTGACAGTTATTTGATAATCACTTGCTAAGTGATCATCACTTCAGTTGTCAAACGAGATTCGTAATATGGCAGGACGGTCTCTGTCTGCCTACGAGGACCTAGTAAACAGCGTTACTAGATCGGCCCCTGGGAGGCCGATTCTCGGCCTTTCCGAAAGTATGTCGGCTTTTAGCTGCCATGAGCCCTTTATCGGCCTTTAAGCCTCCGACAGGCAGTCCATCGAAATCATTGGTTCCGTTGACCCATCCCTATTGATAAGCATATTACATAAAAGGAAATAGACATAGTTACATACATATGTTCAAAACATAAATCGTAACATATTTTTCCCAATGTCTGCCTATACCTTCTAAAATCGGCTCATGCCAGCACTTCTTTCGGCCCATTGTTAAATTATCTGCTGGCAACATTGCTAGTAAAGGTAGTTTGGTAGAACATATTACTATATTGCCTTCTTCTGTAATATGAAGGGTCTCTTCCAGTCGAGCTGATTGTAAGTGCGCGTAACCGCCCATTGCTCTTAGAGGAGATACCACTGGAGAGATCATGATGCGCTAACCCCTCTGCCAAATTTTGTTCATATGTTCAGGCCATTCTTTATTTGTGTGCGCATCTTTTTGAATGTGTTGCGAGTTTATTATAGTGTGGGTATGCGTGAAATTGTATCTGTGTGTGTTTACTTCGCCTCCCGCACCCCGCAAAAGTGCCACGAAAAATTTGTTCGGGGAATCGACGCGATACTAGCTCCATTCTAATTATCTGAGCCATTGCTACGTCCTCTCTAAAGAAACTTAGGGAAGAAAATGTATGTCATTTTCTCGTGAATGTTTAAATCAATATAATTAATAGTAAAAGAAATTGTTTATACAATTTTTTTAAATCCACAGATATTAAATAATTAATCAAAAAATAATTGGTGGTTGATCCTCTGACAGCAAAATGGCCTTATTGTGCACCGGGAAGTAAATGAGAAATATTCTAAATTAAAGAAAATAATCTAACCTGAACTGAAAGAAAAGCAAAACAATTCTGAAATAATTTAACTTGACCGATTGCAGGTTGATAGACTTCAAATATCATGAATCACTTGTTTTTGATAAGGACAACATTATTATCTAATCTTGTTTATTGTATTTATTATATCTCTAATTAATCATTTTAGTACTTATTTTTAGACAGGCCAGCTGATGTAATTGTTAAATACATTGTCTAATACTCAAGCACTTAATTAACAATAAATAATAATAATAGAGAATGTGAAAACAATTCCGCCATAGCACAGAATCTTAGAGGAGATACCACTGGAGAGATCATGATGCGCTAACCCCTCTGCCAAATTTTGTTCATATGGTCAGGTCATTCTTTATTTGTGTGCGTATCTTTTTGAATGTGTTGCGAGTTTATTATAGTGTGGGTATGCGTGAAATTGTATCTGTGTGTGTTTACTTCGCTTCCCGCACCCCGCAAAAGTGCCACGAAAAATTTGTTCGGCGAATCGACGCGATACTAGCTCTATTCTAATTACTCTAAGCACAGAATACATAATAGTACTACGCCATAGCCAATCATTGGCATTTCCCATAGTCTGCTATGGGAAATGCCAATGGTTGGTAGCTCAGGTCATTTTGAAAACGTTACATAATCCACACTGCTATCTCCGTGGTGGTATTCACGAAGATATCCCCACGAAAAAAGGCTACAAAAAGTACTTTAGGGGTGTTGTGGGTGGAAGTTTTCTGCGAGCAGTTCACAACGTAAGAGATAGGAACGTCTGGAAAAACTTATTGTTTCGATATGAAGAAGAAAGTACCTGAATTGTAGATGTGCCACACATTTTAATGTTTGTGATGTTTTTATTGTCAATAGATCTTGAGCAAAGTGCACTCGCGGTGGGAACAGACGACGGACACTTACGAAAATGTCATCAAAAGCCATATACGAAGCCACCGGCAAGGACCTTATTAACAGGTAAGGTGAACAAATACACCCAAACGCGTTAAAAGCGGAGGGGATCTAGGTACAATGGATGAAATTCTGCAACGTGGTACTTCGATCTGTTTCAATTTTTGGTGTTCACAGTGCCTTAACTTTAAAAAACATATTGGTCTTGTTCCCACAGGCATATAGCACCCGGCACGGCGCTGGTCCCTTGCCGCTTCGCCACTTTCGAACAGGGCACAGTCTGGGAAGACGAGCTCGGCAAAAACCCATGGCTCACCAAGGAGGTAAGTTATGTCACCGTTTACTTATGCTCCACGTGTGTATGTAATATCAGTTGTTGACGCAACGTCAGGCGAGGTTAGTCCATGTGGGGCTAGGGTTTGGTACCGTATGGTTGCAGCAACTGGTCGTTAAGCCAGATTAGCTAATCAAGCGGAACTGCGAACAACCATTTATTTCAATGTCCCTTTTGCAAAATTTCCCCAACAGAAAATGTTCCTTTTTACAAAATGCCCGCATAATTAGTGAAGCTGTATTTTTGTTGGTAATTTGTAGTCTGCCTTGTAGCAAGTGGTAGTGAATCCCAACCAGCTTGATCGATTGGCGCGGCAAGGACTTTGATGGTTTATGTGTGTTTATTTGTGTTGACAACTTGGTACCGTTTGCAGCCAGTTGCTGCGCGTTCTGAAGTCCGATCAGCAGATCAAGCGGCACTCCAACCAGCCATTTACTGGCTTCGTCACAGACCTTTCCAAAACCAAACATCTAGTATTTATTGGAAACTTAAACTCAAAAGTTTATTTGCCAATGAAATGTTTACATAAGATATTACAGAGTGCAGTACATAGAGCCAATTTCATTCCACCAGTAAGATGATGGTATGCAAAATTTACAATCATTAGTCATTTAGGTATAATAAGTAATTACTTAATAAATTATTTAATTGATAATAACAAATGGGATCGCAAACATGTCAAAATGGGAACAAATACAAAAAATAATAATCATTTAATTTGAAATGTCATTTGAATTTAGAAATTCTTTAACACTGTAAAAACATTACTTTAAAAGCCAGTCATGTAATTTATTCTTAAACATAGTCATTGGTAATTTTTTTATATCCCTTGGAAGCTAAATTAAATACTTTGATGGCCATGGCAAACATATTGTCGCCAAATATTTTACTTTTGTTTTTCGGCATGTATAGTGTTTTCCCATGCCTTGTTATTCTCGTAAGGACATCTTCATGTTTTTTAAAATATTCAGGTTGTTTCCTTACAAATGTTGCTATTAACTTTATATACATGCAACTAAATAAAATTGTTGCTTCATTCGCAAAATGTTCCCTCCGCAAAACGTCCCTTTCCCAATACGGCCCCTTCTGGGAAATTAGTGAAGCAGTATTTGTTTTGACAAATTGTGTTTGACGTTTGCCCGTAGCAATTGGTGGTGAAGCCCGACCAGCTGATCAAGCGACGCGGCAAGCTGGGACTGGTGGGCGTGAACAAGACGGCGGCCGAAGTGAGGCGGTGGCTGGCCGAGCATGTAGGGAAAGACCAGGCGGTGGGCGTCGCGAACGGCACCCTGCGGACCTTCATCGTTGAGCCGTTTGTCAAACACGAGCCGGTCAGTCTATACCACATGCTACACATAAGAGTAGAACATTTACTGTCCCACTCACACACGTCAATTAACTTTAATTCTAATATCCGTGGGGTGTCCGGGTAAGAATAGTAACCTCCCATCTCCTCTCGATGGGTGTCGGTAAGAGGCGAAGGAAAAATAAGAAGACGGGCAGCAGCGTCTGTCTCTTGGATTACTTACCACCTATAATGCGATCCCCAAGCCGCCTGCCTAGCTTGGGGATTATGGCAACCCCTCCCGTCTAAGGGGGAGGCCTTTGTTCAGCAGTGGACGTCTACAGGCTGATGTTGATGTTAATAATGTCATTTTTTTAACTCTTTATTTTGACTCTCCTTACGATCATTTTTGATTATTAGTTACAAGATAATTGATTGATACCCACTATCAGCATATTATGTATTAATTGGCTTCGAGTCTCTAAAAAATCTGACCACAAAAAATATATTCATGATCGTTAACTATAATAGGGACGATGACAGTGTAAAAGAAATATAGTTCTAATTAGTCAGTTAGATTATCGAAAAATACTGGACACGTATTTTTTTTTAACAAATCCATAGATATTGCCAAAGATATAGAGCGTCATAGTTCGGGAGTGGGGGCTCGTGACGTCCACCTCAATAAAAATTGTATACATTCGTGATGTCAAGCTGAATTTCAATTCAATATTATCTTCATTTTTTGTTTAATTGACAAAAGAAAAAATACGTGTCCATTATTTGATGATCTAAAGGACGGAATAGCCTGTTGAAGTTTGTAGGTTTGTAATTTTTCGCAAGACAAAAGTTGTTACTAAATGGTAACTTGTAGCGCCACGCGTAGTACTCTGCGAATCTACACTGTCGAGCAGTTCTATAAACACTTAGTACTGTACGGCTATAACGAGCGCTCATCTATATTCAGATCTTTTGTTGTTTTCAAGGCAGGACAATGTCTGCCGGGCCTGGTAATATTGCATGAAAAATATGTTTTTTTTTATGTTCTACAGAGTGATGAAATGTACATGTGCATCCAGTCAGGCCGTCGTTCAGACACGATACTCTTCCACCATCAAGGGGGGGTTGACGTCGGGGACGTTGACGCGCTCGCCATACGACTAGAGGTGAGTTAGTTTTCTATGACAACTTCGCGTTTTGCCGCTGTTTAAAAATCATCGGGGCTCTATAGGCCGACCGTTTAACTCGCGTGTCGCCTGCGCGGTGGGAGGGGAGCGGGGGCGGGTAACGCTACACACGGAGTCAATAATCCAAAGATTTATCTCGAGATAGACATTGTTGGTAAAGAATAAAATAATAAGTATCTTTTTTTTAAGTATTTATTTTTAAGTTTTACAAATATTTTATAATAGCTTCATAGGTACAAAATCATAAAACAATAATTAACTCCGTTTAAGAAATATTTAACCACAGATAAAAATTTTATAGGACTATTCGTCACTAATATTCATATCGCTTGAATCATCATCACTGGCTTTAAAAAAGGAATATACATTGTATGCTATTTGTTTAGCTTGCTTGTTAATTTTGTTCGCAAAACTGGAAGAGCGATTCATCTTGAGATTTATCTTGGCGGTCGTATACCTTGTGCGTTTATCTTCAAGCGTCCGTAACAAAAACACCAACCGCGCGCTGCGAGCACAGCCCGCGCACTAGGGATGTGCGTTACGATTCGATTTTTATGAAGATCGATTCAATAGAATACGATCTAGCGATTTTTTGAATCGATTCACATCAATACGATCTTCATTCGAATCGATTCATAAGTTAAGTGAAATTAAGGGAATCGAATCCTTTAGATCGTAGGTATTATAAAAACATTGTTAAGAAGTTAGATAGATTACAAACGAATGCCGACACTATAATTATTTACATTATTGGTTTGTAATGTTTATGACGGTACAAAGCAAAGCAAGTCGATAGGCAAAAATAATGATACATGATGCAGGTTGTAGTTCTAAAAAGTCCTCGTTGATTTTATTTTGCTTTGGTCGTTTGTGGCGTACGTATCACCGTGTTTAATAATTGTGCTTTTCTCTCTCGCTAACATAACATTAAATGAAAGTCGCATTACACTGCTGCCGGAAAGGCTTTCAAAATTATTATTTTAAAAAAGATTGGACGTGCAGGATTGGCATTTATAATTTCGAAATTGTTCCTTTTAAAAAGCCAATTTTCAAGGCCAATGTTTTTTTCCCTATTTTTTTAGTAAATTTCATTAAAATTTATGTTTAATAAAAAGAAATGTTTTGTTCAAATTATTGCAAATTTTGATTTGATTTTTGAATCGATTTTTAGGAGATCGATTCAACAGAATACGATCCGATCCAAGAATCGATTCAGAGGCCTACGATCCATTACGATCCAAAAAATCGATTCAAAGAGAAAAATCGTGCATCCCTACCGCGCACTGCCGCAGTTGACGTAAGCTCTCTGCTCCGCGCACCCCTTTCACCCATCCGCTAACATCTCCCCTCGCTCCCTTCTTGCCGCGCGGGCGATGCGCGAGTTAAACGGTCGGCCTTTAAATACCAGTCAATCTTCGGAGTCATTGGACGTTTGTGGGTATTGTCCGACTCCGAGGACTCCTAGGGGGCTATAATGCACTCCCCAAAAGCGGGCTTAAAGGAAAGGCACTGACGCAGGTCTCACCAGAGAACCCAAATTCTCCTCTCATGTGCCGATGCAAAAAGTTGTTGAAGGTGGTTGAAGGGTCTTTACAGGGTCCCGGGGAGCAGTCTTTTTTAAAGCTACCACCTTATCACAACGCGGCGGCCTCTACCGAGAAAATCCGGCAAGAAACTCGGCGGGCTTGTCATTTTTTTATTACTTTTTTAACCGGCTTCAAAAAGAAGGTTCTCTATTCGACGCGTATGTACGTAATATTGATAAAAATGCGTAATATTAATATATGTTAGTCTATGTGGGCTTCTAAACAAATTTACCAAATTTTATGAGTGTATGTATGTAGGTTTGTCCGCGGATTACTCAGAAACTACAAGTCCGATTTCAAAAATTCTTTTTGCAATACTTAGAGTATACTTAGGGTAGAGTACAAGTTTCATCAAAATCGGTCCAGTAGTTTAAGAGATATAAACTTTTATGTCTTCAGTAAGTTACTGTAACGTAGACGTTCGAGTTGCGTGATAGTGCTGATACATATCTTGGTGAAATATGTCACTAAAAAGTGTTAAAAAAACTATTTAAAAAAAAAATACCGACTTCAAAGTAAATTATCTAAAAAGCATAAAATAACGAAAATATATTGAAGTCGGTGTCAGCTGGTGCTAGTGTTAGTTAACATGATGTGCTAGCACCGACTTCAATATATTTTCGTTATTTTATGCTTTTTAGATAATTTACTTTGAAGTCGGTTTTTTTTTTAAATAGTTTATTTCTTATTACAATCATTTCATCAGCGACAGTGTGTTTTGCCGTTCGAAAGAGAAAAGTTCGAATATAACGGGAAATACAACAAACCAAAAGGATAAAAGTCGGACCAGTACCCCCAAGCAGCACCCGCTCACGAGTATGACTCGAGCAGCAGCCATGAAAATTACTTAAATTATTTCCATAGAAGCCGTGTGTTTTTACATTCAGTTGATAGCAGAGAGAATATAATAGTGTAGACTTATTTTTTCGTCTGGACGGAAATCATCACTTGGGCACTCCGTTCGGAGCTTGCCAGTCTCCAGTGGTAAATCAGGCATCTATCACACCTATGTGACCAAATATTGTAACAACTACATTTTGACAATAATCTGAACCATTAAAAAAAACCAATACCCGTCTACGGATAACATCATCTAAAAAGTAAAAAAAAACACATTATGAAGGTACAATATTGTGTAGGTTAGCCATAGTCGTAGTCGCATACCGCTATAAACTGTAGGAGTCCTAACCTAAATATACAATACATACATAGACTATTAAACTCATTACCCTTACTTCTCTGTAGTCGGATAAAAAAGAAATAAGGTAGCGCAGCATAGTGCGAAACAGGTCACGCAAAAGTATGATAATACTGGCCCAGGAGCTTATCTGTGCCGGTGGCCATAACTAGACCGCTTTGTTGTTATGAAATTAACATATTGTTTCACAATTTCGCATAGACAACAATGATGCCATATTAGATAAGTTTGTCGGTCTGTGGGTCACCAGATAACCACAGCCTCCGTGGAGTCAAAAATACTACGGGAAAGCTGCAACTTAAAATTTTCTGATAGTAAAGTCCAACGCTGCCGAAAATTGAAATTGAACTTAAGACCTCTTGATCACCCGCCGCACTTCGTAAACGACGGAATACTGTAACGTCCATTTTAAAAATACATTTCTATTGAATTTTAGGTTCCAGTCGACACGTTCCCTACTGGAGAGGATGTGGAAAGAATACTGCTTAAGAATATCAAATCAGCCACAGTTAAAAGGTTTGTACTAATTTTACATCCACAGATACTATGTATTTTACACCCTATGGTATTTTACTCATTTTATTTTACGCATTTTGTATTTTATACCCATTTTATTTTACATCATTTGTATTTTACACCCATTTTATTTTACGCCCTTTGTATTTTACACCCATTTTATTTTACGCCCTTTGTATTTTACACCCATTTTATTTTACATCATTTGTATTTTACACCCATTTTATTTTACATCATTTGTATTTTACACCCATTTTATTTTACGTCCTTTGTATTTTACGACCTTTGTATTTTACACCCATTTTATTTTACATCATTTGTATTTTACACCCATTTTATTTTACGCCCTTTGTATTTTACACCCATTTTATTTTACGCCCTTTGTATTTTACACCCATTTTATTTTACATCATTTGTATTTTACACCCATTTTATTTTACATCATTTGTATTTTACACCCATTTTATTTTACGTCCTTTGTATTTTACGCCCTTTGTATTTTACACCCATTTTATTTTACATCATTTGTATTTTACACCCATTTTATTTTACGCCCTCTGTATTTTACACCCATTTTATTTTACGCCCTTTGTATTTTATACCCATTTTATTTTACGCCCTTTGTATTTTACACCCATTTTATTTTACATCATTTGTATTTTACACCCATTTTATTTTACGCCCTTTGTATTTTACACCCATTTTATTTTACATCATTTGTATTTTACAGCCATTTTTATTTTACGCCCTTTGTATTTTACAACCATTTTATTTTACATCATTTGTATTTTACACCCATTTTATTTTACGCCCTTTGTATTTTACACCCATTTTATTTTACGTCATTTGTATTTTACACCCATTTTATTTTACGCCCTTTGTATTTTACACCCATTTTATTTTACGCTCTTTGTATTTTACACTCATTTTATTTTACATCATTTGTATTTTACGCCTTTTGTATTTTACACACATTTTATTTTACATCATTTGTATTTTACAGCCATTTTATTTTACGCCCTTTGTATTTTACACCCATTTTATTTTACGCCCTTTGTACTTTACACTCATTTTATTTTACATCATTTGTATTTTACACCCATTTTATTTTACATCATTTGTATTTTACACCCATTTTATTTTACGTCCTTTGTATTTTACGCCCTTTGTATTTTACACCCATTTTATTTTACATCATTTGTATTTTACACCCATTTTATTTTACGCCCTCTGTATTTTACACCCATTTTATTTTACATCATTTGTATTTTACAGCCATTTTATTTTACGCCCTTTGTATTTTACACCCATTTTATTTTACAGCCATTTTATTTTATGCCCTTTGTATTTTACACCCATTTTATTCTACATCATTTGTATTTTACACCAATTTTATTTTACGGCCTAATGTATTTTGCACCCAATTTATTATAAACCCAACCATAGGAGATGGGTGGGTGCTATTCTGGATACCCCACGGGCAAGTCCCTTAAATTCCATTAGAAGTAACTACACATATTGTCAAGAACTTATAAAGATACCTGTCATTTCAGAATATTAACCACATTTATCCTTGCGTTGTATCGTGTGTACGTCGATCTATACTTCACGTACATGGAGATCAACCCGTTAGTGGTCACCAACGAGCGTGTCTACCTCCTCGACCTTGCGGCTAAGCTGGACCAGACAGCCGATTTCATCTGCGCGAAGAGTTGGGGCCAGATCACCTTCCCACCGCCTTTTGGCAGGGACGCTTACCCTGAGGAAGCGCATATTGCCGACCTGGATGCTAAGAGTGGAGCCAGTCTGAAGGTGAGTCGGTAGACTTCATTTAGATCAGGGATTCCCAAACTATTTTGGGCTAGAGACCCCTTTTTCAATTTGAACTGATACCTCAGACCCCAAAAGCCCAATTACTTTAAAAATAGGTCTAGCTTTTTTTTCTATTGATACAAAACACTTAGGTACCAATTTAAAAACATTGCGGTTTGTTAAGTGAGTAAACTTTATATGATTTTCTCATCAAAATTTAACAAAATAAATAGACATATTCAGTACAACATAATATGGTTCTTCATAATAAAATATTGGTCATTCTTATAACAAGTTGATACACGTAACATAACTTATACAGTATCTTGACAGTTTTGAATAAGTAATTGTGTGAATTAATAAATCAGTTTTGTTTATGTTGACCCCTGGGAAACCAATTTCGACCCCAAAGGGTGGATATCGACCACTTTGGGAATCATTGATTTAGATCATGCAAGTACGCCTCATGAGTGACAAAAAAGTAACCGCGACAAGTCACTCGTGTGTGCTAGCACGAGGTTTTCAGTATATTAAAATGCCTAAATATATTAATTAAAAACCTTAAATGTATTCAAAACCTAACCCCTTTCATTTTACTATTAGCTGACGATCCTGAACAAGTCTGGTCGCGTCTGGACGATGGTGGCCGGTGGGGGAGCCTCAGTCGTATATACAGATACTCTATGCGCTCTGGGTGGGGCTGCTGAGTTGGCCAACTATGGAGAGTACTCCGGAGCACCCACCGAGGGACAGACCGCTGACTACGCGAAGACAATATTCAGTCTTATGTGCCGAGAGAAACACCCCGACGGGAAGGTATGTACTGTCAATAATGCTTACAGTGCATGGCTTAAATGCCTTTGTAGCAAAGCCATAAAATACAAAAAAAAAGCTAAGAGTTCACCTGTACCGACGCGTCGATCTGTTTGTACTAGATTAATAATCACGAACAATAACATCAAAAATGTTGTTGGTAGTTGTATGTACGGTCGCGGCCATTAACTCTTGATCACATTTAGGACGACGGACGTAAGGTTCAAACAATTTACAGCGTTCGTGAGCGCGATTATACATAAGCATTTAACCATAAAAAAATATTCATTTAAAAATACACTAACTACCGCACTTGCAAACGTCAATTAGAGTTAATTCTCATTTAGCTTGTTTTTTTTTGTCTGATTTTTGCGACACTTAGAGCAGCTTATGCTTATGTTCCGAATCGAGTACGAAATAACCGCTATAGACACATTGCTTATATCAAATTATCTACAAACTCTTATCAGCCTTATTATGTATTGCTTAAGTTTTATTTTCAAATGTTCCCCTCTTTAAATAGGTGCTGATAATCGGCGGTGGTATTGCCAACTTCACGAACGTGGCGGACACCTTCCGTGGTATCATCACGGCCATCACCGCGTACAAGGACGCGCTGATACAGTACAACGTGACTATCTTCGTGAGAAGAGGCGGCCCCAACTATCAGGAGGGACTCAGGTCAGTTAAAATGAAACAAGTGAGATACTTGTTTCATTTATATAGTGTTAGTTAAAGTCGCTTTTTGCGTCTGTCTGTATGTCTGTCGGTATATCCGCCAACTGCTCCTAAACCATGCATTGGATTTTTAAGCGGTTTTCACCAACAGTTACGTAATATTTTACTGAAAGTTTTTAAAAGCCTGATTAAGTTTATATGTAAGTCAAAATAAAAAAGAAATCATAAAAGCATACAAAAAAATAAAATAAAAAAAAAAACAAAATAAAAATTTTACAACCGACGCTTCTGAATTATACCTGTGTGAAGCCCTTCCTTCCTTCCGGGACATTTGGGCAAAAATACATTCAAGTTGTACAGTTTGATCTACAATATCGACGGTACTAAGTCTCTTGTTCAATTCCATAGACAAATGCGCGAAGTGGGCCACAGACTGCGTATCCCGATGTACGTGTTCGGTCCCGAGGCGGACATGACCGGGGTCGTGAGACTGGCTCTGGGACACGCGCCAATCCCGCCCGACCACCAGCTCGACTACGCGCCGAAACAACTGCCCAGGCCGAAAAACCCGGTCAGTATGCTGATACATTGTTTATTTCCATGCGGTCCAAAGTGGGGGGGGGGGGGGGGGTTATTATAAATACTAAAACCTCCGCGGCTGTTGCATTGACACTCGAGAGGGTCTCCCACCGGAGTCAATAGCAACACCACCACTAACATATTTTGTTATACTACCAAGGTGGCAAGCAAGCCTGTGGCCCGCCTAATGGTAAGCAGTCACCGCAGCCTATAGACGCTAGCAACACCAGAAGAATCACTAGCGCGTTGCCGACCCTAAAGACGTTGGATTTTAAGTCTTTATGTCCGGTAATTTCACCAGCTACAGTGCCTTTCATGCCGGAACACAGCAATGCTTACACACTGCTGCTTGGCGGCAGAATATCTGGCACTGCGGTGGTACCTACCTGGACAGTTCCTTGCACAAGGAACCAATCACCTAGTAAAACCAAAAAATGCAGGTACCGTATTTACTAGTCAAGTTTATTAAAACACAATAGTATAAGGTTCTTTCAAATATGAAATGTTGTCAATTCTCCCATTTATCAAAACAGCCGAAGGTCCAGCTCGAGATTCCTGAATTCACGGCGAAGCTGATCAACCTGGCGTGTTCTCAAGCCCCAACGCGGGCAGATCTGGGGCAACAGCTCGCCAGCACTATGCCGCTGTTCACGGACCGGACAAAGGCTATCATCTGGGGCATGCAGAACAGGGCCGTACAGGTAATTATGCTGTTATTTGGGGCATGTAAAACAGAGTCGAGCAGGTGAATTTGTCTTATATTTAGTGAAACCTTGAGCGTGCAGAACAGAGGTCTTAGACAATGTATTATTCTACAAGCGTTAATGTTAATAGCAAATATAAAAATGTATGACAAAGGTCAAAGGTATGCTATTAAGAAAAATCACGTGTCCAATTTATAGGGAACAGACAGCGCTAGCGAATGAAGAAATATAATTTCTATGAAGCGATTGTATCTTGCCTGGGCCTTCAGGCCCTTGCAGTTGATTGATCTTGATACTTACATCGATTTACCATAGTTTTATATTTAAAAACTAATGTAGTTTGCTACTGCGAATTGTTGACAGATGGCGTTGATATTATAAAATACTGAGTCGTTGATGATAAGAAATAATTAAACAGTTTAAGGTATCCGGAACTTGTTATTTGTTTAGCTCAAGAAAACGGATTCCGGACACTTGATACATATATTGATTCACCTAGCTTATTTTTATGATGTAGTTTGCTACTGCGAATTGTCGACAGATGGCGTTGATATAATAATTTGGTGAGTCGTTGATATTAAGAAATATATAAAAGCGTTTGATTAAGATATCCGGATCTTGTTAACTGTTTAGCTCAAAAATATGGACTCTGGTTACTTGATACCTATATAGATTTACCTGGCATAGTTTTATGAACGAAAACCATTTGATGAAGTTTGCTACTGCGAATTGTCGACAGATGGCGCTGATATTATAAAATGTAAATCGTTAATATAAAAAAAATAATACTGTTTAAATAAGGTATCCGGATCTTGTTGATTGGTTTTATTAGTTTTATTTTATATATACTTAGTTTTATTTACAAAAATCATTAAATGTAGTTTGTTACTGCGAATTGTCGACAGATGGCGTTGATATTATAAAATGATGAGTCGTTGATCGTCGTAAAACAGTTTTCCGTCATTTCAATTCGATTTCAATAGGACAGTATTGGTTTATTTTATGTAACACCTTGGGTTGTTTAAAGATATTTGCGTAGGATAGGATGGAAATGTATGGGCAATGAGCAATGTCCTTTTGTTATAATTATTAATTACTACATGTCCCGCGCAGCTCCGCCCGCGTAATTTTCTAATTTACGTAACTTCTTTTTTTTTTCGTAAGAACCTTCTGACAAATGCAAAAAAATAACTATCCAATTCGGTGCAGTCGTTCGGAAGTTATGCGCATACATATCTTTCAGCGTTTTATTTATATATATATATATTTCTCGTGTGGCCAGGGTATGCTGGACTTCGACTATATATGCCGACGCGCGGAGCCTTCCGTGGTCGCCATCGTATACCCGTTCACCGCCGACCACAAGCAAAAGTATTACTTTGGCAACCAGGAGGTCTTCATACCTGGTGAGTGCTAGCTTTTTAAACGAATTTAATAACAAAATGTTGTGCAAACGATTTTGATTGAAAACTGGTACACCGTTCGTGTCCGCGATAGTACCTGTGTTATATTCCTTTCTTCAAAAATAAAACGGAAAAGCAATTAATTTTTGCTATATTTTAATTTTTCTTTTAGAGTACGTACATTATTACTAGTTTTTTTTTTTTACTTTTAACGCGCTTCTTGCATGCTGTGGCGAACTACATATAATTAAGCTTACGCTTAGTTTTTATTAAGTTCACCAACGTAAAAATGAAGTAATGGTGTAAGTCGTGTTGGTTATCCTTAAATACATAAATTAAAAAAGTTACATGGAAAACTTTGTCTTGAATATTGATTTATAATTTTGGCGAACTCATAATATACAGTATGTCAATAAAACCCTCTTCGATAGCTGAGTGTATTATTATGTCTCGCAATACAATCATACATATTAACTCATTTAATGAACGTAAAATAAATACATTTCCTGTTTTGTACCAGCAGCGATGCGAATTTTCCCAATAATCTGACAGGGGTTAATTAACCACCTGTATACCGACTTCTATGATTCTGGCAATTTTGTTAATTCTGGCCATACAACGCCATCTGAAGGTATTACGATGTTAGTTTTTACATCTATATCTATATATATAAAAATGAATGTTTGTCTGTGTGTCCTTTATAGAATCGTAAACTATGCATTTGATCATGTCATGATCTTCAGCAAAGTGAAAGAGCTAATCAGCTAGTTAACAATAAAACTTCCCGTGGGGTGTCCGGGTAGGAGTTGCACCCTCCCATCTCCTCCCGTAGGGTGTCCGTCAGAGGCGACTAAGGGAAAACAAGAAGACGGGCAGCAGTGTCATTCTATTGGATTAACCTACCATCGATACTGCGATCCCCAAGCCGCCTGCCAAGCGTGGTGATTAAGGCTACCCCTCCCTTCTAAGGGGGAGGCCTTCGTTCAGCAGTGGACGTCTATCGGCTGATGATGATGATGATGAGGATCGATAGATTTTGTTTATTATTAAATAATATATACTTTAGATTGTAATGACTGATTCTATTATTTATTTGTATGACAGTGTTCTCGGACATGGATGTGGCGATGCGTAAACACCAGGAGGCCACCGTGCTGGTCAACTTCGCGTCGCTTAGATCAGCATACGATAGCACCATGCAGGTAATTGCCCCACCAGACTCTTTGTAATATTCCCTTTATAATGTTTGTTAATGGTTCCCTTGTGCATGGGACCACCGCAGTGTTCCGATGTGATGGGGACTGTCGGTGACATAATTACTAATTTTTAGGGTTCCATCATCGATATACTATACCAACTAGATTAGCTGTCACGAACAAAATGACATCGAAAATGTGGTCGCTTTTACATATACTTACACAACTATACACGTAGCTAGAAATTGTAGAAAATAGTTTTAAATAATTCGGAACGTCGGACTAATAGAAGCCTTCACATGTAGTAATAAAGTCTAATTCTGTATGCAGTAATGTTGGCACATAAAACCTTTACATCGGAGACAAAGAAAAATCAATAAAATCGCCAAAGCTATACGATAAAAAGTAGTTGTTTTGACTTAAACCAAAATGTACTCATTTAAAAGAAAATCTTAACCACTATAAAATAAGGTTCAAAACAGGTGTGTTTCCAGTGTGTGTGTACTGACTTACAAACTTATCCGTGCTGGTGGCAAAAATGAGAACTAACTTTTTTATTATGGTAATGACGTGTAGTTTAACAGTTTCGTATAGACAGTGGCGACACGCCTATCGGCAACATTAATTTTGTCAGTCTCTAGCGGAGAAAATATCAAATTAATAATTTTTATTTCGTATTATAATGATATCTTACTTATATTTATTATTTAAACTAGTAGTAATAAGAACACGAAACGAAAAAAAAATTCTCCATCTGCAATTTTAGTATTACGATAAGTATTTGGACAGTTTATATTTACGCGCAATAAGGAATTTAGATACATCCTGTTGTCGGCTAGTACTAATTTGAAATAGAGCGACAGCCGTCTCCGTAGCTCTATTTTCGTGACCACTTTTCGGGTCGTGACAGCTAATCTAGTTGGTATAGTATATCGATGGATTCCATACCTAAAAGGTAAAAAAGGAACCCTTATGGTGAGACTTCGTCTGTCTGTCTGTCTATGTGTCTGTCACACCTATAAATTTCAGGAGCCGCTGATGCTATCGATTTGAAACTTGGAACAGTTTTAGATGTTTTTTTAAGATATAAACGCGATTTCGTGGACAGGATTTGATCGTGGAATCTAAATGGAAAATGGTCGTGTGTGTGAGGAATGAGTGAGTACCCTCTGAAAAAACATGCTAGTCATTTATTAAAAGTTCTAAAAGAATTTGTAAAACCTATCTCGCAATTTGTAAAAATATAAAACAAAAACTATATTCAATAACGTATGCTCACTCAATCCTCACGCCATATGACGCTCATAGCCAGTTATAACCACTGTTCGGTAAACGATCAGTTGGGTAAGCAACGTTAGGCAAGGTCAGTCCTTAGATGGGTGACCGTTTAGTGGCATATGAACTGAGCGTCTCCGTGCTTCGGAGGGCACGTTAAAAGTCGGTCCCGGCTATTGTCATCTAGATAGCAGTCGTTAAGCTAAGTCAGAGGCCTAAGGGCAGCTTGAAAACTCTGACACCAAGTTGGCCACTAACCATACGACAAAGAAGAAGAAGACTCAATCCTCACACACACAAAATGGTCATAGAGAATTGGGGCCCTGCCTGTAGCATCGAAGCTTCGAAATAATTAAACAATTACGGTGTTTTTAACCGTATTTAAGAAAAATATAGAGTTTAAATTAGACTGTATATTTTAAATCGGGGTGATTCTGAGCTATGCTTGATGAAAAGGATATACCACCTATCAACCATTTAGTATGGTATTTATTTGGCAGCGATTTTTTTGTAATTTTTAATTAATACAATTTTTTTATGTTGATCTCTGGCAGGCGATGCAGCATCCCCAGATCAACACCATTGTGATCATAGCCGAAGGCATCCCAGAGAACATGACCCGGAAGATCATCAAGCTTGCTGATACTCGGGGGGTAAGTCGTTATATAAAGAATATCGAAAATTATTTCGGCATATTTAGCTTTTAGCGGCCGTGAAATCTTTCAATATCCCACTTCTGATCTCAAATGTGTCCGGGTAAGAGTACCATCCTCCAATCTCCTCTCGTTGGGTGTACGTAAGAAGCGACTAAGGGAAAACAAGAAGACGGGCAGCAGCGTCTTGCTATTGGATTACCTACCACCTATACTGCGATCCTCAAGACGCCTGCCAAGCGTGGGTATGGCAACCCCTCCTTTTTAAAGAGTAGGCCTTTGTTCAGCAGTCGACGTTTTTCGATTGCTGATGATGATTATTTTATACTAAAGTATTTATACGAAAGTTGGTCAATTTTTTTTTTGTCTCTCATTAGTTAATCGTTAACAGCTCAGTGGTCGAGCGTTTGCCTTGGAAACAAAGATACTCAAGTTCGAACCCCGGCTCGCACCTCTGATTTATTTAATTAATCATGTGCGAATCGTCTTGTGTTTCGGCGAACGAAAACATCGTGAGGGAACCTGCATGTCTGAGAAAGCGTAGCTAGCTTTCGAATGAGGTGTGAAGTCTGCCAACCCGCACTTGGCCAGCGTGGTGGACTATGGCCTAGGCCCCTTCATCTTGAGGAGAAGCCCGTGCCCAACAGCGGGACAAAAAAAGGGCTGCTATTGCATTAATTAAAATTTAATTTAGCCCCGTGGAGTGCCGGGTTAGAATTGTATTCCCCCCATCTCTCGCTGGGTGTCGTAAGAGGCGACTAAGCGAAAACAGGAAGACGGGCAGCAGCGTCTTTCTTTTGGATTTATCTTCCACCTATAACTGCGATCTCCAAGCCGCCTGCCAAGCGTAGGGATTATGGAAACCCCTCCCTCCCTAAGGGTGAGGCCTTTGTTCAGCATTAAGATGATGAATTAAAATTTCACGTTTTTCGCCAGGTTAATATCATAGGCCCCGCTACCGTGGGGGGAATCAAACCGGGATGCTTCAAGATAGGCAACACAGCCGGCATGATCGACAACATCATTGAGAGTAAACTCTACAGGCCCGGCAGGTGAGCAGATAATAATTCAGTAGAAACACTATGAACACACCGCTCCATTATTACACTGTATTATTTATAGGTACTGTGGCAATTTGGTGTTACACAAATCACAAACAAATAGATAGACGACGTTGTGCTCCTACTGTAATATTTATACTGTGGCGATATGGTGTTACACAAATCACAAACAAATAGATAGACGACATAGTGCTCCTACTGTATTATTTATACTGTGGCGATTCACAAACAAATAGATAGACGACATAATGCTCCTACTGTATTATTTATACTGTGGCGATATGGTGTTACACAAATCACAAACAAATAGATAGACGACATAGTGCTCCTACTGTATTATTTATACTGTGGCGATATGGTGTTACACAAACCACAAACAAGTAGATAGATGACTTAGTGCTCCTACTGTATTATTTATACTGTGGCGATATGGTGTTACACAAACCACAAACAAATAGATAGATGACTTAGTGCTCCTACTGTATTATTTATACTGTGGCGATATGGTGTTACACAAATCACAAACAAATAGATAGACGACGTAGTGCTCCTACTGTATTATTTATACTGTGGCGATATGGTGTTACACAAACCACAAACAAATAGATAGATGACTTAGTGCTCCTACTGTATTATTTATACTGTGGCGATATGGTGTTACACAAACCACAAACAAATAGATAGATGACTTAGTGCTCCTACTGTATTATTTATACTGTGGCGATATGGTGTTACACAAATCACAAACAAATAGATAGACGACGTAGTGCTCCTACTGTATTATTTATACTGTGGCGATATGGTGTTACACAAATCACAAACAAATAGATAGATGACTTAGTGCTCCTACTGTATTATTTATACTGTGGCGATATGGTGTTACACAAATCACAAACAAATAGATAGACGACGTAGTGCTCCTACTGTATTATTTATACTGTGGCGATATGGTGTTACACAAATCACAAACAAATAGATAGACGGCATAGTGCTGCTACTGTATTATTTATACTGTGGCGATATGGTGTTAGACAAATCACAAACAAATAGATAGACGACGTAGTGCTGCTACTGTATTATTTATACTGTGGCGATATGGTGTTACACAAATCACAAACAAATAGATAGACGACGTAGTGCTGCTACTGTATTATTTATACTGTGTCGATTTGGTATTACTTTTCGTGGCTTCACTTAGCTACTTACTTTGCTTGGTATTACTTGTCAAGTATTGTGCTTTTAGTGGCCTTTGTGTCGCAGCGGGAAAGTTTTTATCAACAGTCAAACGTTCAAATTATTATTAATGCTATATGCTATTTATTCAGGCGTATCGTACACTTTGCAAGTTGAAGTGGCAGTCGCTCGAAGAACCGATAACCGATGGGAAACAAAGGTTCTCGAGTGGCGACCACGAACCGGAAGATGCAGCGTAGGCAGGCCTCCCACTAGGTGGACAGACGACATTGTGCGCGTCGCAGGTAACCGGTGGATGGAAATAGCAAATTGTTCATTGTGGCGTTCTAAGGGGGAGGCCTTTGTTCAGCAGTGGACGTGTTCCGTCTTCGTCGTCATTGATGTGGGCATCACGGTCTATCCATTCTTGCCTATTCTCTTATTTATTTTAGTTCATGTCACGTAGTCTTTGGCGTATAATCTAAAAAGTAAAAAAAATACCGTTCCCCTCTTATCTCTGAAGTTTGTGTAGGGAAATATTTAAAATAATAGGTCTTTACTTTCTTTCTTTTTTTTTTTGTTTTCTAAATATCATAATTGTTGCACTAGCTAACTACCCCACTTTTATGTTTCATTCTCTCTTTTTTCCATCCCAAGGTTGCCTGGAAGAAATTGCGAATAGCGATAAGGCCGCCCTTTGTACATATTTCAGTTTTTAAGTGTTTTTATGTGTTTTATTTTATGTGTAGGTGAGTTTGTGTACAATAAAGAGTATATCTATCTATCTATCTATCATGACGACTGCAACACAATACCAATGAATCTGTCGTTTTGAATATTAGAACAGATTGCACTAATTCCAAAAAAGCGTTTCGTTTTCATAATAATAGAGATAGCAAATAAATTACTTAAAAACCGCTAATCGCCATTTTGTAATGAACACTGATATGACGTCAATCCGGTATAAATAAACAACTGTCATCTCAACTTTTTCTGTCATACAATGATTCACTTTTATACCTACAGACAGATGTTTATTTATACCTTAGTGACGTCCCAAATGGCGCACATGCCATGCCAGCCTTCGTTTTGAAACGAAATTCAAATTCTATTTAAAAAATTGAAAATATTGCTATTAATTGTAAATTTAAAAGAAAAATATAATTATTTTCGGCAATAGTAGACTCGTAAGTATATTATAAAATATTTTTTAAAAATTAGTCATCATGCCACTTGTAGGGGATATATATTTTACAGGCAAAATAAAATGATAGAATGATCAGTAGTACAGTGTTTTAGTATCGTTAGACGACAAGTAAAATAACTTTAATAAGGTCCAAAAAAGGTATGATACCCTCGGTGCGCGAGACCGATTCGCACTTAATCAGTTTTTCTATTTTTATTAATTGTCGACAGTGTGGCGTACGTCTCGCGGTCTGGCGGCATGAGCAACGAGTTGAATAATATTCTGTCGAAGGCGGCGGACGGTACCTGCGAGGGGGTCGCTATTGGAGGCGACCGATACCCCGGCACTACATTCATCGACCACCTGCTCAGGTTAGTCGTGTTATACGCACACACAATTATACATGCATTACGTATGTACACATACTGCAATCACACTACACATACATATACCGCACATAAAACGTCCACCCGCATCTTGCATACATTATATCCAAATTGCACACACTTACTACACCTACATGCACCAACACTTCGCACACATTACACCATTATGGCTAGAGCGCTTTAAGCGCTCGCCTCCTATTGTCCGGTGAAGCTGTAATGGCCATCTACGGCCAACAGCGTATATCATTCCCAAAAAAAAAAAAAACACATTACACCTACACTTTGCACATATTACACCCATACTTACCGCACATTAAACTTGAATATCACACATATTACTTACACTACGCGCACATAACACACAAACAACGCACACGTTACACCAAATACAACGCACATATTACACCCCCACATTACACATATTACACCCACACATTACACATATTACACCAAATACTACCCACATATTACACCCACACTTAACATATATTAAACTAAATACTACGCACATATTACACCCCCACATTACACATATTACACCCACACATTACACCTATTACACCAAATACTACCCACATATTACACCCACACTTAACACATATTACACCAAATACTACGCACATATTACACCCCCACATTACACATATTACACCCCCACATTACACATATTACACCCCCACATTACACATATTACACCCCCACATTACACATATTACACCCACACATTACACATATTACACCAAATACTACCCACATATTACACCCACACTTAACACATATTACACCAAATACTACGCACATGTTACACCCCCACATTACACATATTACACCAAATACTACGCACATGTTACACCCCCACATTACACATATTACACCAAATACTACCCACATATTACACCCACACTTAACACATATTACACCAAATACTACGCACATATTACACCCCCACATTACACATATTACACCCACACATTACACATATTACACCCACACATTACACATATTACATCAAATACTACCCACATATTACACCCAAACTTAACACATATTACACCAAATACTACGCACATATTACACCCCCACATTACACATATTACACCCCCACATTAAACATATTACACCCACACATTACACATATTACACCAAATACTACCCACATATTACACCCACACTTAACACATATTACACCAAATACTACGCACATATTACACCCCCACATTACACATATTACATCCCCACATTACACATATTACACCCACACATTACACATATTACACCAAATACTACCCACATATTACACCCACACTTAACACATATTACACCAAATACTACGCACATATTACACCCCCACATTACACATATTACATCCCCACATTACACATATTACACCCACACATTACACATATTACACCAAATACTACCCACATATTACACCAAATACTACGCACATGTTACACCCCCACATTACGCATATTACACCAAATACTACACACATATTACACCCACACTTAACACATATTACACTAAATACTACGCAAATATTACACCCACACTTCACACATATTACGCCCACAGTTTACACATTACGCACACACACGCTGCAATATATTATGCTACTAAATAAAATATAGCAGTAGTTATAAATGTAAATGTATCTAATAATGTATGAATGTTATCAGGTACGAGGCGGACCCGAACGTGAAGATGCTAGTGCTCCTGGGCGAGGTTGGCGGTGTCGAGGAGTACCACGTGTGCCGCGCTGTCAGAGACGGAACTATCAAGAAGCCGGTCGTCGCCTGGTGCATCGGCACTTGCTCAGGTACGCTGAAACACCTCCAACGGTAAACATTGGCCTCCCCCTTTGAGGGGGGGGGGGGGTTGACGTAATCGCCACGCTTGGCAGGTGGCTTGGGGGTCGCAAAGGTGGTAGGTAGTACAATATACGCTGCTGCCCGTCTTCTTGTTTTAAACTCCACTCCAATGGGAGCGTTGAGACTGGGGAGTATATCCGGCAATTTATTTTATTGGTTACGACTACTTTTAGAATATATATATCATTATTAATACAATAGTTATTACCAATTATATTAAAAGTATAAAGAGGTATATAAGTCATAGGCGATATGATAGTGGAGGCAAAAGGTGAGCACACTCAATGTGTCAATTAGACATAACTTGAATCAGTAGCACACCACACACGGAAGCATTGACAGTGAGTGTCACTTCGTTTTAATTGTGTTAGTAATTAATCGCATCTGAACAATTTACAATACTATTATGTCAATTATCCAAATGCACAAAAAACTTCATCACATTTCATTCGTTAGTATAAATCAATTTCTGTGCCACTTGAAATCGCAGATTACTTAGTTGTTATATTACATGTCAGTGACAAGCTTCCACAAACAGGCTTCTAAGTTAGAAAAATAAACATATTGCTTTGGATCTTTATAAATGATATGCTCGACACTTAGAGTACATGTAAGTACAAAATAGATCTATAAATTAATCGGGGCTTAATTTGTTTAAAGAACGGAATACTCTTATCATATACCATCAGCCAAATATTCCCGCGGTAAGTATGGTTGCTAGTGCATCCTCCTCTTTTTGTCCGAACGCCCCAGAAGAAGGGCTATACTTTTCGAGAGATATACAGAGTGTCCAGAAATGGGGCAATCAATTTGTGAAAGAAAATAATGAAAAGGTCAACAATTTTAGTGCAATGGGTTAAACATTTTTTTCGTTATTTACCAGAAAATGCATGATTTTATTTAATAAACCAGGTAGGCACGCAATCAATACAAAGCAGTCTCTCCATAGGAGTAGGCACGATGGCACAGGGTTGATTAGAAACAGGTTTAAGACGATAAAAATATTTTTTATGTAATTCAAAATATAAATTTTTGCCGTATTTGACATCTTTTTCGGGGTCTTTACTATCAATACTATACATACCCTTTGGCTTGATATACCCTTTCCGGGACACCCAGTATACATACATATCTATGCAAGTATGTATGTATTTCTTTAGCATATCTATTTCTTTGGCACGGCCTACAGCTTAAACGGCACTATGGATTTTGTCTTATAATGTCATGTTAGATTTATCTTAGTTGTGGAAGTATCAAAGGCTATATATTTTTTTAAACCAATTTAAATGGTATCCGCCATCTGCCAGCTTTTGTATTTTTTAAAGATATCAATATGAGTATCAAATGATGATGGTCTTATATAAATAGATAGATAGACAATTCTTTATTGCGCACAACCAAACAGATACAAAAAGACTAAGACACAAATTTAATAAAACATGCAACAATGGGCGGCCTTATCGCTAAAAGCGATCTCTTCCAGGCAACCTTTGGATGGAGAGGAAAATAAAGAAGTTACAAAGAGGGTGTGCGCACTAGACATGAAAATATCTATGTATAAAATTTAATGACCATTACATTAGGTCTCGGTCGGGCTTTTTGTGCTTTTAATATACTAGTGGTACTAACAGTTTCGTTAATAAGTAACGTTCACCATCCTTAAGTGCATCAACGCTTACCATCACATTATTTTCGTGTACAGATATGTTCACGTCGGAAGTGCAGTTCGGTCACGCCGGTTCCCTTGCGGGATCCGCCCTCGAGAAGGCGGCAGTCAAGAACGCAGCCCTAAGGGCTCACGGAGTCACCGTCCCGGACTCCTTCGACGGCCTTGGCGCATCCGTGGCTCAGGTATTTTTTATCCAACCTAGTGAGTGAAGGTTTTTAACCAGTGTGTGTGGCTACGTGGAGTGTCTGGTTAGAATTGTATTCCCCCCATCTCCTCTCGTTGGGTGTCGTAAGAGGTGATTAAGCGAGAACAGGAAGACGGGCAGCAGCGTCTTTCTTTTGGATTTATCTTCCACCTATACTGCGATCCCCAAGCCGCCGTCAAGCGTGGGAATTATGGCAACCCCTCCCTTCTAAGGGGGAGGCCTTTGTTCAGCAGTGGACGTCTTCCGGCTGGTGACGATGAGTGAGTAATAGTAAGTGACGCTTGCCTATAGATAGCTGCATTGCACTGTCGCTCGTCACGTCAAGTCTCTTGTGTCCGGTAATTTCACCAGCTACAGTGCCCTTTACACCGGAACACATAAATGTTTACACACCGCTGCTTGGCGTTTGATCAGCCACCATTTTACGTATTTGGTTCAGATCACCATTTTACGTATTTGGTTCAGATCACCATTTTACGTATTTGGTTCAGATCACCATTTTACGTATTTGGTTCAGATCACCATTTTACGTATTTGGTTCAGATCACCATTTTACGTATTTGGTTCAGATCACCATTTTACGTATTTGGTTCAGATCACCATTTTACGTATTTGGTTCAGATCACCATTTTACGTATTTGGTTCAGATCACCATTTTACGTATTTGGTTTTATTTCCAACAACATCAATCATCATCATCAGCTGCCGAGATACGTCCACTTCTGAACAAAGGCCTCCTCCTTTGTAGATATTTCAAATGCTTTGAACCTTATTTTGTAGTGTATAAGTTTTATTTTGAAATGAAAGTTACAAATAGTGCAACTGCTACCATATTTGAGTGTTTTGTTCGTGTCTATTCATCAACCGTAACACGTCCACTGCTAATCAAAAGGCCTCCCCCTTAGAAGGGAGGGGTTGCAGGCGACTTGGGGATCGCTGTATAGGTGGTAGGTAATCCAATAGAAAGACGCTGCTGCCCGTCTTCTTGTTTTCCCTTAGTCGCCTCTTACGAACACCCAGCGGGAGGAGATGGGAGGGTGCTATTCTTTCCCGTACGTAAATAATAATTTAATAACGTAACGAGATCAATATGGGTATAAATGAAAGGTCTAAACAAGAGGAGTTGAAATATATACAGTATGTAAGGGGCCGTCCATTAATCACGTGAGGCTCGAAAGGGGGGGGGGGGGGGGTGTTCCGAAAAAATCACGAAATATCACCAGGAGGGGTATATTGAGACATTAGGGGTCGTCCATTAATCACGTGAGGTTCGAAAGGGGGGGGAGGGGATCCGAAAAAATCACGAAATATCACCAGCATATGGAGGGGTATAATGAAACATCACGTGTATTTATTTTTCGTTGAATGCACGATTTCTAAACCAAACAGCGGCACGTGGCCTTGACTCACCGTTGCCGGCAACGACTTCCCCTTCAACATTTAATCAGTTAAGTACCTGTATTTAAAGATAATATTCCGAAAAAATACACGTGATTTTGGATAGGGGGGGGGGGGGTAGTTTAAAAACCTCACCACATATCACCAGGAGGGGGGGAGGGGTTAAAAAGTTGCTAAAAAACATCACGTGATTAATGGACGACCCCTTACGTGTAATTATTTATTTTTCGTTGAATGCACGATTTCTAAACCAAACAGCGGCACGTGGCCTTGACTCACCGTTGCCGGCAACGAGTTCCCCTTCAACATTTAATCAGTTACCTGTATTTAAAGATAATATTCTGAAAATTTAAATATATGTAGTTTGTACAAAAAAATACACGTGATTTTGGATATGGGGGGGGGGGTAGCTCAAAACCTCACCACATATCACCAGGAGGGGGGGGGGAGGGGTTAAAAAGTTGCTAAAAAACATCACGTGATTAATGGATAACACAACGCAATTGAAACCGTGAAACTGGTTGACGGGTAGGGGAATTATAATTTAAAGGTACTCTTTTATCACTATTCATGCTGTTCATTTGATTTGTAATTTCAATGTAGGATATTATTATGTACAGTTAGTTAGTTAGTTAGTTAGTTATGACATTTCTTGGGATGTAATAAGCGAACCTCTGTGGTTACTTATACTACTTTATGTCCTCAGAGAAATCTCAACAACTTACATTTAAAATTACTAGTAATAATATCGTGTATTCAAATTAAAAGTACTAGCCGGCTAGTACTAGTACTACCCGCGGGGTGCCGGATTTGGAATTGCACCCCCCCCCCCCCCATCTCCTCTCGTTGGGTGTCGTAAGAGGCGACTAAGGGAAAACAGGAAGACGGGCAGCAGCGTCTATCTTTTAGATTTATCTTCCACCTATACTGCTATCTGCGAAGGGAGGGGTTGCCAAGCCGTATGGCAACCCCTCCATTCTAAGGGGGAGGCCTTTCTTCAGCAGTGGACGTCTATCGGCTGCTAATGATGATGATGATGATGAAATTAAAAGTAAAGTTATCCGCTTTAGTACTTTGCATGAATGGTCATAAAAAGGTTACTATTATAACGGGTGTAAGGGACATCGTACCGAAAACCGATACCAGGGATCCAGAACACGATTCTGAACATCCTAGTGTTGAAATTTTTCATCGGCTTTTTCATGAATTTCCAAAAAAAAATCACTTTTTTTAAATAAAATTACTATAACATCATTATTGGTATAATAATAAAGCCTAATTTTAATTTAAAAACAATTAATTAATTATTTGTGTTTTTGATTTATTTTTATTTATTTATTTATTCTTTATTCACAAAAACAGTGCATAGACAATTAATTACTAGGCAATTAATTAATAGGCAATTAACTATTATTATTTTAGAAAATTAGCAATTTAATTTGAAAAATAAACATTATTCCGCATATATTCATTACATGCTCGAAAATTAATAAGTTAGTCATTTGTCATTTACCATATAAATGGTTACTGTAATGTTGTAACGGACATTATTTGAAGTCTTATAAATTTTTTTTTGGTACGATGTCCTTTACACCCTGTATTATCCTCCACCCACCAATCAACCAGTTTCACGGATTGTATTGCGTTGTGTTACGAGTACATACTGTATACATGTGTATACGTTTTATGTATGCAAGTATAGTGAGTTTCACGAATGTGTTCCCTTCGGGGTTACGTTGGTCATCCTGTTTGTCAGAGACGATCGTGTGTGTCAAAATGTTTTTGTTTTTCAACATTATTCGCTAATTAAATAAACGACAAAATCATGTCTAAGACATTGAGAAGTAGTGAAAGATAACTATTTAAAAAGATGAAAAGGTTTTGTGCGCTTGAAAATCTCACCAAAGAACTTTAATTACCTTAGAACAAGTAAGATCCTGAGTTGCCGCCATTTCAGGTAGGTAAAATAATGTTACCAGGGCTATGTTTTAATTCCATGTTTTCCCAAGTAAATAAATGATCAAAATTATAAATGGTAAACGATTTATGTCCTTACGTTATTGACATGATTGTATTTATCCGTTCAATTGGCCACAACAGCCAAGCCAAACCTTATGAGAGCATAAAATGATTGAAAATGATTTCTGTCTTTAATTCTATGTATTTAACCTGTATAAATCGCAAAATATAAATTAGGGTACTGAGTATTTACGTAATTTTGGACTAGTGAATACATCCGTGTATTTTATAATAGAGCGTATTTGCCCTATATTGAGGGTAAATATTTTTAAATTTAATGACAACACTTAATTTAATTATACCAACATAACCACGAAGGGAACTCTTGCGTGAAACGCACTCTATAATGTATTTTAAAATCTTTTTGTATATTCGCAGTCGGATTTTTTGTGATGTTATTTTTCATACCTACTTATATACTAATTGCTTTTTTTTTTCTTATGACGCAGGTGTATCAGAAGTTAGTTAAAGAAGGCAAGATTATTGTGAAGGAGGAAGTGGAACCACCCAAGGTGCCGATGGACTACGATTGGGCTCGGGTAAGTTGGTCTTCTGTTGTTGGTGACTATCGATTGGGCCCGGTAGGTAACCACCAGGTCGCATTTCGACCCTGGATCCTTTGTGCTTGCCCTAGCAATTATTTTATTGCTGGCGTATCGTATCATTGAAGTGGCAATGGGCAGGCCACATCGCTCGAAGAACCGATAACCGTTGGGGAAGAAAGGTTCTCGAGTGGCGACCACGAACCGGAAGACGCAGCTTTGGCAGGCCTCCCACTAGGTGGACAGACGACATTGTGCGCGTCGCAGGTAACCGGTGGATGCAAATAGCCAATTGTCGTTCATTGTGGCGTTCTAAGGGGGAGGCCTATGTCCAGCAGTGGACGTCTTCCGGCTGATGATGATGATGATGGCGTATTGACGAGTTCCTTAAAGTACGCCACGATTTCCACAAAAAAAAATAGAAGTCTTTGGTCAAACGGGGAACTTGCATAATTTTAATTTTTACCCGAATTCCCCAGAAAGAGGATTATGTTTTTCTAGAGTTTGTATGTATATCTATTTCTTGGGCACGGTCTACAGACTAATCGGTTTGATGGATTTTGATTTATAATATGTCGTTAGATTCTTCTTAATGGTTAGGGTGACATTGGCTATATATTTTGTTTTTACTTCCAAATATATCAATATGGGTATGAAATTAAAGTTATATACGAGACATGTAGGATACATAATTCCAATTCCATAAGTCTTGGAAGTCGCAGTATAATGTGAGTTATGGATATCAAACAGGAGACGTCTTAGTCGCCTCCTACGACGCCCTACGAGATAAGGTGGCAACTACGTAAAGCTGGTTTCAGACTACACTATAATATAATAGCATATAGTATATAGCTCATAGCACAACAATATCGCGCACCATACATTGTTATGGACACGTTCACACTGTACTGTACTATATATTATTGGCTTACTATACGCTATAAATTGGTGCGATGTGCTGAGTTTATGCTGTGCTATATCACGCGCCGCCCTCTTCTTCCTCCCTCACCCCCGGCAAATGCTTGCTATAATATCGCGTAATGTAAACGCCTTGCTATATAGTATAGCATTAGGTCCTTCTTTGCTATACTATATAGCACAATAGTATATCGGTCTGAAACCCGCTTAAGGGTTTATAAAAAAAAATTGTATTTTCTATTAAATACGTCTAATATAATAGTTTTCATCATCAGCAGCTAAAAGACTTTCACTGGTGAACAAAGGCCTCCCCCTTAGAAGGGAGGGGTTGCCATAATCCCCACGCTTGACAGGCGGCTTGGGGATCGCAGTATAGGTGCTAGGTAATCTAATAGTTAGATCCCCTTCGTAAGTTCCTCAAAGAAGCGTCGAAACGCTACTTTGAATCCGCGTCCCTTCACGCGAACAGTTTAATCCGCGCCGCCGCCGATTACGCCCCTAGTCCTTCTGACTCGCGCCGCAGACCACGGCACGTACTGCTCGACCCTCCTGACCCCATGACGGTCCTATTGGACCGGGATGCGCCGACCCCTCCCCGACAACCGTATGCTACACTAGCTATCAGACACCGGTCTCGCCGGCGAGGCCGAAGGGTCGTACGTATGCGGCCTCAACGACGTGCATCACCCCACTGAGTTTCTTGCCGGTTCTTCTCAGTGGGGGCGCGTTGTGAACCGGTGGTAAACTCAGCCCTCTCTTAAGCGACAGCCCAAGCCGAGGCCGTGCCTCCCTGAGGTGCCCTTGAGCTCGTCGCTACTTCTGCCGTAAAGGCTAGAGCGCTTCAAGCGCTCGCCTCCTATTGTCCGGTGAAGCTGTAATGGCCATCTGCGACCAACAGCGTCCATCATTCCCAAAAAAAAAAAACCTTGCTGCCTGTCTTCTTGTTTTCCCATAGTCGTCTCTTACGGACACCCAACGGGAGGAGATAGGTGGGTGCTATTGTTACCCGGACATTCCCACGGTAAATCATAATTTTACCTAGATGCTAATACAAGCAGCTAACTTGCCATAGGAAGACATGCTGCCCCCAATATTTCGGTGTTTTTCTTTTTGTATGGTTAGTGGTGGTGTTATCAGAGATTTCAAGCTGCCCTTAGGCCTTTCACTTAGCTTAACGACCAGCCGGGACCGCTGTTTGTATCTCAGTGCAACTTGTCGCTTTACCTTGAAGAGAAAATGTGGCCAAAGGGATATTTAGAAGATTTGTTAATTTTAAGCCAAAAAGGACCTAATGGCCTTGGAATCATCTTGGAATAGCCAGACTAAGTGGAAAAAATCTTAACAAGGTGTAAATTGTGCTATTCGTAACTTACCTGGCTTTAGAGACTCGCGCCCGATTTCCGAAAGGCTGATCAACGCAAAAATCAACTAACTAGATGTCAAATCTCCTGTCAAGTGTATTTTGGGTTGCAGAAAGCATGGTCAACTATTTTAATTTGAACATCCTGTCAGTTGACACGGCTGTTAAAATTTGCTTCAGAAACTTCATGTCAACGCCAATTTGGGTTTCTGAAAGGCTAATTAAGCCATGATCATAGATTATTCTCTTGTCAAATACAATGTCAACTAATCGGTGTTGGTCGACAAATTAAGTATTACATTATACTATTTGTTTTGGATAATCTACTAGTTTATGACAGATTACGTAATTATTAGGTATAAAATATCCTTTGCAACAACAAAGATACCAAGATTGGATTAACAATTGCTACTTTTGAAATTTACGATAGTGAAATGCGCACTCCACATCCGCGCGGGATGAGGGCCAGCGAAATAAGAGTGTGGAGCCGCTTGACAATTAAAAATATTTTGTCTATGGGGTACCACTGGTGCTTTTTCTTCGAATCGTGACACATGGTGAAGGACAAAAAATACTCTGTTTCTTTCTATCACATTTAACATTTATTATATAAATGCATTATTTTCTTGTGCGAATGAGAAAGAAAGGGTCCAATCCCTCCTGTAGATCCTCCATCTATGGTTACAGATTATAATATTTTTGAATTGAATGAGCTATTGAATGAAATATTGAACTAAATAGGCAATGTAGCCATACTTAAATAATGTTCTTCATGTCAAGTTAAAATGATCATAGATTAGTAAATTTTTCTTTAATAAACGTTTCAGAAACCCGAATTGATTTGAACAAGCTGTCAAGTTAACAGCCATGTTAGTTGAATATCCATTTGAATAGCCTTTCAGAAACCGGGCGTCGGTGTAGTTCGATTTCGTGTAGGATCTTTTTATATAAATAATGTATTTGTGCTATAGAGTCCAAAGTTACTTGAAATAAATATATTATTATTATTACGTGCTCTCCGAAGCACGGAGACGCTCAGTTGAAATGCCACTGAACGGTCACCCATCTAAGGATATTTCGGTGTTAAAACCAGTTTATTGTCAACAGAAATTGGGCATAATCCGCAAGCCGGCGGCCTTCATCAGCACGATATGTGACGAGCGTGGTCAAGAGCTCTCGTACTGCGGCGTGCCCATCACCCAGGTCTTGGAGCGACAGCTGGGCGTCGGAGGCACCATCAGTTTGCTATGGTGAGTGATATAGGACACCATGCGGGAATAATGTGACCAAGTATTACAGGCTATTGATATGGTATTTATTTTTACATTTTAGCGTAAAAATTATAAAGACTAGCACAATAACTGCCGCACCTACAAACGTCAATTATAGTTAGTTATCATTAAGCCACTTTTTAAAATTATATTATTTTGACACTCGAATCCAAATAATACTTAATACGCTAATAGTAAGTAGATATATCAATAATCTCGTAATTGATAAGGGCTCATCCATTAATCACGTGATTTTTTTTAGCAACTTTTTGACCCCTCCAACCTCCTGGTGATATGTGGCGAGGTTTTAAAACTATCCCCTCCCCCCTACCCAAAATCACGTGTAACGTGTATTTTTTGTATAAACTACACACATCAAAAGTGTCTAGGGATCAACATATATTTTTGCAATAACTTTTCTCCTGATTGATATTAATTAAAATTTTCTTTAAGGATTCATCAAATAAAGTGTTTTCGTTTGTCACAGTAACGATAAACCAAGTCACCTTTGCATTAATAAACAAATTTGCCATTTTCCTAATAAAGGGATTTTTGACATTTGAACCACTAACACAAAAGTTCGAAAAAAAGACTGAAATAACAGTTTTCTTTAAAATTTTATTGGGTAACTTAAACAATTAATAATCCGTGTTTCTACCGCGAACACTAACAACACAAGAACATCGGTTTGGCATACTCAAAATGAGTTCATCCAAATCACGCTGTGGAATGGCCGCCCATGTTCGTTGCAACAACAAAAAAAGGTCTTCTTGCGACTGGATACCCTCCATATTCGGCAGAGCTCTTCTCTGTAGCATATCCCATGCATGCTCAATCGGGTTCAAGTCTGGCGACTGAGCAGGCCAGGGCAGGACATTGATGTTAGCTGCGGCGAGAGTCTGTCTTACAACTCTTGCGATGTGCGGTCGTGCATTATCATGCATTAACTGAAATAAGGGACCGATTTGCACTTGTAGAGGAACGATGACGTCTGATACAATCGTCTCAGCATAAATTTGAGCGTTGAGGTTGCCTCTGATCCAAATCAACTCAGTTCTTCCGCCGATCCAAATACCCGCCCATACCATGATGGTTCCACCACTATAAGGATGGACTTCCTGGCAGGATTTTAATCGCTGTTGGCGTCCAGGGGTTCTCCAGTGTCGTATACGTCTTGTATCCGGTCTCATACCAAAACGAGACTCATCAGAAAAGCACACGAAACGCCATTGTTCTTCTGCCCATTTTTTTGCCCAAAAATGCTTGATCCCTAGACACTTTTGATGTGTGTATATTGAAATTTTCGGAATATTATCTTTAAATACAGGTAACTGATTAAATGTGGAAGGGGAAGTCGTTGCCGGCAACGGTGAGTCAAGCTGTTTGGTTTGAAAATCGTGCAATCAACGAAAAATAAATACACGTGATGTCTCATTATACCCCTCCTGGTGATATTTCGTGATTTTTTTGGAACCCCTCCCCCCCTCCTTTCAAGAATCATGTGATTAATGGACGCCCCCTAATCAAAAATAATCCATAACAGGCTCCGGGAGTCGGAATAAATAGAAACAAAAAAATGACTTAATAGGAATTAAAGTTAATTGACATTTGTGAGTGCGGCAGGAAGGTCGTCAGTGCAAAAGTGGCTTAAGCCACATATTGTCGTATGAAGAGATATGTAGGAAAAATAATATGAAACTTTCTATATTTATGCATATTTTTTGAAAGCCTTACTCAGCTTAAATGCCACTCCTTTTTAGTTCAAATTAAAGATTTTATTAAACTGTAGTACATTAATTCAAAGTTTATTCATACCCTCCCCTCCCCTTTTTTGTTGGCGGCCTCAAACAGCACAGCATATCTCCAAACGCACCACAGAAGTTACTAGATTTGAAGGGCCCTATATATAGATTTCTACTATTAAACTTGTTTCTAGGCAAGAGTAATACATAGTTGCACGTGCTTCTACGTCTAAGTGACCGGAAGTACACCCGCTATAGGCTTGCATGAGTCTAATAAAGTAATCCCCACCAGGTTCCAACGCGAGCTGCCGGAGTGGGCGTGCAAGTTCTTCGAGCTGGTGTTGATAGTGACGGCGGACCATGGACCCGCCGTATCCGGAGCTCACAACACTATGGTCACGGCTCGCGCCGGCAAGGACCTCATATCATCTGTCGTCAGCGGTCTGCTTACCATAGTGAGTACAGCCTCAAGCCTATAATGATTTGTACTACACACATCAAAAGTGTCTAGGGATCAACATATATTTTTGCAATAACTTTTCTCCTGATTGATATTAATTAAAATTTTCTTTAAGGATTCATCAAATAAAGTGTTTTCGTTTGTCACAGTAACGATAAACCAAGTCACCTTTGCATTAATAAAGAAATTTGCCATTTTCCTAATAAAGGGATTTTTGACATTTGAACCACTAACACAAAAGTTCGAAAAAAAGACTGAAATAACAGTTTTCTTTAAAATTTTATTGGGTAACTTAAACAATTAATAATCCGTGTTTCTACCGCGAACACTAACAACACAAGAACATCGGTTTGGCATACTCAAAATGAGTTCATCCAAATCACGCTGTGGAATGGCCGCCCATGTTCGTTGCAACAACAAAAAAAGGTCTTCTTGCGACTGGATACCCTCCATATTCGGCAGAGCTCTTCTCTGTAGCATATCCCATGCATGCTCAATCGGGTTCAAGTCTGGCGACTGAGCAGGCCAGGGCAGGACATTGATGTTAGCTGCGGCGAGAGTCTGTCTTACAACTCTTGCGGTGTGCGGTCGTGCATTATCATGCATTAACTGAAATAAGGGACCGATTTGCACTTGTAGAGGAACGATGACGTCTGATACAATCGTCTCAGCATAAATTTGAGCGTTGAGGTTGCCTCTGATCCAAATCAACTCAGTTCTTCCGCCGATCCAAATACCCGCCCATACCATGATGGTTCCACCACTATAAGGATGGACTTCCTGGCAGGATTTTAATCGCTGTTGGCGTCCAGGGGTTCTCCAGTGTCGTATACGTCTTGTATCCGGTCTCATACCAAAACGAGACTCATCAGAAAAGCACACGAAACGCCATTGTTCTTCTGCCCAATTTCTGTGTTCAAGAGCCCATTGATATCGAATCCTACGATTGTGCATTGCTATAGGTGGTACCCGTAGCGGTCTTCGGGAATGAAGGTTCACTTCATGCAAGCGGTTTCTGACTGTTTGGTCGCTAATTAAGTTCCCTGAAGAGTGATGAAGCCTCACGGCTAACATCATGGCAGTTATTGTTGGAGCTCTTCGAGTTAAGATTTGAATATATCGGTCTTGTCTCCGTGTGGTGCAGCGATACCGTCCTCCATGGCGCTCAGCCACGGTACCAGTGCTTCGGTAACGTGTCCAAAGTCGACTGATAACACTCTGACTTGTATTCAGAGCTAAAGCCACAGTACGTTGCCGGGAACCAGCTTCTATCATTCCCACGGCTCTGAGCATTTCTTCCCTGCTTAAATGACGTCGCCGCTCCATAATAACGTTGGTTTTAATCAGTAGTAGGGAAACAGTAGCACTAATAATGTCTTCAATGCGTTGTATGTTTTTATAGGGAAAATATTGACAGCTGATTTTCATCTTTTACTCGAATTTGATTCACAGTTCCTGATTAAAATTATGAAATGCACCAAAAAGGATCCATATAAATTTATAAAATCATAAATTTATTACAAAGCCACATCTCAATCTCAAGAAATCCGCTTAAAAATGCTTGATCCCTAGACACTTTTGATGTGTGTATATACTTTGTCCATTTTATTATTGTTTTTTTTTTACAGCTGACGCCCATGAAGTTTCGTATTGTTAAAGTTACTAATTCACAGAAATAATATTGTACTTCATGGACGCGTACCGCACTTTAGTGAGTTGCCACACATAACGATTACTACGATTGCGCCACAGATTACAAATAATCGATAGAAATAAATGCGTTTTCATTACTTTCGTCTTGTTTACATTAACTTTAATTAATTTTATTTTGAGGGCCTCATGCATAATATAACAAAGAAAGACAACAAATTTTTAAGGTTGAAACAACAACGATGATTCTGACGACTCATGTTAATACATGAGTCGTCAGAATCATTGTTTATACTAGATTCGTCCGTTAAGGAGTCTTCAGTAATATTGATGATTAGCTCTTGTGCGCATAAATTATAATATATTCGTAGGTGTCCCGGCTCGTATTCATATTTAAAACTACGTTTAATTTTACAATAATAACATTTATTTTCATATATCTACTTTTCATGTATCTACAAACAAACTGATTTATATTTATTAACAAAAAAAAATATTTCATCGATTGTACATTTTTTGATATCGATTATTTCGATTACTTACTATGTTCACGTTCCTATAAACGTCAAACGTCGAGCTGTCAAAAAACCAATAATATAATGGACAAAGTATATTTGAATTATTTTGTCCGTGCAGTTTGGGTCATAAATAATCGGAGAAGTGAAGCGAGTATTTCGCTCTCTCTTCCACTCACGGGCCTTATGGGCGGACATAGTGATGCGCATTATTGTTGTCGATAAGCTTTATCGATAGTGTATTTAGTTTTATCATTTTGTAACCTTTCGGGATCGATATTCATTTCAGTGAAAAATTTTAAAACATTGTTCATAACAACACGTGCTTGTGCTGGTATATTGGTGCAGGCAAAATATTATTTTGAATAAATTCTGCCGTTTTGGTACAAAAAAAAGGAGTAGCCATTGTGTGACTAAAGAAATTCAAAGAGCGAATGCACAAAAACACATTTCTCTTTGACATATGTACTTAATTTGCAGGTAGGTACAACAAATGACTCATAACATAACAATGTCTCACCACCCTTTGTATACCGCTCCGCCGCCATGTACCTGCCTTCTATGAGTCATTTGTTTTTATCGATAATGGCGTTGTGCCCGCGCAACATGCTCACCGCCCTAGCCGGGCTGAGGCCGAGCTATGATTTATGACCCAAACTGCACTGACAAAATAATTCTACTATAGTATACATAGTGGCGTGCACAGAGGGTAGGCAAAGAAACGTACTCGGCTTGTTTAACCTATATACCATTTTAAATATCCATAAGTTAGCAGATTCTATAGACATATTAAATTGCATTTAAAAACTGTAATAAGATTATTCAGCGGGTCCATACACACGAAAAGAGTTTTGCTTGCCTACCCTACGATTTCTATAAATAATCTTAATTTAAAAACATTTTGTACTGACATGGTATTAACGTGATGTTTTTAAATGTAAATAGATACGTCTGTAATTCAATAACACGTCCACTGCTAAACAAAAGGCCTCCCCCTTAGAAGGGAGGGGTTGCCATAATTCCCACGCTTGACGGCGGCTTGGGGATCGCAGTATAGGTGGAAGATAAATCCAAAAGAAAGACGCTGCTGCCAGTCTTCCTGTTCTCGCTTAGTCGCCTCTTACGACACCCAACGAGAGGAGATGGGGGGATGTCATTCTAACCCGGCACTCCGATGACATCGTATTAGTATTATATTGCGCGTATTGTATCGTCGCAATCTCAGGGCGAACGTTTCGGTGGCGCGTTGGACCGCGCCGCGGCCGACTTCTGTGCGGCGTACGACCGCGGCCAACATCCGCAAGAGTTCGTCAACGAGAAACGCGCCAAGGGCGAGCTAATCATGGGCATCGGACACAAGTACGTATATACATAGGATAGGTACTATCGCGGACATGAACGGTGTACCAGCTTACAATCAAAATTGTTTCAACAACATTACGTGCGCTTATCTCGCCCGCATATATTTAGGGCTGGCTTGAGCAAGCGATTGTCCTAAAGGTGGTACGCCGTTCGTGACCGCGAGAGTACATTAAATGTTAAAGATAACAGAATTCACTAAACGGAAACATACTTTTTTTTTTTAAATGATATTAATGTTTACCTGAACCGCGATTAAACCGAAATAACAAATCAAAAAATCATTTAAAAAAAAAATTGAACCGACTTCAATATCACTGAAAAGTATAAAATCATTTAAATATTATTGAAGTTGGTGTTAGCTTACCGGCTGTGTATATTTGGCACCAACTTAACCAATAACATTTAAATTATTTTATACTTTTCACTGATATTAAAGTCGGTTCAATTTAAAAAAAAAAAAATTATTTTAAACTTTATAGTGATATTTTCATATATAAAGAGTGAACCATCGAAGACCGTAAAATGATTTAGGTAGGTTATGATCACATTATCGTCTACATAGTTTTACATAATTCATGTTTCTTCAGAAAAAAATATCCGGTCGTAATGAAACTTGCATGGAATCATCATAGTAGTTTACTCTCTCGAATAAAAAAAGAATCATCGAAATTGGTTCATAATTGTCAGAGCAATGTAATGGGGAACATCAGTTTTATGGTTTTTACCAGATAAATTCCTCCACATATTCATGGTGCTCCAGGAAGTTGTTATCCGGTTGTGATAAAATTCATACAGATTCAATACAGTGGTTTCATCTTTCGAATAAAAAAAGAATCATTGAAATTGGTAAATATTTGCCAGAATTATGACCATTTTTGTCTTTAAAAAGCGACATAAAGTCATCTATATAGGCTTTCCTGCAGCTTTCCTGCGCAGTCACCATTCTTGTTTTTTCAGGAACTACTTATTACTAAGCAATATTTTTTTTTTGGGACCCAATCAATGGATTGATCTACAACTAAATTTAATAAAAAAAAAATCAATGGATTGAAGAATGGATGGAAGAAAGATTTTTCAAATCGGTTCATGATTGCCAGAGTTATGCGCGAACATACATAAAAAAAAATATACAGACGAATTGAGAACCTCCTCCTTTTTGAAGTCGGTTAAAAAAAAGTAGACAGCCACTATTGGTATCGGTATTGGTATAACGGGCTGGTGTCCGCAACTCCACGTCAAAGCGCGTATTTTGCGTGCGGTAGACAGCCACTATTTTATTGAACTAATCAATGGGTTAAATGATAAAGATAAAATCTGTCGAATAAACATTGCATCTTAGAATTGAAGTAGACTAATTTTACCTATCTATATGGCCAATCAAATATTTCTTCTTACACTACATTACTTCCACTAATGTATCTACAGCCGTCGGCACGTAACTTCAACGGCAAGATTCGTTAGATGCGGAAAAGTTATTTTTAGGTCTCTGTGGTTATCAAGCGGGACGCTGGGAACAGGGTAACATCGTTCCCAGTGGCGTGCACAGACTTTTTGATCAGGGTAGGCAAAAAAGCAAATTTCTTAGATCTCTAGAGTCGTAGGGTAACAGTCTTTTTGTTTGTACGTATTGACACATAAGTAAGTCTATTTATTTGTACTTACTGATGGTTTTTTGAATAAATGAGTCACATCTATCTCTTGTTATAGGCCTAGACGACAAACTGAATTAAGATTTTTTTTGTTAGATGGAGCTTTACTAACTTACTGAGCTGAATTACCGACATGGGCATTTTTTTTAAACGTCGCCTGGGCCTTTAACAAGTTATAGATGGCGTTAACACAGAATTATTTATATTTTTGTTGACTCATTATTGCATTATTGCTCAAATATTCCTAAGTATATTCTATTTCACTCCCATAACTAAAACGAATCTTACGATTATGTAGGAAGTACCTAAGTATATTAAATTAAAATCCATGCAGCCATGGATTTTAATTTAATATGCCGCAGACCGTGTTAAAAAAATAAACATACCTACTATCGAAAAATATAATCCTATTTGGATAGTCGAAGAGAAATAAACATACCTACCTATCAATATGACTGTGAGTTACTTGTCTTGTAGATACGTACTAAGATGATTAAAACACATTACAACACGCAACAGTAGAAAGATATGTATATTTACGGCTAAGCTACAACATGTATAAATTAAACTATAATAAGTGTGGACGCCAGGAGAGTTTTTTTATTGTTTGAACTCTTCCAAAACCAAAATCCCGGCCAGCTAGGTCTCTCAGGATATAAGATAACTTTCTCTTTTAGTTATACAAATCCAGAAAGGGGCATATCCTTAGTCTGGAAGACAAAGGAAAAGCAATTACGACTTGTTTGTTTTGAATTAATACAACTCACCGCCTTTGTGCACTATAGCTTTAGTTAAAATAGCTAAATTATTATCTTTCGCAAAGTACAACCTACGTGCTCACACGTCCTCTTTTCTTTTTCGTTCCTTATTATATACCCGCACCGCTTTATATTCTATTAAATAATTTAAAAAACATTACAAAAAGAAACTTCGATTCTAAGAGGATACGAACTCGCGTCTCGTGATTCGCTTCCGAACGCCTAACAAAATGATCTGCGACTGCGATATCTAAGCGCGTAAAATTAGCATTCATGTCGTAACATAAATATCTATCGGGACTAAACTATATTGAAATGTCACTTTTGGTAGGCAGTGTCTCTCTGTGTCTCTGTCCTTTGTCTGTGTGCGTGATATTTCTTCTATTATACATGTCAGATTATTTATGGGTGCGTGTATCGGTGTGAGTCTGTGTGCAAGAAATCTTTTTGAATGTGTGAAAATTGAGGCAACGCCGTATCGTGTCTTTGCGTGGCCCGCGCGCAAAATATATTTATGAGTAGATAGATATAGTACAGTGCATTTATGTTAAGTTCGTCGCGCATAGGTGATTGATTTCAAACATTTTGCGTGCTTTTGTTTATTTACTATGGTGAAATAATTGAAAACGAAATATTACTATGCACACTTTATATTGATATGTCTGATTGGGAAAATCACAGGGTAGGCAAACACTTTTTGCCTATATGGACTGCACGCCACTGATCGTTCCGGGCGCGCTATTGGTTAGCCGGTCGAGCCTTGCTCCCCGCAACTCGTCTACGTCCCGTTCGCTCCCGAGTACACTTGCGTGCACTAAAATAGTTCAGTTTGTTTTTGTTATGTATTTGTTACAAGTTTTTGAAAATGTTATTTTATCACTCTAAGTAGATTCCGACTTTTAATCCTGCAAACTGTCGACCGCCAAGCATTAAATCAGTAATTACTTTCTCACAATATTTTATTTTAAAATACATTTCTTAAGTAAGTTAAACTTTATGAATTTCATTTATTACATCTCATTATATTTCAATCATTCCTCTGTTTTCCTTATTTTTACGACATAACCAAAAGTATGGTAATAAAATTGCAATATATTATATTGACCATGTTTTGTTGCAACTAAGTGCACTTGCGCGAACGAACTTTCCCCCACTACGCCAAAATCTTGCCAACTTACGTGCCGAGGATTATATCTGTATAGGTACGCGAACTTCAGGTCAATAATATTAAATTGTCCAATATTTCATATTCAACCTTACATATATTTATTGATCTTGCGTCGCTTACCTTAAGGCGAAAATACCAATAAATAAATATTACCATATGTTTACAGGGTGAAATCGATCAACAACCCGGACTCGCGCGTCCGTGAGCTGAAGGCGTACGTGACGTCGCGCTGGCCCGCGTGGCCCGTCACGCGGTACGCCCTCGACGTGGAAGCCATCACGACCCGCAAGAAGCCCAACCTCATCCTGAACGTGGACGGTATCGTCGCCGCCGCGATGGTCGACCTGTTCAGACACACGCAGCTCTTCACGCAGTGAGTATCAACCAATGATAACTATCCAAAGAAACACCAAAGTTCACCCAAATTGGGTGGAGCAGTAAGTCACGCGTCGGTAAAATGTAACGAAAGTGAAATGTGCCTTTGAAAATCAAGTAAAATGCCTTCATGCGTATTTAGGAAATGCACAAAGTACTGTACAAAAGTAGATAATAAGGAAAGGATATCATACCTTAACTATACAGGGTGTAACATCGTACCGAAAAAAAATTATAAAGACGTCAAATAATGTCCATTACAACATTACAGTAACCATTTATATGGTAAATGACAAATGACTAACTTATTAATTTTTGAGCATGTAATGAATATATGCGGAATAATGTTTATTTTTCAAATTACATTGCCAATTATCTAAAATAATAATAGTTAATTGCATATTAATTAATTGCCTATGCACTGTTTTTGTGCATATAGAATAAATAACTAAATAATAAAAAAAAAACAAATAATTAAATTATTGTTTTTAAATTAAAATTAGGCTTTACCAATAATGATGTTATACTAATTTTATTTAAAAAAAATGAATTTTTTTTTGGAAATTCATGAAAAAGCCGATGAAAAATTTCAACACTAGGATGTTCAGAATCATGTTCTGGATTCCTGGTATCGGTTTTCGGTACGATGTCCCTTACAGCCGTTATATGAGAAAATATTTTAGCTACATGACTCACATTGTTTTGGCGCAAGATTAGTTCAGCCGATAGACGTCCGCTGCTGAACAAAGGCCTCCCCCTTTGAAGGGAGGGGTTGCAATAATCCTTAAGCTTGGCAGGCGGCTTGGAGATCGCAGTATAGGTGGAAGATAAATCCAAAATAAAGCTATTTATTTTCAAGTCACCGGCTGAGAAAAATATTTTTGTCGATAGAAGTGTCGCGGATCTTACCACGGTATTTTTTTGACATTTTTGATTATCAGCCAAAAACTTTGTGACATAAACCATAATAAAGATCTTTGTCGAGATGTACAAATGAAGCACTTTGAATTTTGATTTCATTTTTGATGAGGTTGGGTAAATAAGATCTAAAACTATTCCAAGTTTCAAATTGATAGCGTCAGTGGTTCCTGAAATATATAGATGTGACAGACAGACAGACGAAGTCAGACCTTCCTTTCCTACCTTCTAGGTATGGAAGCCTAAAAACCCTACGTAACGATTTTGCATAGTTCACGCATTAATAGGCAACACAATATCAATAAATCTGTGGTTTTAAATAACAGATTGCACTGATTCCAAAAATGCATCTCATTTTCATAATAATAGAGAGATTTTCGTGATATTTAAGCAATTAAATTACTCAAATACAACTAATCGCCATTTTATAATAAACGCTGCTCAGAGTGAATGACGTCAATCCTGTGTAAATAAACAACTGTCAAACTGTCATCTCAACTTTTTCTTTCATACAATGATTCACTTTTAACTTTTATACCTAGACAGATGTTTATTTACACCGCCGTAGTGACGTCACAACATGGCGCCTTGTACCGGCCATCGTTATGGAACGAAATTCAAACTCTATTTTAAAAATTGAAAATATTGCTATTAATTGTAAACTTAATACAAAAATATGATTATTTTCGGCATTAGTAGACCCGTAAGTACATTATAGAGTATTTTTTCAAAATTAGTCATCATGCCTATTGCAACGCTCTATATCTCAGGGAGGAAGGTAACAACTACATCCAGATGGGCTCCATCAACGCCCTGTTCGTACTAGGCCGCACCATCGGCCTGGTGGGCCACTACCTCGACCAGAAGCGTATGAAGCAGCCACTATACAGACACCCGTGGGACGACATCACCTACATGTCGCCACTCAACTGAACTACCACCCCAAGACACGTGTTAGGTTAGTATACAATACTCAAACTCAAAAATAGTTTATTTCAAATAGGCTTAACGCTAGCACTTTTGAAAGGTCATGTATTTTTTTTTTAAAAAGCTACCACCGGATCACAACGCGGGCCTCAACTGAGAAGATCCGGCAAGAAACTCAGCGGGCTTGTAATTTTTTTTTTTTTTTTTTTTTCAATAATTAATACCAGTCCTTGTTTATGTCCCACTGCTGGGCACGGGCCTCCTTTCAAGGTGAAGGGGCTTAGGTAGGCCATAGTCCACCACGATGGCCAAGTGCGGGTCGGCGGACTTCGCACGTCATTCAAAAGCTAGTTAGGCTTTCTCAGACATGCAGGTTTCCTCACGATGTTTTCCTTCACCGAAAGCTAGTAACAATCGCACAACGACGATTCGCACATGATTAATTAAGGAAATCAGAGGTGCGAGCCGGGGTTCGAACCTGCGCACCTTGGTTCCAAGGCAAGCGCTCGCCCACTGAGCTGTTACAACTTCCGAGCAACCAGTATACAAGCTGTTCATCAAAATAGGACACCTGTTTAAATAGATGAATCAACAGCATAGAGTTTATATATTAAGAATAGAGTACGCGTTTGTCTATGGTCCCCTTAAACAAATCGTAGGCAGGTTTCTTTAGTCCTTCCTCAAAGAGGCAGGTGAACTATTTAAAGTAATATTGATATCTAAGTGACTAGTAGTGGTGGGTTTGATCTGTCACAAACGCAAATGTCTATAAATACTACTGACGGTTAAGTACCTATTGTCGTGTACCTGATATTTATATACACTCCAAACCAAATAAGCTTGAACGCGATTACAACTTGATTATGCAGTCATAAAACACCCTCGCTGTATAGTTGACCGTTAACGCGGCAGCAAAAAAAAGCTTGGTAATACAAAGTTGTTTTTGTTGTGTGTGACGCGCCTAGTTGACAATGTATGCGTTATGTAGTTATTGAGCCGCAAACGAACTTGTTATCGCGTTCAAGCTTATTTGGGATGGAGTGTATTTTGATGTAATAAAGTAATAAATTTTATTTCACAAGAATTTACACATTTTCGCAATTATAAATAAACAGTTTTGTAGGTGTATCTTAATTAAATAAAAATTACAAAAAGGCACCCGAACTAGGAGATTCCTGTATCTCAGGTACCACCAATAACCCACCCTCAAGGTAGATACACTAAGTACTATAAAGTTGTATGTACGTACGATAGCAAGTATATCAGAAAAGGAGACTTTATACAATGCAAAATAATATATCAACTTAAAGAAAAATAATACGAAAATATATGTTTTCTTGTGTGTAGGTATTTAAATTTTAGTAAATATAACTGTCCTACGGTTCTTACTTGAAAATAAGCATTCTATAGTACTGGTACTTATACATATTCTAAGCATTTCATTCTTTTAAACAGTTGTCCTATTTTCGTGGACTCCCGGTATATGGGGGCTTGTTGACGGACACAAATACGTATTGTATTTGTGTCCGTCAACAAGCCCCCATTCTGAGTGTTTCTATATAGAAACACTCAGAATGGGGAGACTCACTCAGAGAATATTCTCTGATTGGTTCGACGTTTGCTAAATATAATACCTTATATTATTATTTGTAGCCATCGATATACTATCTAAACTAGATAAGCATTCACTAACAAAATGACGTCGAAAATGTGGTCGCGGTTACACATACTTATACAACTATACACGTACACTCAAAACAAAAATATTATTCATATAAAAAGAAAACTAGTAGTAGTAGTAGTAATAAGATACAAACCGAAAAAAAGATATTCCATCTGTAATTTTAGTGTTGCGATGAGTATTTGGACAGTTTTTCAACGCGCAATAAAGGCGACACGTCTTTACGCTAGCAGTTGTCGGCTCGTACTAATTTGAAATAGCGACACAACCAGACGGTTGTGTCGCTATTTCAAATTAGTTACGGAAACCCGTAGCTCTATTTTCGTGACCACTTTTCGGGCCGTGACAGCTAATCTTGTTTAGATAGTATATCGATGTTTGTAGCCCACGTCCTAGTAATCCCACAGCGAGCAACAACTTTGTGCAGTTGTTCCTTACTGGCTAGGACAATGCAAGCTGATCACCTGTTTGTCTGTAAAGTAAGATGATCCATGCGCCGAATGGGTGGATGTGAGAGGTAAAGGAAGAGAGAGATAGAGAGAGTGTGATGGGCCCGTTGGTCTAGTGGTTGGACACCCTGGGTGCTACCCGATTGGTCGTGGGTTCGATTCTCACCAAGTGTCTGGGTGTTACTTGTCTATTCAAGTACGAGTATGTATTTACAAAAAAAAAACAGTTATCTGGTTTTCATAGTACAGGCTCTGCCTAGTTTGGGATCGGATGACCGTGTGTGGATTGTCCCAAGATATTATTATTATTACTTAGTATTAGGCTAGACGCATATCTGCCAATCGTTTCAAAATACCTACTGAATCTTATTTGTTTTTAGATCGCGCAACAGAAGATGCCACACAAAACATGGAACAAATAAACTAGAAGAAAAAAAATATAAGCTATAGTGTTTTTGTCACAAACTTACACAATGACGTCACATCCTCGTAACGTCACCGATCACAAGATGGCGGGCGGTCTATTGCGCGACCAGACACGCTCGGGTCTCGTATTCGAATTATAAATATTATAAATAGTGGGTTTTAAGTGAAAATGTGTTATGTGCGCTTCATTCCATTTATCGTTTTATTTATTTTAGTATTCAGGGTGCAGTGGGGAGCACTTGAGCTTAACTGGAAAGGGTGAATGACCGCTAGAGCCTATCGAGAGTCTTCTCGAAAGGCCAGCAGCTATATAAGTATGTGAATCTTTCCACATTTACTAAAGTGCAAGAGTTTCTTTTTATTTCAAATGATTTTTTTTAATTCAAAATACAATTTGACATCTGAATTACATCCTCATTTAAAAATATTCACTACTCGAGTGCTCGATATGTTTTTTTTTCTTAGTTTAAATACTTTAAGATCTGTTGTTTATGTATAAGAAGGCCATTAGGTCTAAATTGGATTGACACAACCATGCAATAACCAAACGAATGTAGATCTAATATGAATTTACACTAATATGCGATTTTGTACCTTATGTTTGTATACCAATGGGTTTTAATGTTTGTTTATTTGAGCATTGAGTGTACGGATAGCATGAGCGAGAATTTTTTTTTTATAATGTAAATATACCACGTGTCCCTAAAATGTGGTATTATGCCGGTCATTGACGCATTAAAATTAATCAATTTCTTAGCTCTGGCGAGTATTAGTGACACGATGGCCTAGGTTGCTCTGCCCATAGACATTTTAATATCTTTGTTATGAAATGTCAACACTTTTTCCTTTGTGCGGGCATTTTTCGTGACCGTCAGAGCTTATATTGTAACTACCATTCGGCAAGATATATGATTTTCGAGACACATGGTATATAAAAAAAAATACGTTATATGTATTGAGAAAAAATGCAATACGGTTGAGCTTCTTCTACTTAAAGCTAGCAACACAATGTCAAACACAACTAGAAGTGGAAAATTTTGCAGTGCACTGCGGGACTGCAAGTCGCATTCGTCATTATATTCCTAGCTTTAAAATTACTTCTAAAAGCCAAGCATCCTAGTATCCAGTTACTGTTTCAAATAAAAATAATCACAAATATATTTATTAATTATAAAATGCTTATATTAATAGCTAAATACGTTCGTAAGTACACACGTGCTATATTTTATATAAAATATAAAACGAATTACGAACAAATTATATTTGTAATTATTGCATAATCGAATGGAACAATTTTTAACTTTCCTACAGCAGAATCTGACATCAGATCAAAATAATAAGACATCGCATTTTATACGTATATTATAGGATACAAAACTACGTACACAATACAAACAGCAGTTTCACAAACACAGGTACAGTCCCGTAAATATACGACAAAATGACACATGATTGAAGAGATCACAGTATTAAAAATTGTATTTTTGTTTGTGTATGAAACGGCAGTTTTTATACGTGATTTCAGAGGTGTCCCCATAGTAAAAGTTGATCAGCGTGACGGTCTATACCATCTAGAATAATTTGGCCCGTGACCATTTTAACATCTTGTATAGACAAACTGTATGCAGTTAAAAATTGTTTTATTTCAAAGTAATTTAAAACATTATAAAATTATATTGCACGGATGTTAACGGTAGCGTAGTTATAAAACTAACGGTACCGCACGATGGCTCTATCAAATCATACTGTGTACTGGATAAACATTCTTATTTATACAACTTACGGTTATTATGCGCAACGCCGCAACGGTAACGTTACATTGGAGGTGCAATTTATCCAAGCTAATGTTATCTATATTCACTAATATAAGTGCCATCGTGTGGTAGCCGCTAGTATAGTACATCGAGAAATGCACTCATTCAAGTCAGCATTAAACAGATAGTAAATTTTAAAAATAATTAATAATTTTTAATAATTTTTAAATACGCGTCGCGTACTTATATAATTTCAAGGTGAGTATTTGTAGACATTCTTCTTCATTCGTCTCGTGAACATTCTGAATAGAGCACTCTTGTCTGAGCATTTTAACGCAAGCATTTATCTCATGATCGGAACATTCTGAAATGAGCATTCTTGTCTGAGCATTTTAACGCAAGCATTTATCTCATGATCGGAACATTCTGAAATGAGCATTCTTGTCTGAGCATTTTAACGCAAGCATTTATCTCATGATCGGAACATTCTGAAATGAGCATTCTTGTCTGAGCATTTTAACGCAAGCATTTATCTCATGATCGGAACATTCTGAAATGAGCATTCTTGTCTGAGCATTTTAATCCAGCATTCGTCTCGTGATAGGAACTTTCTAACATTCTGAAATTTATTCTTGTCTAAGCATTTGAAAGCGAGAATTCGCGAATAGAACATTCTACATTCAGCAATCGTTCATTCATGAGCTGAGCATTTGAACACAAGCATTTGTCTCGTGATTAAAACATTTTGAAATGAGCAAACTCTAATATTATAATTGTTGGGTTAGTACGTCCACATGCGTAATATAGTCTCGTGAATCCCTATTAGCGAGGGTTAGTTTTCTAAAAAAAATTGTAGCATATATGTCACAGAGGTCCTTCTAGCTGAGTAAGTGCAATGGTGTCTAGATTAAATATAATTTTAGTGTGTAATTTGTATGAGTTGTAGTTGAAATTTATGATTCTTATTTTGTGTGCAACGCTCCGCGATGGTTTATATTTACGTCAGCCATTTTCCGAATAAAGTTTTCGATTTATACGTACCCATTTTAATTTTAAGAGTATTTTCAGTGATTATTACATCTAGACCTGTTAATTTTGTTTTGTTTTTCATACTAAGATAAATACCCATTCCGCGCCTATAATATAGCATGTCTGTATTACAAAACACGCTGAATACATTGTATTTGAACTGCTAAACAAAAAGATTTAAATAAAATTTAACACAATTTTACCTTTTTTTTTTAATTTTTTTTTGGGTCTCTCTCTCTCTTAGTCTATATTCACGTTAGATATTGAACCTATTAACAAAATTTTGAATTCAGTATACGATATTTATATATACAAAGTGTAAATGTAAGTTGAGCAAATATTTTAACATCCGTTTCTAATCAAAGAATGTAATGTACTTTAGTATTTCAATTTTTTTTTACAAGTAATAATATTTAGCAATGTAATTATCACAAGAGCATTGTGATGGTAACATGCCTCGCTCGGCTTAACGCATAATGACAGTTTGAACCAACAGAGAATGGCTCTTAACGCACTAAACTTCAGCATCGGCGATTTAGAACCTGTATCGATATTAAATCGGGTTTTACGTGTTTCTGCGTTCGACCGCTTTATCGAAATTGCGTGTTTTAACCGCTGCATAAGTCACATTGCATTTTGGCGCTAGTAATCACTAATGCAAAAAATTTACAGTGCACAGTATAAATAATATATGCAGTAGATATACTTCAAATAAACGGCTCTACTCGCAGCATTCAGACAAACGCCGCTAAAGGAGCTTAAAGTGAGTTTTACTAATCAGTTAATCAAGCCACCATGTTTGTGCGAATGTGTACATTAGAGCGGTTTGTTCGTAGTTTATCTACTGTACATATTATTTTTACTATGGCTACTATGGCAGTCGCTGTAAATTGGTTTAAAAAGTTGTGTGTATTATGGGGTTTAAAGTTTCTGGTGAATAAGACCTTAAAATAATAATTACGCTCAGCTAGTTCGATGATGGTTAGAAACGTCATACTACCCGTTTTCAGAGATATTTCTCCATACATTTCACTCAGTTTCCACTAGAAGCGTCGTCGTGAAATGTATGAAAGAATAACTCCAGAAAACCATGTGTATAGCGTATTATTTTACTGTTAAAACTAAGTACTGTACCTTCGTACGAGTTTGCATAGTAGAATATACCGCAGTGACCGTAATTTCTTTCCATACATTTCACACTAGCACCTCTATCGGAATCTATAAGGAACATGAGAAATTAATGATAGTATCGCGCAATTTTCTTACCATTAAAACTCTTAAGGTAAGCAGGGGGAATAGCGGTCACCGGGTAATGGCACTCACCTTTGTAACTTTGTCAAAATAGTAGATAGGAAAACGCCGCGGCGCTTGAAGTGGACTTATAACAGGCAGCGACGCGTACGGGCAGTCAGCTAGCGGCATGTGACCGTAAAGTATGTTTCTCCGTATACGGCAGCGCTGATCTAATTTTCCATTTGGTCTATACTGTGTGGCTGCGACGCTCTTACTAGACGTAGATTAAGTCTTCTGGGAGTAACCTATCCTACACTAGAAAGATGTTTATGTATGGTTTAAGGTTGATTTCACGCTTAGCACTGTAATTTAAATGGATCTTACTAGATATTTTTCCAAAAAACATATGTGATCGTCATTACCCCTTAGCCTGAGCGGCATTACCCAGAGCCAGGGGCAATGGCGCTCAAACCTGTTTTTTTAAACAGCTTCCCACTACTTATAAGTCAAGCACAAATACGTTTGGTGTTACAATGTTGATTGCTGAATAGGTAAAGAACATGTAATGTTTTAAATTTTTGAAGTGAAATCAATATTTTGAAAAATACAGCGTATTTTCCTTATGTAAACGCCATTCCCCCTCCCTCCTCTACTAACGGTACTCTTAGATTACATTAATTGGTAATTGTGTTAATTCTATAATTTATTTGGTGTATTTGCAAAATGGTCGGTTGATATGTAAATAATTGAAAATTGATCACTCAAATATATATATATATTTATTTACTGTATGATGAGTTTTATTTTCAATAAAGTAGGTACTCCTTAATTTGACCCGCCCTGGGCCCGCCAGAATAATTTTCTACGCGGAGGGCACGTGGTCATAAGAAATAGAATAATGATAGAATATTGCTCACCAAGGGTTGAAAGTGACCGATAATAACAAGAGGGTGGTGGGTGAGGGACAGTTTGAAGTATACGGCTCAATTCACACCAAGATGGCCTCGCGTTTTTCAAGCGATACTGTTCTTTTACGTACTGTAGATAAAGTTTAAAAAATTCTTTCACACTGAAAGTGCACTGCCATCTTGGTGTGAATTGGCCCTAAATGTAGTATTAAATCCTCTTTGCTTTTAGGTAGTCGACCACTCCTCGCTCAAAGGGTCATTGTTTCGCAGCCATAATATATAAATGTGATGAAAATTCGCAATTAGCGACAATGGGTTTTCATACTTTTCCGCTCGCATATTTTTATATATATAGGTACTTGTAACGGTTATATCACTTTACATTTATGAAAATTTGATGTATGTAAAAAATAACATAAATGCTTTCGCAAAGGTTAGTGATCGACATAATATAAATACTCGGAACAAACACAATCTTGCTGTACACTCCACGCGTCTCCACAGAATTAGCTATTCCTTTATGGGTCAAGGTATAGGTAAGTACGTGTTTATAATAAACTGCCCCAGGATATACGAGATCTACCAATAAACAAATTTAAAACTACCATTAAGAGTCATTTGTCTAAATAGGGCTATTATAAAATCTCGGATTACCTGGAGGATAAAGCTGCGTGGGCTTGAACTAAGATATATACAAGGTTACAAGAAAAGTCGTGCTAGATCCGTTGAGGGCGTGGAGTACCCATCATTTCTGACTTATTTCACTATGAAACACCCCACCCTAAACATAACCAAAATTTAAAAAAGAAAAAAAAAAACAACAAACAAAATAAAATTTAATAGCCTAAAAGTCGGCAATTTTCAATAAAAAATTTAAAGTCGAAAATCTCGAAATGGGTTAAGTTTAGGGTGGGGTGTTTCATAGTGAAATAAGTCAGAAATGATGGGTACTCCACGCCCTTAACGGATCTAGCACGACTTTTCCTGTAACCCTATTTATTGTAATATTATTTTTTTATTATATAATTGAAAAATGACAAGCCCGCTGAGTTTCTTGCCGGGTCTTCTCAGTGGAGGCCGCGTTACGATCCGGTGGTAGTTGTAAAAAATGAAAATATATAAGAGCCCCCGTGAGGCCTATGCATAATAAAGCATTTTCAGTTTGAGTTTGTAATTAAATAACAGAACTCTCTAGAACACTGAATTAGTTTTGACATGAAGTCGTCCAACACCTCAATCCTTTCTAAATTATCGTTGAAAGGTCGCTGTGGGGGGGGGGAGCAGGCTGGGTTTAGTGAAATTTTTACACCCATTACAACCGCCGTCGCCATTATGGACGCTGGCTGTCGAGAGAGAGAAGAGAATCTGGGGCACCAACAGTAAAACAGAGAATTCACGCTCCCTTCGGCTCCCTCTCAGTACTACGCGACATAAAGCCGGCCACACATGATTTTTTCTGTTAGTAAGTTTCTGACGCTCGCCGCCATATCGATGCTCGCCGCATTCTATACACACCTATCAGATCTTCGCTCTGGGCTTCGGTGAGTCTGAGTTTAGTTTACGACAGCAGCCAGTTTGCTGGCGTATCGTATTACTGGGACGGGAGTAGTCCATAATAAAACAATATAATAATTAATTTACTTTTTATTTTTATTAAAACTAACAAATAGTCGGACGTGGCGGGTCGCGCTCCGAGACTTAACGATAGTAAAAAATAATTAAAAATGATAATCTTTAATCAACATAAGATTTATTGCGAATTTGTAGGAATAGAAAATAGGTAGGTACAATATCAGTTTTATTTCAAACAAAACTCAAATAGTCAATCTTTTACAATTACACTTATGCAGAAATTTAACTACTTAGGACTAGACCTGTTTTAGGGATCTAAATTTCATCCAAAACTTGTTACATTTATAATAAATTAGTAGAAACGTGTATACGACAAAAACTATTCTCGTAGAACATATTTCTAATTTCTAACATATAATACATATTTCTAATTTTTTTTTATGCCAAATGACTGTATAAGGCCAGCTTATTTTCATAAACATATATAAAATATTGTATATTTACTGAAGAATAACTGACGCCAATTGCATAAATAAATTCCCAAAGGCAGCTCTAAGACCTATAGTTTAATCTCTTTGCATATAAGTAAATTTGATTTACACTGTGGTCTTCTTCTAATGCCATTAACAAAGTAATATTTTAAAAATAAATACTCATAGGTATCGTAAGCGCCCGCCTCGTGCCCAATGTTCGCCCTTTATGTTAACCATCATCGTGTTTGCAGCCAATTAGCGACATCTGATTGTTTTATTATAATTATTATGATACAATACAAATATTGAAATCAAACTACTTTTACGGATTTTATCGCGGTTTATTTTTTATTTTATTTATTTAAGTAGTTTGATTTCAATGTGTAATATTCGCGTAAGTAAAAGACAACATTATATAATACAAATATCCATGAGAACAAACCCTGTGACGCAAGGAATTACTAAATAGATTTTTCATCGAACATAATTAAAACCGACACAATTAAAAGATATACAGAGTGGTTAAAAACACGTGTCCGATCCGAGAGGGTATTATTCGGTGTATCAGTACAATTAAATGTATGTAACTCATTTGTTGAATATCTATTTTTTTTTTCTAAATTGTTCCAGAAAAACGAATCCGAGATTTTATTTCTGGTACAAATTAGGTAAAAAAATATGATATATTCAACAAATGAGTTACGTACATTTGTACACTCTGTAGAATTCAAATACAAAAACCACCAGGCCAAAAGAAAAAGTAAAAATACGTCCATTAGTATGTGTTTCGTATGATTCCTGTAGGCATCAAACCTAAAACATATTAGCATCCAGGTTTATAAAAAAATATCAATTACTTTTCAATAATATTCTACACCGGTTCTGTGTATTTTAAGACCCGACTCTGTTTCTTACCTAATTGCAATAATTTGTTTTAGGTTGGAATTGGGAAATAATATATATTATTATATATATATATATATATATATATATATATAGTACATAATAATCTATTGTGCCAATTAAATACAATATACACATATACAACTTTGTAGGTATTGTATGATTACAGTGATTCGTAACAAATTATAGGTAGGTACTTTCTGGAAAAAATAAAATCCAAAACTTATAACCAATCTTAAAAAAATAAGTATATAAATCAATTCAAAGTCGCCAAAAAGCTCGCAAAAATTGTGACAAAAACTTAACTATTAATATTAAAAAAAAACTTAAAATAATGAGTTTCCATCGATTAAACATAGCGAAAAATCTAACAATTGTGTTAAGAAAAACTCGAGTAAATATCTATATTGTTTTTTTTATTACTATGTATATCGTAAAAATAACCTATGAGTCGATAACAAAATAATAATAATAATTATCTATTAAAAAATAATAACTAAAATATAAATTAGGTATGTTTACAATGATAATTTGGTACAAGACATCCAATTGAAGTTGGACAAATTATAAAAAATAATTGTTTGTGTTTTTTACTTTAATTTTTATTTATTTATATTAATAGTATATTAATTAATTTATTTATATTATATATTTATAATACAATTTCTTTTTGGGGTGGGTCTCAGTTATACGCGTACTATGACAGTCATATAAATAGAATTTTGAAAACTTTGCCTTAAAAGTATCTAAATAAATGTAAGACTTATTCGGGTGCAGAATTCATACTTATATAAATCCGGAGAATTTCTTTTGATCAATAGGTTGAATCCTTCTTGGTGCCCTTATGTAATACATATTTCTACATACTGAGTTTATGTGCCCCGGGAGCTGTAATTTATCCAATCTTTATTTAATTACAGGCACAGGACTGTGCAGGAGAGTCGTAAGATGCCAAAAATATAGACGATTTATATAACACGCCATAGCATACATAGTGTAATTAATTATGATGAAATTAATGATTGTTTAATCGTTCATACGTTACGGAACACTTACTCTGCGCTTCTGCGCTCAACTTCAATCAACAAAACTTATAGCTCCTGATAGCGTTTCCTAATTATTTCTTTAATTAAAAAAATAAATTAAATTAAACAAATATTGAAGTATTTTAAATTGCCTTCAATTTTTTTTTTGCTATTGTTTTAAACATGTTTAATATATATTTGATATTTTTTGCGTAATGTAAAACTAATATTATACAATAATATTATTTAATTTTGCAGATATCCCGTATAGTATGAACGTGCTAATATAACAATGATAATATACACTGATAGCTTTAATATACAATGATTACGATTTGAAACGAAAAACTTAAATTCTAAAAATTATGATTACAATTAGAAACGACGAAGCGAGCAGAGGACCGATCACTGAATTAAAGGGAACTTAAGCTGAATAGTACTTAACACGACGACGTGCACAATTGTTTTAGGTCTGGTTCAATTACTAAAGAACAAAAAATAATATCTAAACGCTGTTCTTGTGAGTTACGTGACATCATACGGACCCTACTTTAACTAGCTAAACAAATTTAATGAACACATTTACGCAGTTAACGTTCAACCATCCTTCAATACGCAATGTTTATGTATTTATACAAAAATATATAGACAAAAAATAATAATAGATGATTTATATATTATTATTTATACAAAAAAAAAAATGTATGGACAAAAAAATAATGGATAATATATGTAAAATTTAGACCAAATAATGAACAGGAGTTAGTAGATAGAGTTAGGAGCATAATGTACGAAGTAAAAAAGGTTCCCCTGTATTCGAACCGATAACGTAACAAATAATATGTACGTACAGTCAGCGACACATCAACGTATAAAGTTACACTACAAAAATGGCAGTTTCTGCGTCGGAATAAGCGCTGTCCCAAAGTCATAATTAAAAAAAAATATTTATTTTGTAAACATTATCACTTTATGAAATTACATTAGAGTATTTTTACACCATGAATATTTTATAGAATGGTTGAAAGTTCGTCCCGTAATAAAACTTATCTACTTAGAAGGAACAAATTAATAAAATTATCATTAATATACTTGTATACAAAGTATTACATAATAAATACAAGACCGGAGTGCTGTTTGTTTAGTATCAACTGCTGCATATATTAGTGACATTTTCATTACAAAATAAAGAATACCTATTTTTTTCGCAGTTGAGTTTTATTAGAAAACAATATACAGTACTTTATCAAGGCGATTAAGGTACCTGCAGAACGTACGAAAAAAATATATTATGTTGTGAGTAAACTCATGAAACGTAAATCCTTGTTGGTAACAGGCGGGTAAAAATCGTTAAGATTAGATTCGCCCGCGATTATAGTAAATAATATATGGTTGTTTTTCACAATCCATTTCTTTTTGCAGATCTGGTCTTGCAATTATTCTGTAATTGGTTGTGATATTTTTTTTTCTATATCTATACATGTTTTTATAATCTAAACAATATGGTTTTCTTAGATCTGACATTTAGTAATATACAAATGTATCTACGTACATACATATTAATAATATATTTTATATAGGTACTTACATTATAATAGAAATAAAATTAATGTTAATTCTTCCCAACTTAAACGTTTAAAAAACATTTATATAATACGCTTTATTGAAGTGTCAAACCATAACATGTTATGACAATTTTGCTCATATAGTAACTACAATAACAATATATTGTATATCAGCGATATACTTGCGGTTCGGTTTTGACGTCTCCCTTTTGGTTATTTTGTAAAAGTACGCAACTACATTTGGCGAATAATTAACATTCGTCCAAAAGCTTTTGCGAAGCAGCAACGGAATGAGGCGGACGTCAAGGCAGCCATTGCAGCGTGCCTCAATAATAGTGATAGAGCATTGATGTAAATAATTCTAAAGGGAGGTATTTATAAAACGCCCTGTGTGGGAGTCATTTGCATGACATATATATGTATATATATCATGACATATATATATCATGGGAAATAATTAATAATAATAAAATATAATAACTTTAAATATATTTCTCTATGTTTATCTATCTATCTATCTATACATACCTTAAAGTTAATACTATGAATATTTTCATATACAGTTATTAATTTTAATACTCAATCGTATTTTTTTAGTCTATGGAAATGTGAACGTTCAATTTCATAATCTGTCTTCGGTTTTAAAATGAACAGGGGGCTACCACCATTTGTTGCACATTTTCGCGAGAAAGAGAAAGAAAGAGAGCGATAAACAGCGTACATCTGCATCTATTTCCCACATAAAAGTAAGATTACTTTAACAAATAATTACCATAAGAGCTGGCGGTAGGCGCGCAGGATGTTGTTTGAAACATGCCACGTGCTATCGTTAAAAAAAAATAAACATACAAGGTAATTTTACTATTATAAGAACAAATTAGAAAAAAACGAACTATTTTGACAAACATACGGTGTCAAAAATCTTATTTAAAAAAAAATAACGTAAGCCTACACCTTTTTTATTTTGAAATTAAAAATTACATTAGATATGCACTTTTGTAATCGAACTTATAGTTCCCAACGTGTCAACCAGCCAATAATCAAAGATACATATTATAATTTAAGATAATTTGCGAAAAAACTCCGCACTGGCTAAAAAATTAACCCGTAAGTGTATAAATTAGATACAACACTTTGGTAAACAACAAACCGATCAACATGATGTGATGTTATTTGTGAGGAATCGTTGAACTGCCGACTAGTGTCTGACAGCCTTCATCTGATAGCAAGTGCTGATGCAGCAGTGTATGGGAGAGCACTGGCTTATTAACAAAACACGAGGGAACGCTCCCTGGCGTCAAGGGTATGAATGAGCACATTAGCCAAAACCATGTAAGTGATATTATGTATTTAATATTAAATTACAAAACTAGCGATACTGAAAAAAACATAACATATAAATGAATACATACACGATTTTGAGATACTTTGTAATAAACTGATGACCCTTTTTAATATAAATAAAGAAAAAGAAAAAAAACCTTTGTGATAGAAATATGTTTAAAACAACACCCTGTATAGAGCATGTGCAAAGTATAATCAGTCATAACTACTAACTAATAAGGATGCTATTAGCAAATTAACTAACTCTGTGTCTTATATAGATATATACATGTAACTTCAGGTATAATAAACTAAAAAGAGGTAGACAGGCGTGCAATGTTATTAATTCATTCAAACAAATCAACAACAAACTCCTTATTTTTTCAATTTAGTTACTTGTAAAACCATTCTTGAAAGAATCTATTAATCCGAACTAAAACCTAAAAATCTTTAACGTATTTAATGTGAAAAAAACAAATCCTAAAAATCTTTAACGTATTTAATGTGAAAAAATCAAATTAGAGGAAGCCCATTAAAAAAAAATTATAAACAAAAAATAGAAATATATTTTGACAGTTCTGTCCTTATGCTTTAAATATATAGGCTGAAATTTTGTAACCCCACCCAAAGGGTGGAAAGAACGGAAGAAAGTACTCTAAATATAGAAAATAGCAAATCTTCCCCAAAGAAAAACCATGTAATCTAAACTTATAATTCCAAAGGGACAAGATAAGGCAAGGTCCATTAGATTTCTTATTAGGTTAGTACCTCATTAACAATAATCTTTGACGTGATTTATAGATTTTTACCACTAAGATTTTATGTATTTCCTTTCAATTTGCCATGTTTGTTAGAGAGATTTGATTCTTATGATGTACGCCATAAAAGTGTAGCCTATATAGGATGTTATTTTCATTAAAGCCGGTTCGATTACCGACTGTGGCAAGTGAGTTTTCAAAAATCTTCAAATGCAGATGGGTTTCTTTTTAAAATAATGCTTGACTTGAGTAAAATATGCTATCTCCAGTATTTAGAGTACTTTCCCTTCGGGTGGGGTCACAAATTTCAACCATGTATTAGTTCAACCACACTTCAAAAAAGGGTTTAGAAGTGAGATATTTAAAAAAAAACGTGATATTCATGTCAGGCCCTATCATCCACATAATAAAGTAATTTTAGTAGATTTAAAAAAAAATGCAATAAACAGTAATATTAAATCTCTCATAGTAAGTTAACACCAGCTCAGTAGACTTTAATATTATTTTAATTTTGTGCTTTTTATTTATTTATTTTTTATGAACAAAAATATTACATAGGCGGACTTAATGCCAGAGGCATTATCTACCAGTCTACCTTAGGGTGATGCAGAGACAAACCTTGGTAGGTGCAAGCAAAACAAGTAAAAGTAAATAATCATACATAAATATTTTAAAACTATAAATTAAATTAAATTACAATAATTAATAAAAAAACTAGGCTGTTAACTATATATTAGAAAATAAAATATAGTAATATACAGGGTGGAATTTTGTAATGCCACCTGAAGGGGAAGTACTCTTAATACTGTAGATAGAAAATTGTACTCAAAGAAAACATTCCTTTATTTTTCGAAAAAAAGAAAACTGCATTCGAAAATTTTTAAAAATTCGCTTGCCGTACGAGTGCCGTCTCGAGTGAATCCTCTTCGTGTTCACGAAACTAACAGTTAAGTAAGATTTTCTTTCAACGTTTGGTGCGGAATTATGAGAAATATGGTTGTGTTAGTCCATGTGTACGAAGGTCACTTAAACACTGTCAAGTATTTAGAAATACTGGATTTATTAAGAAATGAGTTAAATGGTTTCCCCGAGGAAGAGCGAAACCAAATAATTCTACAGCAAGATCGTGCTCCAGCCCATAACAGCAGAATCACTACTGCCTATATTAATAACCATTTTAATACCTGGATTGGTACAAACGGCACAATCAGATGGCCTGCGAGATCACCAGATCTCACCCCTTTAGATTTTTTTTTTGTGGGGATATGTAAAAAATCAAATTTACATTAAATCTTATGAGAATGTAAACGAGTTGAGAGTTGAAGTTCAGAATACGATTTATAACATTCACCACAACACGTTATCAAAGGTTACTAGAAATGAATTCGTTAGAAGAATAAATTTGTGTAACCAAGAAGATGGAGCCCATTTCGAGCAATTAATTAGTTAGTTTTAGTTAGTTAGTTTTTTGTAAATACATAATTAAAATAATTTAAGATTTCATTGTTTTCCTTTTATTTAATTTATGAAGTTTGTTAGAGAGATTTCATCCTTATAATTGACCCTAACGATCGATGCAATAAAAGTACAGGGTGCAACTTTTAGAGATTTTAGTCGGTTGGATTACCGGGTGCGGCAAGCGAATTTTTAAAAATCTTCGAATACAGTTTTCTTTCTTTTAAAAAATAAAGGAATGTTTTCTTTGAGTAAAATTTTCTATCTACAGTATTAAGAGTACTTCCCCTTCAGGTGGCATTACAAAATTCCACCCTGTATACTTCAATATATATATTATATGCATTCATACATAATTACCTATTTAAATCCTTTTCTTGGATAGTTTTTTTTATATTTTTCATTTTTTATACCCATTAGGAACCAAATAGATTTGGAGTGTCGATTCAAAAGGACCTGCCTACCCCGTACGTACTTAATATAGCACCAAGGCGACATGTTTGTGATATATATGACATCGTGTGTGTGTTAGCCAGCAATGCCTTAAACGAATAACGTGTTTCAATATTTTCTGATAACAATGAGTTATATATAATCTCTATGATTATAACAATATCCTATCGAAAATAAAAAATGAAACAATGTTTTTTTTTTTCTAATTTAATAAGAATTGTTTGGTCATAGCTTAAAGTAGAACGCTTATCCCGTGACTTTGCTAATATTTATAAAATATCTTGATCTAAAAATTACTACCAACTAAAAAAAACATTTGTCATTCCAAAATTAATAAATGATTTTATAGCATTTATAGCAAAAAAATATGATTTTTTAATTTCAATAATGTTTTATTAGATCAATTCTTAATTTTGGCCTATAACTGCGTCTATTGAAATTTCGGCTCGATTAAAAATGTTTGGTAAAACTGCAACCAATATTATTTTGAATCGTTCGTAATTTGAAATGTCCGAAACACTGAGTTTATGTAAATTCTGATCGAAAACGCAAACGCAATGCATATACTTTCAAACTTAAAATTCGAATCCTTCCAAATTCAAAAAGTATTTTTTTTTCTTTAATCAGTAGACTAATAATATTTATTATCATAATTAAAAAAAAACAACCAGGCAAAGGTAAGCCACGGGGTTCAGCCTACGATCTCACCGACAACGGCGCTAGTGTCGTCTCAACTCGAGCATCACGTCGCTTGATCTTCATCCTTCTTGCTGTCAGGGGGTGGTCGCCTCGCCGCCACTATGGTCAGGTCAGGGCGGGTGCGCATCAGTTGGGAGGGGGACGCCGGCTGGGGGGGAGTCGCGGAGGCCGCTGGGGACTCCCCTGTGCACCCTCTGAGGGTGTCGAGACTTGCCACTCTGATTGTTGGCCATTTACCACCTGTAAAATGATTATTTTGACGAATCCGTAGTAAAGATAACTAGAAACACCGTACCAGCACTCACAACTTTCGTACCGCTACAGTAGTTTTTAACCGAATTCAAAAAGGAGACGGTTCTCAATTCGTCGCATATGTTTGGTTTTTTTCAGCAGTGGACGTCCTTCAGGTACTGATGATGATATCATCAGTGCAAAATCTATATTAAGGGACGAGATAATGACTTATTAAGTACTCTGAGTGCGGTTAATGTGTCATTAAACACAACGGACGGTTTTGACGGGCCCGTTGGTCTAGTGGTAAGTGACCCTGTCTGCTACCCAACAGGTCGTGGGTTCGATTCCCACCAAGCGTCTGGGTGTTTTATCTATATAAGTATGTATTTACAAAAAAAAAAAAAGTATATATGTATTAGTAGCAGTTGTCTGGTTTCCATAGTACAGGCTCTGCCTAGTTTGGGATCAGATGACCGTGTGTGAATTGTCCCAGGATATTATTATTATTAAAGGTACGTACAGGCAGCGGGCGCGGCGGCCGGCTTCGCGTCCTGCGTAGCTATAACTGTCGCCGGTATTGTATCCTCGTCCGTCACATTGCCCATCATTATCTTCTTGACGCCCTGATAACAAAATATTATTTTTTATTTAAGTAACTTACTGCCGCACTCACAAACCCCAATTAACTTTAATTCTAATTAAGACACTTTTTAAAACATATTTATCACGACTGTGGCAGTCGTTTATGATTAATTTCGATTATTAAACACGAGATAATTATAATATCTACTCACTATATGCGTATTGAGTATTAATGGGCTTCGAGTGTCGAAAGAATCCGATTTCAAAAAATGAATTAATCATCATTAACTTTAATTGACGTTTGTAGGTTCGGCAGTTAGTAACGAGTCAAGACGTCCGTCTGATGGTAAGCGAGCCTATGGTAGCCCGCACGCCTTCAATAATATTGTCAATATAGTACAACCCGCCCGAATTAACTGTGCACCTCGCTGGAATGCGACGTCACAGCGCCAAGTGCACACTTAAGTCGCACGGATTGTAGAATAGTGTAGCTAGCCTATAGACAGCTGCATTGCCACTAGCGAGACCACCTATGTGCTACCATAACATGATCGCTGGTAGCCGACCTGAAAACGATCTAAAGGCAAAAAGCCAACAGCCAATTTGTTCTTCTTTGGTGTTTAAGTGACCTCGTGACCTCGTCTGTGCCGCTATCCCTTTCTACCAGACGATGGCTCTTTTATAAATTTGTTATTCTATGATTCAAAATATTCGAATATAGACCCAAACTTCAAATCGATACAGTCAGCGTTTCCTGAAATTTATATATGTGACAGACTGACATACGAAGTCTCACCCCCCCCCCCCCCCCCCTTGGAACGCCACAATGAACGACAATTGGCTATTTGCATCCACCGGTTACCTGCGACGCGCACAATGTCGTCTGTCCACCCAGTGCGAGGCCTGCCAACGCTGCGTCGTCCTTTAAGGTATAGGTATCAACAGAAAAAAGCGCGGGTGCAGTTGCGCGGTTCAGCTAGTGTGATATCAAATATTCTTAGCACCAAAGAGTAAATAATAGACTAGAATCTACAATCACCTTATCCGGCGGCGTGTGCGTAGTAGTGTTGGTCTTCCGCGAGGGTTTACCAGCAGCCGAGGCACCGCTGAAGGTGCGCGCGCGACTCTTCAACGACGGATCAATTTCTATCGGTATTGGCTCGAAGTCTGTTGAAAAAGCGAAATTTTACTAAACGGTAACTCTGTATCGCTGGACGTCTGGGCTCTATATTGCTATAAGAAATAGTATTAGACATCATTGAGAAGGGGAGTACTGCGTTTGAGATGTGGGCCCTAGACTTCCATTGAATGGTGCGGCGACTCCGAGGAGGACGTCTTTCCAGTCCCTGTAAGCACCGTGGTAGGTTCCCGGACGAGTTCGAAGAAAAGGTAAAGACAGGAGAAATGCTACATCAACATGATGGTGAATATAATATAGTAGGTGTGGTATGGCATGGCATAGCATGGTATGTTACAGTGGCGAAGGGTCAATTTTTGTAAAGGGTAAGCCGGTCCGCTACACCCAGGACATTTTCATTAGGTTTCTGTAATGTTCTACTTTGCTGATAGTAACATGATATTATATCTTTGAAAAGTTAAAATCTGTAAATCCCGAGCGATTCTAAACTAGATTAGGAATGAAATAGGTAGGCAAGGGAAAAATACCATTTTATTTAATTTAAAAGCCAGTGATTAGGTCCCTAGAACTTAAGAATACGAATATACTAAATTAAATTACTTACTTCGATAAATCTCATCGATATGACCTACAATGACTCATTTCAATAAAATGATCTAACGCAATAACATGTAGGTACAATGCACACTACACACAATGAACAGCTCTGCCAAAAAAAAGGTCAGGGCTTCATGAAATGTAACTCAAGTCCAGGTAGTAACATAATATTGCAATCAATTGCAACAATAAATAATGCGAAGGTATTATACGTTTCATTATCGAATATCAATAAACAGTAATTTACGATGTTAGCGTGATTTACATTATGAACAGCGCCATCTATCGGTGAAATTGGACACACAATTACTATAGAACTTTTATATTATTAAACACAATAAACAAAACTATAAACAACCATAGTATCTATTAGATTCTAATTATATTATAATACTAGCTGACCCACGCAGCTCCGCATGCGCTATTTTTACGTTAACTAAACTTTTAATAACAGACATTCGCATCGAATACATAACCTCCTTTTTTATAGTCGGTTAAAAACTGGAACCCACTTTTTACTTGCTCTCCGAAGCACAGACCCGTTTAGTTCAAATGGCGTTAAACGGTCACCCATCTATTTAATGACCTTACCTAACGTTGCTTAACCCGATCGATTACAAAACCTTGATAACAACTCTCTATGAGTGTTCCCTTACTAATATTTATTATATTATAAAGAAAAATTGATAAAATCGGACCAAGCGTATAACCAAGTACCCGTTTTGACTTTAATCCCCTCTCCCAAAAGAACCGTGCTAGATTACGGGATAAAAAGTATCCTATGTCCTACCTCGTAGTAAGATCTCAAATCATGCCAAGTTTCATTTGAATCCATTCAGTAGTTTCGGCGTGATGCTCAGCCGTGATACAGACAGACAGACAGACAGACAGACAGACAGACAGACAAAAATTAAAAAAATTACATTTTCGGTCTCAGTATCGGTTATAGAATGCCCTCCAAATATAATTTTCAAAATATCTTCAATGTACAGAATTGGACCTGTTACAGTTTTATTATAAGTATATAGATTTAGTAGAATTAAATTGTCATGTACCGTATATGCGATACAAAATAAATATCAATGAAGACGAAAGATTATAGTCGATCGAAGTACGCGTACGCAATCAATACTACACTCTATTTCGTTCGCATACATGTCATTTTTCTATCCATTAACATAACCACGCCCCATTATAACCCGATGGACATCGGCTTGCCGTCGTTCCTATACTAAGCGAGTTATGCGTTTGCGCGGGAACGTTTTCCGTACTGATTTTACATGGTAATTGCGCGTGGAATTCCTAATCTTGCGAGCGGCTTGCCGCGCCACGACTTGCGCGCGGTTGAAGTGAATGAAAAGTGTAACTTTTTGCTATTAATATAAGGCGATTTTTAGATTAATTTTATTTGATGGTGTATTAAATACCTATGTTTTTAACGTTATGTTAGTAAATAAATGTCTTATTAGATCGTCGTAACAAACGCCTGTTGTCAAAGGGAAGCCGGTAGGAATCGAGTTATATGGAGCCTTCGCCACTGGTATGTTATAATATAGCATATGGTATAGCATGGTATGGAATAGTATGTCTCCGGTGAAGCTGCAATGACCATCTGCGGCTAACAGCGTCTATCATTCCCAAAAAAAAAAAAGGAATAGTATGTTACGGTATGGTATGACATGACATGGTATTGCATAGCATGGTACGGAATTGTATGGTATTGTATAGTATAATATGGTATAGTATGGTATGGATTGGTATGGTAATACATGGTATGGTATGGTGTAGAACGGTATGGTATAGAATAGTATGATATGGTATAGCATGGTATGGCATGTATAGTATATTATACCTTTATCTGGTATGCCGTAGTCGGCCACGTGCGCGTTGATATTAGCGACGCTGACTCCGAGAGCCTTGGCCGCAGACTCGAGGGATACCTCGCCTCGCTGCAACCGATCGAGCACCGGCCGCGATACCACCGCTGCCAACAAAAGACAACTATAGCTCATCTTGTTTACAACTACACCATCTTAGATTACATTATCGCTTACCATCAGGTTGGTTAGAGTCGAACATAAACTATACTTTGTCCATTTTATTATTGGTCTTTTGGCAGCTCGACGTTTGACGTCGCGTATTTCAAGCGAAACTGCCCCCCTAGACAATGTAACATTCTACAATCGTTATCGCTAATAGAAAGTATAAAAATGTATGAGAATGACATAAGTCATCGAAAAATCACGTGACAAATTATAGGGAATTGACACAATTAGCGAATGAAGAAATAGATTCGCTATGAAGCGATTACATTTTGTCTAGGCCCTCTAGTCTTTTACATATTGTAGATAAAGTTTAAAATTCTTTCACACTGAAAATGCACTGCCGGCCGCTGCCATCTTGGTATGAATGGAGCCTATCCATACATTGTCACCTGATCCCAAAATTATAATACACAGAGCCTGTACTACATCATTATATGACAACTAGAAAACTGATACAAATACATATGTACTTTTTTGCTGTAAATACATGCTTTTACATATAAATAACACCCAGACACAAGGTAAGAATCGAACCCACGACCTATTGTCTAACCAACGAGCCCATTATAAGTCGCTGGATGGACTTATAATGGGCTCGTTGGTTAGTCAATAGATAGACAATAGACAATAGACTTAGCCTATAGACCGTGCCAAAGAAATCATACATTATATAAAATCGATCTATAACTATAAAGACTAAGCGAGAACAGGAAGACGGGCAGCAGCGTCTTTCTTTTGGATTTATCTTCCACCTATACTGCGATCCCCAAGCCGCCTGCCAAGCGTGGGGATTATGGAAACCCCTCCCTACAAAGGGGGAGGCCTTTTGATTAGCAGTGGACGTGTTACGGTTGATGAATAGACACGAACAAAATAACACGCAAATATGGTAGCAGTTGCACTATTTATAATATTCATTTCAAAATAAAACTTATAGACTACAAAATAAGGTTCAATAAGCATTTGAAATAACGACACGCGCGGACTGATTCATATTTTCTTGACTATATTTCGAGTTGACACACGAAAGACTAATTTACATGATGCCAGTTTCTTGTACATACAAGAGCGATAATAGGCATGATGACTGCAACACGATACCAATAAATCTGTGGTTTTAAATATTAGAACAGATTGCACTGATTCCAAAAATGCATCTCATTTTCATAATAATAGAGAGATTTTCGTGATATTTAAGCAAATAAATTACTCAAATACAGCTAATCGCCATTTTGTAATAAACGCTGCTCAGAGTGAATGACGTCAATCCGGTGTAAATAAACAACTGTCAAACTGTCATCTCAACATTTTCTTTCATACAATGATTCACTTTTATACCGAGACAGATGTTTATTTACACCGCAGTGACGTCACAATATGGCGCCATGCACCGGTCATCGTTTTGGAACGAAATTCAAACTCTATTTTAAAAATTGAAAATTTTGCTATTAATTGTAAATTTAATACAAAAATATGATTATTTTCGGCAATAGTAGACCAGTAAGTACATTACAGACTATTTTTTCAAAATTAGTCATCATGCCTATTGAACACAATGAATGAAGCAAATATTTGAACTTCAAGAATTGTAAGTAACTGTTTACACGCCTAGTAGAGAAAACTTGCCTAGTAGAGCAAGAATGTGACATGTTCAGACTATGCAAGGCTTATTGGGCCTATTCCCAGTAGTTCTACATTTTGTTCTACATGTATGACTACTAGGAAAAAAAATCCTACTAGTTCTACACTCATGTAGAACTAGTAAGAATGCATTAAATATTATTTGTTCATTCCTAGTAGTTCTACATGATGACGTATTACTTAGAAAATTGGAACTTTATTAGTGAGCAGAATACTTTTTTTTTGTTCTCGTGGGGGAAACCTTCGATAAGTTTACCTGGTGGTAATCAACCAGGGTATATCGGATTAGTATCCACTAAAACTTTCGCAGCTATTGCATCGGCACCTGAGAGATTATTATTCATGAGGCTTCCTTATGTCCTATGCTACCCTGGTACTTCTGGTATAAATTGAAGGTCACACTTGGAATACTACTGGGAATAGGCCAATATTATTGTATGCAACAGGCAACAAACTTACATCATGTAAATGGGCCTTTAATCTATATAGAAAATAGTTGCAATACCTTTCTCTGGTACTCCGAAGTCCGCAACATGTGCGGCAAGGTTGGCCATGCTGACGCCCAGAGCCTGAGCTGCCGAGTCCAGGGTCACTTCACCTCGTTGCAACCGGTCCAGGACTTCTGAAGGACCCTTGGCTTGCCAGAAGTCCCGCACCGCCCTGCCACCCACACTACTATTAGAAGAATCACGGTTAGAAAACATGTCACATTATTAACTATTATTTCATCATCATCAGCCAAGGGCCTCCCCCCCCCCCTAGAAGGGAGGGGTTGCTATAATCCCCACGGTAGGCAGTCGTCTTGGGGATCCCAGTCATCATCATCATCATCACCAGCCGGAAGACGTCCACAGCTGAACATAGGCCTCGCCCTTAGACCGCCACAATGAACGACAATTGGCTATTTGCATCCACCGGTTATCTGCGAGGCGCACAATATCGTCTGTCCAGACGGAGGTCTGGGATCCCAATCCCAGAGGGGATCCCAGTATAGGTAGGTAATCCAATAGAAAAACGTACGTAACGGACACCCAGCGGGAGGAAATGAGAGGGTGCTATTCAGACCCGGACACTCACATCGGATTATTTCGACAATCGAAGCCAATTAATACTCAAAACATAGATAGTGAGTAGAGATATCAATAATCTCGGATTCAATAATCGAAAATAATCATAAACGGCACCGACAGTCGAAATAAATAGATTTTAAAAAGCGACTTAATTAGAATTAAAGTGCACCAAGTGAAATAAACGTTAAGTACTGAATAAAATAATAAATCATAATAGTTTGTAGTGTGTATACTGCTATTTTGATTTCTTACGAAATTGAACGGATATGAAACCTGTATGGGCTAGAACTCTTTGCCTTCCCCGTGAGGCTCAACTAAAGAAAAAAATTTAACTGATGGATGTGACACTGACACAAATGTCATTTTCTTAATAATTAATAATCAGCTGTTGAAAGTCGGACATTTTTTACCTTATATCACGCTTATAGCACTGTTATAGTAGGGGTCTGCCCTCTATAACTTTACAACATAGCTAAAGAACGTTTTAGTGCTAAAATGCGTTTATGAATAATACTTTTTGAAAATCATACTATAGCGAGCCTATAAGTGTGTGATAACTTTTTATGAATAAGACCGATAAATAAGTACAAGTGCTCAAGTTTTCAAGTAAGATATCGTCAGCTGTAATTATCGACATTTGCGCTTGTGACAGATCAAACCCATCACTGCTTATCGCTTACATGTCAATATAACTCTTGTAATATAACTTTAAATAGTTCAGTTCACCTGCCTCTTAGAGGAAAATCTGCCTACGCTTTGTTTAAGGGGACCATAGACAAATGGGTACTCTATTCTTAATATTTATATATACTCTATGGTTATATCCTTACTCGCCATAAATTGTGACTCATGTAATTCAAATATTATCTCATATATAGTTAAGGTATGATATAATAAAATAAATAATAATAATACCAGCCCTTATTTATGTCCCACTGCTGGGCACGGGTCTCCCTTCAAGATGAGGGGGCTTAGGCCATAGTCCACCACGCTGGCCAAGTGCGGGTTGGCAGACTTCATACATCATTCGAAAGCTAATTAGGCTTTCTCAGACATGCAGGTTTCATCACGATGTTTTCCTTCACCGAAAGCTAGTAACAATCGCACAACGACGAATCGCACATGATTAATTAAAGAAATCAGAGGTGCGAGCCGGGGTTCGAACCTGTGCACCTTGATTCCAAGGCAAGCCCTCACCCACTCAGCTGTTACTGCATATATAAGGTATGATATCCTCTCCTTATTATTTACTTTTGTACAGTATTTTGTGCATTTTACATGATTTTCAAAGACACACGTCACGTTCGTTACATTTTACCGTCGCATGATTTACAGCTCGTTCACCCAATTTGGGTGAATTTCGTTGTTTCACTTTTCATGCGCTAAATATCAATTGTATAAAAAAAAAAATATACAGACGAATTGAGAATCTCCTCATTTTTGAAGTCTGTTAAAAATAGAATCAATACAATAATTTATCACGAGTGATATATACAAAACTATTTAAAAAAACAGACTTCAAAGTAAATTATCTAAAAAGCATAAAATAACGATAATATATTGAAGTCGGTGCTAGCACATCATGTTTTAACTAACACTAGCACCAGCTGACACAGACTTCAATATATTTTCGTTATTTTATGCTTTTTAGATAATTTACTTTGAAGTCGGTTTTTTTTTAATAGTTATTTAACACTTTTTGGTGACTTTTATTTTACCAAGATAGATATCAGCACTATCACGCAACTCGAACGTCTACGTTACAGTAACTTACTGCAAACATAAAAAGTTTATATCTCTTAAACTACTGAACCGATTTTGATGAAACTTGTACTCTACCCTAAGTTGAAAAATACACTAACTATTGCAAAAAGAATTTTCGAAATCGGACTTGTAGTTTCTGAGAAGTCCGCGGACAAACCTACATACATACATATACAATACATACACTGGTAAATTTGTTTAGAAGCCCACATAGACTAACATATATTAATATTACATACATACGCGTCGAATAGAGAACCTTCTTTTTGAAGCCGGTTAAAAAATAGTTAAAGAGAATGATTTCTGATATTTACGCGAATACTACACATTGAAATTAAACTAATTTTACGGATTATATCGCGATTTATTCTTGATTTTAATTACCCGACGTTTCGAATACTTTACAGCATTCATGGTCACGGGCGGACTGAGGTGGTAGCTGTCCATATGTCATAGTTGTCTTAGGGTACCCTCAGGTCTTCTAATTATTATTGTTAGTCCGATCTACGCAGAAAGAGCTTACAGTATCTTGAGGTCTTGCAGTGGAATGCTTGTCTTTGGATTTGACTATGTTTATCACGGGATCCCAAGCTGGTGATCCTAAGACAACTATGACATTTGGACAGCTACCACCTCAGTCCGCCCGTGACCATGAATGCTGTAAAGTATTCGAAACGTCGGGTAATTAAAATCAAGAATAAATCGCGATATAATCCGTAAAATTAGTTTCATTTCAATAGTTAAAGAGAATTGATAAAAGCTTTAAAAGCCAATTGTCTAAAATATCATTGGTTGTTAATAGATGGCCACTCGCCTATAAGGTCTGTTGATGCAGCCGTAGACATCCCGGTACCGTCCATACAGCGTGCCATAGCTGACCCCCAGGATCTCGGCCGCCTGCTTCATCTCCAACTCCTTGAGGCGCACTGCTTCCATCACCTGCACAGAACCACACGTTGACATAACGCCTCGACAGATGGCGGCACACGAAGATTCCTGAATCGCGCTAGTGAAGTTTCATGTATATGTATGTGTAATATATAGGGTGAATTTGTCAAGTGGGCGTGGATTAGGGTGGCCACCTTTTTTTTTTAAATATCATTTTTCTTGTTAGTTATATACAATATAGTATTTTTGAGAAATTTGTAAAAACCATTAGTACGTATTTATTTATTTCTCATTATTTATCTGCATTTTATATATTTGTTTATTTTTATTTAATACTAGCTGACCCACGCAGCTCCGCCTGCGCTATTTTTACGTTAACTAAACTTTTAATAACAGACATTCGCATCGAATAGGTACATAACCTCCTTTTTTATAGTCGGTTAAAAACTGGGACCCACTTTTTACTTGCTCTCCGAAGCACGGACCCGTTTAGTTCAAATGGTGTTAAACGGTCACCCATCTATTTATTGACCTTACCTAACGTTGCTTAACCCGATCGATTACAAAACCTTGATAACAACTCTCTATGAGTGTTCCCTTACTAATATTTATTATATTATAAAGAAAAATTGATAAAATCGGACCAAGCGTATAACCAAGTACCCGTTTTGACTTTAATCCCCTCTCCCAAAAGAACCGTGCTAGATTACGGGATAAAAAGTATCCTATGTCCTACCTCGTAGTAAGATCTCAAATCATGCCAAGTTTCATTTGAATCCATTCAGTAGTTTCGGCGTGATGCTCAGCCGTGATACAGACAGACAGACAGACAGACAGACAGACAGACAGACAGACAAAAATTTTAAAAAATACATTTTCGGCCTCAGTATCGGTTATAGAATGCCCTCCAAATATAATTTTCAAAATATCTTCAATGTACAGAATTGGACCTGTTACAGTTTTATTATAAGTATAGATATTCCTATTACAATTGGCTAAAATATAGTAAGGTATTATATAATATAGTACGGGTGGGAACCCTAGCGTGGACAGCCAAATCCGATGCTTTAAGGAATAGCTAAAATTACCCAAAGGAGTTACGAGCCCGATTTTGCTGAAAAGTAATACTGCATTATTAGACTTTTGAAAAATTTATATTCCTAGCCAGGAATCGAGATCGATGATTTTGAACAAGTAGAAGTTATATAAAAGCACAAAGATCCCGACTGCGAACAAACAAAGTGGGTTTAAATGACATTATACATACATTAAACGTATACACATGTATATAGTATATTCCAACTCGTCTTGTTAACACCTTTCATTTCGTAGACAGAATATGACAAGACATCTAGCTAGCGTGGCGCCGATAAGGACAGAAGATTAGCATTCGAACACATAACACACGTTATGGATATTTATTAAAATGCGGCTATTATGTACTTTAGACAATATTTCTTAGTGCTATTGAATTTAAAAACACCAAAGCTAGATCGTGACCGAAAAAACTTCAAAGTATACTGCACCGGCGGTCGGTCTTCGAATTCGCGACAGATTCTAAACACACGCAAAAGGACAAAAAATCATATGCTCTGTTTCTTTCTATCACATGTAACCTACATAAACGCATTATTATCTTGTGTGAATGAGAAAGAAAGTATCCATTTCTCTAGAGATTCTTCCTCTAAGTTTCATTTGATACCCATATTGATGTGTATGGAAATAAAAAAAAATAGCCTATGTCACTCCCACAACTAAGACGAATCTAACGACTTACAAATCACTGTCCATCAAACCGTTTTGTCTGTAGGCCGTGCCAAAGAAATATACATACATAATGTACCTACTGTCGAAAAACATAACCCTCCTCCTGGGGCGTTGGGGTAATAAAAAACATGGTTTTACTCCTTTGAACATTTTACGCTATTCCTTATAGTTACGGATTTGGTCATCCATGCCCATATTAGTATGGAGCTGAAAGTCAGCAATGCCATGCAATGCCCAAATTCCAGCTCTATGTCATATGATAACTATTTAACAGTATTTATATGATAACTAGATTTAATGTCATATAAAGCACCGGTTCAAAAGATATTGGACATTAAACATGATAACTTCCTACTGGTTTTTTATACATTTTATCGTTTACAGACAGCATTGCTATTAGTTTTTCACTAGGAACTTCATGATCATCACATAAGCTAAGCCAGATCAGTGTTCTTATCTGTATTTTATCAGATAAACATGTCAGTTAATTGGAATTATCTAGTCTGTCTCCTGTCTCCATTGTATAGTGTCAATATGTATGTGAAAACAATTTGGTTAGATACATTGGTACCAGTGGTTCATCTAATTTAAAATTAACAACATAATGCTAGTTTTTTTTATTAGAGCAATCTTGTAATATACTTTATCTGGGCATTTCTGGGGCACAGATGGGCATTGTCCCTTCAACCTGTATATAGCACATCCCAACATCAACCAAGGGTACTGTACAGGTAAGTATCACTGCAGTGCCAAATATATTACCACATAACAGCAACATTGTTCCCATGTGAAGGGCACTGTAGCTGTTGAAATTCCCGGGCTTCAAGAGACTTGACAACTATAGTCTCGGGTGACGAGCTGCAATGCAGTGCATCTGTCTACAGGCAAAGCCTGTACTATGGAAACCAAACAGCTGATACTATACTTATATATTATACTTGTTTTGTTTTAAATATAGATAAAACACCCAGACACTTGGTGGGAATCGAACCCACGACCCACCACTAGACCAACAGGCCCGTCGAAATGAACGTACCCTTTTGACGTAGTTCTCCTCCCAGAACTGTGGTCTTCGGCCATGCTGCAGGTAGTCACTGAGCTTCACCACGTCCGTGAACCGGGAGTCCGTGGGACCAGACTTGGGGCCCACTGTCGCTGCAACAATTTTATTTTATATACTACTGCTACTGCCACACTCAGCTACAATATATATACATATACATATATTCACGCCTTTTCCCGTAGGGGTAGGCAGAGCCCATGGGCCGCCATTATGGTTAATTAAATTATTCTATGATAAACCATTGCGTTCTCACGAATAACGAGGGAAAGGGGTGGATAGGTGGTGTAAAAAGGAAATAGGAAAAGTAGGATATTACCACCCAGGAGGGCAAGGGATGGGACAGTAATAGCTAGGGAAGCCGGGGTCGCATACCCGTATTATATACTATACCACAACTACCGGACAGGTAAGTTGGGATGAGTATCCCATGACTGACACACAATATATATTAATATATAATATCTAAATTATAGATATAGCTGTGCTCAAATACGCCTGCGTGGGGATTGTATTGCCCGAAGAATCCAACTCGGATGGGCAGCGTTCGGGAAACTACGCGATATCTTCTCGTCCAAAATACCGCAGTGCCTAAAGACGAAGGTTTTTAACCAGTGTGTGTTGCCAGTAATGACATATGGTACTGAGACGTGGTCTCTAACGGCTGGCCTTTTAGAAAAGTTCAGAGTCACACAACGAGCCATGGAGAGAGCTATGCTCGGAGTTTCATTGCGCGACAGAATCCGAAATGTGGAGATTCGCCGAAGAACCCAGGTCACCGACATAGCTCTCAGAATCTGCAAGTTGAAGTGGCAATGGGCAGGCCACATCGCTCGAAGAACCGATAACCGTTGGGGAAGAAAGGTTCTCGAGTGGCGACCACGAACCGGAAGACGCAGCGTAGGTAGGCCTCCCACTAGGTGGACAGACGACATTGTGCGCGTCGCAGGTAACCGGTGGATGCAAATAGCCAATTGTCGTTCATTGTGGCGTTCTAAGGGGGAGGCCTATGTTCAGCAGTGGACGTCTTCCGGCTGATGATGATGATGATGATGGGGATTGTATTATATTTTAAGGGAGAGGCCTTTGTGCAGTAGTGGACGTCTGATGATGATGATGATATATGTTATAATTCGGTATGTATAATAATACTCTGGGACAATTCCACACACGGTCATCTGCTCCCAAACTAAACAGAGCCAGTATTATGGAAACCAGACAACTGATACTAATACTTATATACTTTTTCTGCCTAACCTCTCCCCGGTCGTGTCGGTCTTCCGTCCCATCGGATTATGAGAGGTATTATATAACGGAAGAGAGAGTGCACTTGTGTCTACGCAAGCACTTGTGCACTATAATATCTCCTGCATACATGGCGGATCTTGTGAAAGATTGACCGCTGTGGTCATTTCGGCCAGGAGGACATTATTATTATTACTTTTTCTGTAAATACATACTTTAATATATAAATAACACCCAGACACTTGGCAGAAACGAACCCACGACCTATTGGGTCGCAGCCAGGGTGTCTAACCACTAGACCAACGGGCCCGTCAGTTGTTTATGCTTTATGCTATTTGTTCGTGTTCCAGCACAAATATCCTTAAATTAACCAATATTACTAACATATCCATTTACATAAAAAAAAAAAATACGTTAATTCACGTCCAAACCAAGATTTTTTTAAATTAAGACTGTTTAGAGAAATCCTAGGGTAGACAAAGTATTTTTGTCAGTGTGGAGCCGCTGAATATAGTTATTAATGTTTTGAAATGCAAATTAATATGTCTATAGTATTTGCTTGCTCATGGATATTTGAAATAGTATAATAACATACTTAAAATAGGTGAAACAAGCCAAATACATTTTTTTTGCCTACCCTCTGTGCACGCCACTGCCTACACTGTGATCAGCCACCTGCCAAACGTGGGGATTATGGCAACCCCTCCCTAAAAAGGGGGAGGCCTTTGTTCAGCTGTGGACGTTTCGGCTGCTGCTGATGATGATGGTGCGATACTCACGTCTCGAGAAGTGTGCCAGCTGAGTCTTGTTGAGTTCTAACTGCACGTCTAGTGTCGCGGACGAGGAAGAGGAAGGCGCCGCGGAAGCCGCCGCGCCTCCGCTTTCATTCGACTCCTCGTCTGAACAACAAGAATACCTCTCAGTCTTCGACCCGTATTCCTTTTCGTATAACTATAATAGATCCAACCGTTTATTTTCTTTTTGACAGCACCAATAGAACGTAACTGCGTCATGTTACGCAAAAGTTCACTTTTAGTGAACTTTAAGTGAACTTTTAAAAGTGAACTTTTGCGTAACATGACGCAGTTACGTTCTATTGGTGCTGTCAAAAAGAAAATAAACGGTTGGATCTATTATAATATACATAATGGGTGACTTGCACAAGGCACCAATTGGAAAAACTTGATTAGATTTTGTATATCGTATAAGTAAACCTTCAGTGAAAAATTATGATGTTGAAAACTGATGATAGTAACCCGTTGTGTAGTTTAGGCGGAGTTATCGGATATACAGACAGACAGACAGACGCGGTAAGGCGCGTGTTTTATACTATGTATATATAGGGTAAAAGTGGGATAGTTGCCACACTTTTTGAAATTACTTTATATTTCTCAGTGAAAAAAGCAAAATTCTTTATTTGTAATACGGGTAGGTACTTTGGTTTATTATCTTCAAGCTTATGAAAGGAAAAACCATCATCTTTGATATTTCCAGAGTATTGGCGATTTTTGCGGACCTCTAAATTTTGGGGCATCTATCCCATATTATTTAGAGATAATTGCCTAATCTATGTAAATTACGTTTAGGATAGATGCCCCGCTGAAAAAGAGGCCATCTATCCTGCAAAAACTTTGATTTCACCTTACCCTTCCATGCAATCGCACAGAGACATGCAACACGGTCAACTTAGTGGTAGTTGTAGAGTCTCTCGAAAGATAAATAAAATAACATGTGGTCATCCGCCAAACTAGAGAAATTACAATCGAGGCAACTATACCCCTGGGGCAACTATCCCACTTTTACCCTACTACCCGTGTGCGATAGTTGAGACCTGAGCGCGGGACGTCACAGACAAACATGGCGTTGCCTGCAGTACAACGGGGGTGCTCAAAGGGAAGTGAAAGGGGTGGCGGGCGGTACCACGAGTCTCAACTTAAGGCTAGAATGTTTTAAGCGCTCGCCTCCTATTGCCCGGTGAAGCTGTAATGGCCGTCTATCATTCCCAAAAAAAAAAAAAACGTGTAGTACATGTTCTATACTACCCGGGGGGTGTCAGGGTAATGACAGCCACCAATCTCCTCCTGTTAGGTGTCGTACGAGGCGACTAAGGGAAAACAAGAAGACGGGCAGCAGCGTCTTTCTATTGGATTACCTACCACCTATACTGCCCCAAGACGTCTGCCAAGCGTGGGGGTTATGGCGACCCCTCTCTTCAAAGGGGTAGGCCTTGAGGAGTGGATGATGATGAGATACAAGTTGTGTATATTTGTTACCGGCACTATTGTCTCCGTCAACACGTAGTTTCGTGTGCAGGAAGGAGCCGATGTCCGCCGGAGCGTCGGCCCACTCGTCATCGGACGCGTCGCGGGATGACGACCCGCGGGAAGGTCCCGTCATTCCCCACCCCACCACGCGCTCCGCTGATATGTCCTGGACAACATTATTAAACATTTAAATCACCAAAGAGATAGAATGAGATGCAGTGACATAGCTTGCCTTATACGGGCACTGTATCACATTTTTTGGGGGGTCAAATGAAGATAGTAGGCCTAAGAGTTTAAGTGAGATTTTAACATCTTGACCATTTTTGCGTTCGGGGCCCCTTTAGTTTGGGGGCCCCATATAATTGATGCGGCTGATACGGCGGTAGCTACGCCCCTGCTTAGATGGAACATATTCAAGGACATAGCAATTCAAGGTCTTAAGTAACGTATAAGAGAGTTAAATGAAATAAATACCTATTAACAATGATGTTATAAAAAAAGGAAGTAGATAGGTTATAGGCGATCTGACAGCGGCGGAAAAATTCCTAGCACACCACCCACGGAAGCATTGACAGAGTCAGTTCGTTTAAATTTTATTGAATAATCGCATGATTTTGGTTCGCGGCCGCCATCTTGGTGATAGCGACCGTGAACGCTCATTTTTAATAATCGCTAATATTATTTTCTCATCATATTTGACAATTTAATTTATTTTGCAATTGCTATTTAATTACTTAACACTGGCGAAATCATCAATTAATTGATGGAAGCCATATTTTTGTAAAAGAAGAAGAATAATAATCGCATGAAAACTATCGAAAATACTATTAAGTATGTAAATTATCCAAATACACAAACAAATCATATTTAATTTTTTGGTATAAATTAATTCTGTGCCACTTTGCGGCGATTGCTTAGTAGGTAACATATCTATTATTTATTTATAATATCATTGCCTATAACTATAAATAACAACGAAACCCTAAATTACAATAATGTGCAACCTCGCACTAGATGTCTTCGATCGTCTTCGGAGTCGCTGGACGTTCGGGGTGTTGGCCCTAGAACGTCCATTGAGTACGGCGGCGACTCCGAGGAGGACGGCGGCGGGGTTGCGACCCCCGTCCCCGTCCCAGCCCCCAGGCTCAAAGGCAAGGCACTGAGGGGCCCCTGGTGCAGATCCCACCGGATACCCCTGGGGTCATGTGCCGATGCGACAGCCGCGGGGGTTTTGGTGGGTAACAATCCCACATACCCCGGGCCATGCCCTATAGCTCCCGGAGACCTTTTGAACGTTTCCTCCGCGAAAAAAAATGATTTTTCCAAAGAGAGAGCCGAGCGGAACCTAATCGCTGCGTAGGTACCGAAAATCAATTTAGAATCGGGCGCGGGTGAGTGTCCATATTTGGTTCATAATTGGGTCAAATATTTTGTAACGTATTTAGAACGAGAATCTTAAAAACTAAAGTAACTGTAAAGTATGTAGGTATTTGTATCTGATCGCAAACTAAGCAGAGCCTGTACTATGATAACCAGACAACTGATAGATACTAATACTTATATATATGTATAAATATACCTACCCTGTTTTTTTGACAAGATCTATAAATGTTTGGCAGGATTCAATATTAACATATTGAATCCTGACAAAAATCGGTTGAACAGTTATGTTCAACCGATTATATTAATGAAATAACGCGATCACTTACCAGGTTCCCATGTTGCCATTCCTGATCCCGTTCACTGAAAAATAAACTAACATTAGATGCTATGTAGTCCATATATCTGGAAAACTTTGAAAAAGTAAGATGATCCATGCGTCTTGTGAGAGGTAAAAGGGAGAGAGAGAGCACTTGTGTCTACGCAAGCACTCGTGCACTATAATACCTCGCGCGTAGGGGGTTGAGCTTGAGAAAGATTGGCCGCTGTGGTCGCATGATTTAGATTTTACTCACGATTTAGTGACACTGGCTGTATCGTCGTCCGTGTGTTCCGTGCCGCTAGTCAATCGCTGACGCTTCGGGCTGGGACTGTCCCTGGAACAAAGAACAAAATGTATCTTGTATAAGTATTAGGTAATATACGATATCAGTAATAAATTGTAATAACGTTGTAAATATACATATTTTGTTTATAATTTGCGTTATTAGGTTTCAAACTTACCTACCATTTAGCCATTCTTTGTTTTTGTAACTTGATTTCCTTGTATTATGTTACTATATTTCTAATATTATCTAGCTATTGAGATTGTGATGTGTTTTTTGCTTTTCTTATCGCATGCTATATATTAATAAATTGAATTGTTTTAAAATTTACTTTTGTGTTGAATTGCAATTTAGGTGCTGCTTGGGACTGGTCCGACTACTATCCCTTTGGCTTTTTAGTTTGTTGTACTTTCGTCGTATTTTATTATTTTTTTCTGTCTTATTTGATCTTTTGAACGGCAAGACACACTGTCGCTCTGATCTAATTGTAACATGACACACTATTTAAAAAAAAAGTGAAAAAATGACAACCCGCTGAGTTTCTTGCCGGATCTTCTCAGTTGAGGCCGCGTTGTGACCCGGTGGTAGCTTTTTTTTTTAAAAAAACATGACCTTTCAAAAGTGCTAGCGTTAAGCCTATTTGAAATAAACTATTTTTGAGTTTGAGTTTGAGAATTGCCTCTGAATGACATCCGTAGAACACTGTGCCCAGATGAAAACCAGCGTCAGGCATTAGCTTGACATTAAGCTGATCTGGGACCCATTTGGACCTACCTCTTTGGGGCGCAAATGTATTTTTTTTTAATATCTAATTGTATTTCTGTTTTTACATGTAATTGTGTTTCATTGTGGTGTCCAAATAATTTTTTCTTATACTTATATCGTGCCGATGCAAATTTAGCAGGCCTAGCACAGGTTACTGGTTTTGTTGACACATCGGTTTTGAATTACCTTGCTTGAAAATGGCATTGCTATGTGAATTACTACATTATAGTGACATCATACTTTGAGTACGATACGCTTGAGCGTAAGCTAAGACATCTGGACATTTTCCAAGGAGCAATATTTTCAAGGTGGGGAGAATGTGCAGATTTGGTTGTTTTGCTCGAGTGGGGCGGGGGTTAATTTTTTGCAGGCGGAGATAATCAACTTCAAACAAAACTTACGAATCGGAGTTGTCTCGTTTCGGGGGGCTGCTTTTCTCTTTCAAGGGCAGTTTTATTAATGGCGGTGGGCCTCCTGTGAACAAAATATAAACCATTAACAGCAGCAGCTATTATGTTGAGTAAAAAAACTAGAGCGCTAACAGCGACTTCCCATAAAACACTTCGGGAGTCCCTCATCCTCCAACAAAGTTCATAGAGCGAGCACTATGGGGGGTCCCTCAGCAGCCAACACAGCACATAGAGCGATCACTATGGGGAGTCCCTCAGCCGCCAACATAGCGCATAGATCGAGCACTATGGGGGGTCCCTCAGTCGCCAACACGGCACGTAGAGCGAGCACTATGGGGGTCCCTCAGTCGCCAACACGGCACGTAGAGCGAGCACTATGGGGGTCCCTCAGCCACCAACACAGCTCAAGAGTACTAGGGGGGTCCCGCCCTTATGTGAGATATTTATTTACTCACCGTTTACGTTAAACTTCTCATGTTTTACTTCATCTTCGTCGAGTTTCATTGGTCGCGGCTCGGGCTCGGTGGTGCGCTTCGGTGACGTATGCTTCGGTGACGCGAGCTTCGGTGAGACGTGCTTGCTTTGCCTTTCAGGTTGCTTCTCTGGTGGCTTCGCCTCTGTATGCGTTGTCGTTATCACACCTGCATGTTGTCAATATTGATTAATATATGTGATGCAACCCGTGACTCGTGGGGTAGCACCCTCCCATCTCGTTGGGTGTCCGCAAGAGTTAAGGAAAAACAAGAGGACGTGCAGCAGCGTTTTTTTACTGGATCACCTATCCTGCGATCCCCAAGACCTCTGCCAAGCGCGGGGATTATGACAATCCCTCCCTTCTAAAGAGAAGGCCTTTGTTCAGCAGTGGTATTTCGGCTGCTAATGATGATGATGATAACGTGATGCAACAGATAACTGTGCCAGGCAGCCTTACATGATACAGGAACAGATAATCAGGTGATCGGCCAGAACTGTACTAGCCAGTAAGGAACTACACAAACTTGTTGCTCCCGCGGGACTAAAACCGACGATATCCGGTTTGCAAAGCAAGTGGTTTCCCGCTGCACCACGGAGGCTACAGACACTAGACAGCTGCCAAAACACGTAGCATTCAGCTTTAAATTTTTCCTGAAGACAACGAGTGTAGAGTGGTGGTAAGACCGTGTGACAGGTCTCCAGTGCTGCAAGGGACCATCTATGTAGACCACGGCAGTGTCAGATATTCTACCGAAAAGCAGCACTGTGTAAACGTTCCTGTGACCGGAACTCAGCAGTGTTAAGGGCACTGTAGCTGGTAAAGTTACTAAATAACGAATGACTCGGGTGACTGCTGTCTATAGAGAGGAGAGTCGTTCAACATCAGACAAACCTCTTGCCTTGTCAATAACTTGGTAGAAAATTCCATACCAGCTTCGTTGTCAGGCGGTTCATCCTTGTTGTTCCACCGGATATCCGTCAGACCCTTGATGCGTAGCTCCTCAGCCGTCTTCAGCAGGCTTGCCAGCTGAGACTGTGACATGAAAACCATTCAATTAGGCGAACATCGTTCGACACAACAGTAATTGAGGGTGCCAGCATTTCCGATATTTATGACTGGTGATGATAAAACACTAAATTGGAAGACTAACTTACATGGTGCACGTTCATCTCCCCAGTGTACATATAGTCGAGGAGAGCGCGAAGATGTCGCGGCTCTGCTCCATCGATCACCAGCACCGGCTCGCCGTGCGCTTCGTGTGCGCCCAGCAATGCACCCAGTAGCTCCGAACACGCCGCCAGCACCACCCTGAACAATCAGCAGTGTCGATAATGCTGACGGATCATTCTGCAGGCAATCTTTGGCAAGATCGGTCGCCAAAATTGGAGAAGGTGGACTATGAAGTAGCTCCAAAATACAGAAGATCGATTCCAAATCACTGCTTTATGAGCCCAGCAGTTCCGAGTACTGAACCAGTCACTAATGAAAAAGAATCGGGATACAGCGTCCAATCTTTGGCAAGATTGAGGTCGATATAGCAGCAGCTCTGGAGACGTGGAGAACCCAGCAGTTCCGAGCACTTAACCAGCACTATCGCTAATGCAATCGGATCGTGCTGCAGTGGCCAATATTCGACAAGATCGAGATACCAAGAGATTGTGGTCAGATCAAGCCACGCGGCGAGCACCACCCTGTACCGAACTAACATTGTAGCCGATCCAAAAGATCGTGAGGCTGCACGGGCCAATCTTTCATAAGATCGTGGAGTTAAATTGGATTTAACGGGAAAAGCTCGACTGAGGAAGTAGCTCCATCTTACAAGGGATTGCGGCCAAATAACGCCAATTAAATGGCGTTTTAAGACAACCAGTGCTCTAAGAACTGAGTAATTATGCCTGATGTTAAGTATTGATGCAACCGAAGACAGAAGCAATTTTGAATTTAAAAAGTAGAACAAAAAGGACTCTTTGTTAGAGGTAGACGAGCATTCCAGATTTAGCATTTGGTAATCTCCGAGATCATTGAGTCCAAAGCAGTATGTATTAATATCAATGGGCCTACCTGTGAGCCCTGAGGGATACCCCGCGGATGTTCTGTGGTTCAACGGTGTCTTTGTTGGGAATTTGTGTCGCGAAGCTCGGTGAGCAGTACAAGGTCACATCGCAGAACCGCTCTGGAAATAACCATACCATAAATGAACTGGATGGAATTTAATAAATTTTATGGTACAATTTACTACGGTCTACAGTGTCAAAAGCTTTCAATAAAACTGGGAACTTTTTAAAATGCAAATGTGGTAAAATAGCAGCAAGAGCAAAGCCTTGCTAACGGTAAGCACCGTAGCCAATGAACCCTACCAATACCATGAGCAGCACATATGCAGGTTAACGATATTGTATCCATTTTTATTAGCTAGTGCTTGATTAGTTAGGGACCGGATCGGAAGTGGTGATGCATTTGCAGACCAAAGCGTACTAGTGAAAGTATCATAAAAGGAAATGGAAAACGGTGGTTTGACTGAGCCAGTAACAAAATGGATGCACAATGGTCCCTTCCCTGCCAGCACAGTGTCTATTTCTACATCACTAGAAAAGCAACCTAACTCATCGCAGGCAAACGTCATTTGAAGGTGGAACATTTGGCTGCCCATCCATGTTCCGTAAGGCAGAAGTACTTTTCTAGATACTTCTTTTTAACAAGCTTGTATTATAATCAAAAAATACCTGGACATAGTAAGCCAAAATTAACATGAAGCGTAGCCGTGGGACCGTGTGAAATAGGTGTGTAATATAAAATTAAAAATATCATATATGTGAGAATCTGTTTATATGAGGTGTTATTAAGTGTTTATGTATACGCTAATACATCTCAAACGGTGCAATTTGATTGGTCCCCTCGCCGACTAATTGGACAGCCTCTGCCGCCCACTTGCAAAACAGGTTGCCGTTATACCGACGGAAAGTTTTGTAGATATGTGTTTGTTTTGGCGGGTCGCGGTCTAGGACGGGTTTGATTCGGCCTTATCTTCAAGGGCCCGATAGAAAAGTGACAAGGTATCCCCTACCTTAGGCCGGCCAGATATCATAAGATTTTTTTATTCTGACACTTCAGAATTCCCATAGAATGGGGATCTAGAACAAACCATGCGAGCAGAGCGCCTTCTGGCGGGCGCCAGAGATTTTCTGACAGAACAATCTTATAATATACGGTTGGCCTTAAAGCGGGCTAATGGGTCGCGGGCGCACGCACAGTGCATGGGATCTGTGCGTTGTTATTAAATGAGATCTCGGGACGGCGACGAAATGATTTTTTTCGAAATAATAAAGAGTTACTACGGTAAGTAAAGTGCATCACATTGGTGTTCGAAGTCGCTGGACTTAGGTTTGAGGGCGCTAGACATCCAGCGAGTATGGCGGCGACTCCGAGGAACACGGCGGCGGGGATGATGCAACCTCCGTCTGCGTGAGCACTGCGACAGGTTCCAGGCTTTAATGCGCTTCTGAAGGGTACATGGTGCTGAGTCCACCGCAGAGCTGAGGTCGTCTCATATGCCGGTGCGATAGCCGCGGGGTTTTTAGAGGGTAAGAATCCCATATACCCCAGTTGACAGGGCCCCGAGGATCTATTGAAGGGTTTCCCTGAGTGAACAATAAAATTTGCGTCACATTGGCACTCGCGGGGAGTAACGACTTTGTGTAGTTGTTTTTTACTGGTTAGAACAATGCACACCGATCACCTGCTTTTCTGGAAAGTAAGATAATCTATGCGTCTGCTATAGGAGAGTAATAAGCCTCCACCTCATTCTATTCTATTGTTGGTGGCTATGAATCGAGCCCGGTAACCACCCGAACGCACTTCGACCCAGTTGGATCCATTGTGCATGTCCTAGCCCTTACTCTGTTGCTGGCGTGTCGAAGAGTTCCCTCAGGTACGCAACGATTGCACCAGCCGGAGCTGTACATAATTATCTGGTGTAGGTGTAGGATAGGCTACTCCCAGATGACCTAGCCTACGTCTCGCAAGAGCGTCGCAGCCACACAATATGTGTCGCATTGACTCTTTTTCACCTTTACAAAATCTGCAAGTATCAATAGTACTTAGCCTCATTCTGTGAAGGTGCTCATTGGTACCATAATGTCCTGTGAGTGCACCTAATAGGTGCCTTATTTGTGATCTGTTAAGGTTCAATAATTTAACCCCACAGTCCACCCTTGTGCTAGAGAAATTTTTGGAGTGGTTTAGGCCTGACGCTTCCCTCCATTCCTTTATGTTGTGTTCATTCCTAGCATACGCATATTATGCTTGGTGGTACGTTCCACACGGAATCCTCACAAATGGTTCAGGACCCACCAAATGTCTTTGTGAGCCGGCCCTTGCTAGTCTGTCCGCATTCTCATTACCCTCAACACCTTCGTGTCCAGGTACCCACATAAGGCTGACGTTGTTGTGTCTTCCCAGGTTATTCAAACCTGTAACACCTTCTTTAACCAGTTTTGAGACAACTCCACTTTAAGGGGAGGGCGGTGTTTGCTATAATCCACACGCTTGGCAGGTTTCGTGGGGATCGCAGTATAGGTACGAGAAAATGGTATCGAACAAAATATGCTGCCGCCCGTCTTCTGATCTTCCCGTAGTAGCAAGTTATGCTGCTTAGGTTAGTTTCATTATTGAGCACAAGATAATTGATATCTCTGCTCACCTTCAGAGTGTAAGTATTTATTGGCTTCGGGTATCAAAATAATCCGATTTCAACAGGGTTATTGATCATTAATACCTTAGAATATGAATCAGTACAAGTACTATAGAACGCTTAATTCAAGTAAGAACATGTAGACTAGTAAGAACATCAAAAAACATAGGTATATATCAGGTACACGACAATAGGTACTATGCCGTCAGCTGTATTTATCGACATTTGCGTTTGTGACAGATCAAACCCATCACTACTTATCATTTACATAACAATATAACTCATATAATATAACTTTAAATAGTTCAATTCACTTGCCTCTTAGAGGAAAATTTGCCTACGCTTTGCCTAAGGGGATCATAGACAAACGCGTACTCTATTCTTAGGATATAAACTCTATGATTAATACTAACTGATGTTTGTGAGGAATGTTTTTTGAGTCGTCACGCTTAAGTTGGTACATAAATAACTCACTGATAATTCATTATCAGCCGAAAGACGTCTACTGCCGACCAAAGGCCTACCTATTAGTAGGAGGGGTAGGGGGTAGGGGGGTTGTTATAATCCCTACGCTTGGCAGGTTTCTGGTAGGGGTAGGCATTGAATGAACAAACTGCTTATAGTCCTAAACTATTTTACATTCCACCGATAAACTAGTCTAATGAAATACTAGATTATCGGTGGACTGTATAGTCTCTATAGTAGTAGTATACGACTATTCGTAAACAACATTCGACGTCTAACGATGACCACAAATTATTTCGTCAGCGGTTAAACTAGTTTAACTTTAAACTGTTTTATAAACTGGTTTATCGTAGACGATAAGCGGTCGCGTTTCGGCGACGACCCATCACTACCGTCTGGGGTTCGCAGTTCGCAATAACTATACTTGTTAGGTAATCCAATAGAAAGACGTTGCAGCCGTCTCCTTATTTTGGAGGAGATGGGTGGGTGCTATTCTTACCCGGACACGCCACGAGTCGATGATTATTATACCATAGAAATTAATAATGCGTTTGAATTCGATTTCAGCAACTGCTTGACCTCGGACAACGGATCTCTAAGTAACCTTACTAAAACCTGTTCCTTCTGTGAAACTGCTATAGCTATTCTATATACAACATTTGTTCCACTTGTGGTTTGAATTCCATTAGAAAAGGGAGAAATAATAGATCATGCATGATCTACTCGTACATATTTAAACTATAATAAAACACAAAGAGCGTTTTGTCTGTACATACATTGAATATCTTTCCAAAATTTTATGTATTTACTACGAACACAGACACAGACATGTTGTATCGACACAGAGGCCAAAACAATTTATTATTTGGACTTTTTGTCTGTCTGTCTGTCTGGATGTCCAGGTGTCATTTGAAAACCCGTGGATAGATTTTAATCGGTCTTTCACTAATGTGTTGTGTAGAAATCTGGGCATAAACTGGTATAACATTCCACTATGTTTCACAGTCGCTAAGCAGAGAAACATTACTTGCACATATTCCCAATAATTTGCTTAATACGTAAATAGGGTAATTATAAAGTGATAAGTTTAATACATAATAAGATAATTTGCACAGCCAAATAAAAGTAATGTGGTCAAGTGGTTACGAAAGCCTTTAATTGGCACACTAGTGCCCTGGTTCAAATCCTACGTCAGGATTCGTTCGTTATCACGCTTTTATTTACTTTAAAACTGCGGTGACTGCATAGTATTGACCAAAACCGAATTTAAAGTACCACTTATCCCGAAAATTAAAAGCGTTTCTACTAAATATTTTAAGGGTAACGCGCAAAATATATAGAATGACTAGCTGACCCACGCAGCTCCGCCTGCGCTATTTTTACGTAACTAAACTTTTAATAACAGACATTCGCATCGAATACATAACCTCCTTTTTTATAGTTGGTTAAAAACTGGGACCCACTTTTTACTTGCTCTCCGAAGCACGGACCCGTGTAGTTCAAATGGCGTTAAACGATCACCCATCTATTGAGTGACCTTACCTAACGTTGCTTAACCCGATCGATTACAAAACCTCGGTAACAACTCTCTAGTTCCCTTACTAGTATTTATTATATTATAAAGAAAAATTGATAAAATCGGCCCAAGCGTATAACCAAGTACCCATTTTGACTTTAATCCCCTCTCCCAAAAGAACCGTGCTACATTACGGGATAAAAAGTATCCTATGTCCTACCTCGTAGTAAGATCTCAAATCATGCCAAGTTTCATTTGAATCCATTCAGTAGTTTCGGCGCGATGCGCAGCCGTGATACTGACAGACAGACAGACAGACAAAAATTTAAAAAATTACATTTTCGGCCTCAGTATCGGTTATAGAAGGCCCTCCAAATATAATTTTCAAAATATATTCAATGTACAGAATTGGACCTGTTACAGTTTTATTATAAGTATAGATTTTGATATAATTTGGGAAACATGTTATTTCAGATATAAATAATTATAATGTCTCCAAAACTATAAGCATAGCGAGGGATTTCAACTACGTCCGTGTGGCACACTCTGCTTTACATATCCCTGTATGAGAACAATAAATAATTTAAATTATAAATTAAAATTGACTGTAATATTATTATAAAAAACCGTCAAAACGAAATTTGATTTCTAGCGTATTGTTTTTTATTTAATTACATAATGAAAGTCATTTTAATACAGTTATTAAGTGCGCCGGAATGACCTACATTGGTCGCACCTATCGAGGATCAAAGCAAGAAAATGTTTGTTTTTTTCCTTTAATTTTATTTTTGTAGGGATCCGCCGAAATGGAGCACAAAAGTGAGACTATTGTACCAAGTGGGAAATTTAAAAACAGATTTTTATTTTATATTACGTACTAAAAAATAATCCCAAGGCGCCTGTCAAACGTGGGGGGGGGGGGTTTATGGCAACCCCTCCCTTCTAAGGGGGAGGTCTTTGTTCTGCAGTAGACGTAATATAGGCTGCTGATGAATTTAAAAAAAATATTGGAAGCTATCTTTTACACATCCAATAATGATATAGAACCCTCGGTGCACGAGTCCGACTAGCAAGCAGTTGACTGGATTTTGTTGTTAACTTCGAATGCATCTCTGCTTACCATCAGACGGAATTGCTAAAAGTTCGCTTATATTGAGTAAATGTAGTCTAATTTTTGTTAAAGTCGTAAATTATAAATCACGGATAAAATTAAAATACTGGGTTATAATATTATTAATATAATCAAACTTCATAACAGGTTTGTGGTACGAAAAAATGTTTATTCAAGGAACAGATTTATATCTGGACGGACGAAAATAGCACGTAATTATTATATTTCAATAAAAAAATCTTAGCACTAAACTGGTATTGTAATGCTATAGCGACTATTAAAAAAACCGGTCTTTTATTTTCGTACATCGAGGTCTTTATACCGATTTTGAAAACCGAATTGAATAAAATTATCATAAGTTTTACATATTTTTTTGTGCGATTTTTATTTTTGGAACGCGAAACATGATCGGATATTTTTGAACGAGATGTTTGCGTAAAATTTTTATTAGTAGATTTCAATTGCTGGCTGGTTTTCGCACACTTCCTTGATCATATTTTAGTACCTACTATTTTTTGCTTTCTGTGCGTTTTGTTATAGATAAAATGTAACAAAACGCACAGATAAATGGCATCCTGCAAATCGCTACAAGACGTCCTGCATGATTGAATGGTGTGCAATAAGTTAGAATAATTTATAAATTACTTCACGCGACTGGTAATGTATCAACTAATCTTTCATGTAATATGATTAAAACTGTGGAGTATGAATCTCTGGAGAATGTCTGTCGAGCATATACAAAAAACCTAAAGCAGTTTCTTTTCGCTTGACGCGAACGTCATAGGAGTGACAGAGTTAGATATATTGCATCTGTCACTGCGGCAGCGTCGAAATGTCTCCGACTTTTTTTGCATTTGTATCGTGCGTGTGCTCTCATGGTAAGTACACAGAGGGCCTAGACAAGATGCAATCGCTTCATAGCGAATCTATTTCTTCATTCGCTAACGGTGTGAATTCCCTATAATTTGTCACGTGATTTTTCGATGACTTATGTCATTCTCATACATTTTTATACTTTCTATTAGCGATAACGATTGTAGAATGTTACATTGTCTAGGGGGGCTGGTCACTTTTCGTGTAAAACTGCCCCGCTATTAGAGTACATGGTAGGGCACTGTGTCGCACACTAATGAGCAGGCCACTCAGCTAGTACGTCCATCATCAAACAGATGAGTGGTCACATGAAAATATCATTGTCACACTAATTAGTGCGCTCATGGTACAAATTTGTAAGACAGGTCACTTTTCGTGTTAAACTATAAGAGCTCTTGTTGAGTTTACAGGGAATAATACAAATAATTACCTTTCTCCAATAACTGTGCGAACATGTTCTGGACGTTGGAATGGTGGTGTTTCCACCGGAGGCAGTACTGCTGGGGGGTCATCCTAACAATTTAACACTTTCCTCCAAAAATAAATTAATTCCTAATACAAGACTTTGGTTTCGGCAGGCTGTGGTTTTCAGTTTGGTCGTCTGATTTGGTCTAATAGTAAATTCCTTTTGCTTGTTTAGAAAAAAATAACCTTAACTAAGTATTAATTTATGTTTAGGTACATAGGTTCATTTTTTAAATATTTTTTTTTAGTTTTGGAATGTAGTCCTTCGGTGGTATTTCGTTACCTGAAACAAAGAAAAAACAATTATTAAAGAAATAAAGTGCATGTATATGGGTATGCATACATGCTTAGATACGACATAAGATCGCAAGCGACATAAACTATTTTAAGAAAAATAAAAACCGACTTCAAAGTAAATTATCTAAAAAGCATAAAATAACGAAAATATTATTGAAGTTGGTGCAGAATATACACAGCAGGTACGCTAACACCAACTTCAATAATATTTTCGTTATTTTATGCTTTTTAGATAATTTACTTTGAAGTCGGTTTTTATTTTTCTTAAAATAGTTTATTTAACACTTTTTAGTGACTTATTTTACCAAGTTAGGTATCAGTACTATCACGCAACTCGAACGTCTACATTACAGTAACTTCCTGAAAACATAAAAAGTTTATATCTCTTAAACTACTGGACCGATTTTGATGAAATTTGCTAAGTACTCTACCCTAAGTTGAAAGATACTCTAACTATTGAAAAAAGAATTTTCGAAATCGGACGTTTCTGAGAAATCCGTGGACAAACCTACATACATACATACATACACTCGTGAAATTTGGAAAATTCGTTTAGAAGCCCACATAGACTAACATATATGAATATTACGCATTTTTATTAATATTACATACATACGCGTCGAATACAGAACCTCCTTTTTTGAAGTCGGTTAAAAAATAATTTACTAAAATAACGCATTAAATTACACCCAAATTTGTTGTTTCTTGTTATGCATGCATGTGGCTTCGGACCAGTTATACCATTGGATTGTACCATTAATGGTACAAATGGCACTAAGTTGTCCCATTTATACCTGTAATGGTATAGCTTAGTGCCATTTGTACCATTAATGGTACAATCCAATGGTATAACTGGTCCGAAGCCATACATGTTTATTCCCTCAGAGTAAACATATTTTTTTATTTACTCTGAGGTTTATTCAGGGTGACGTTGTTGTTGTCAGAATTGTTCAAGCGGTCTTTGCTTGGCTAGATTTTGAATTGGCTTAACGACTGATGTCTAGCTGATAACCGATTCAATTCAATTCAATTTATTTATTTACGAAAAATACAGTACAATTTCACTACAATATATGCAATTGTTAATAATTAATATTGATAAGCAAACAAAAGAAATTATAGTGAGTGGTTGAGCACATACACCCAAAGTAAGATTGAACTTGTGTTTTGGGTATAAGTATTCTTCCAAAGTTTTATAAACTGGTCACATTGCAGTATATCGACAAACCATATGAACAAATTAATGTTGACACTATAGTAGGTAATCTAATATTTAAGCATACAAGAATGAAATTGTGTCTATGCGTAGTACTATTATGATCTGAGGTGTGTGTGGGTCATTGTGTATTGAGTGTGTGTAGATATGTGTGTGTGTGTGTGTGTGTGATTGATGAATGGACGTTTTTTGGGTTTACAAACTAAGGTAATGAGGATTCAGGTGCATCAGTTTAAAGTGTTACCAATTTAATTAAATTTTCAGTTTCCTGGTAGTTCTTAGTCAAAAGCCATTTTCGTACGATACCTTTACATTCACGCATAGGTAAGGGATATATATTACAGAATTTATTAATCTGATTGTAAACAAAACTACTAACAATACGGTAATGTCGTCCGGCGAGACTAAATTTATAACATTGCGATGGGCATACATTATAAAATAATCTACTACTCGAAAGTACATTGTACTTCAGTGAGGCATGCTTTCTCAGAACAGTGTGAAGTATAAAAAGTTGACGGACTGTCAAAACCTGGCAGTCCAGGTAGAGCAAATTAGTGGGATGCCGAAACGGTTTAAATGTCATGACCTTTAATACTGCCCTCTGTGCCCTCTCCAATTGTAGGAAACAGGTCTTGTGAGCTCCACCCCATATCGATATACCATAAGTAAGTAGAGATTGGCAAAGAGCGAAATATACAGTTTTTAAGACTGCTACGTCGGCAGAGTAACGGAGTTTTTTAAAGAAAAACATAAGTTAAGCGTATTCTAGATGATAGGCTTTGAATGTGAGGTTTCCAATTAATGAGATAATCTATTTGAATGCCTAGGTATTTAACATCAGTGGATCTAGGTATGATAGGGCAGTTACAGTTGGAGTGGACAGACTCATCCTGGCATTTATGAGCTTTAAGAATAAATAAATCATTACTTGGTTGATGAGGAGCTTTCATAGAGAAGGTAAGATAAGTGGATTTTTTAAAATTAAGTAAAGTGAAGTAAGTTGTCTGAGAACCATTTTACTAAATGACGAAGAGCTTGTTCTGCATATGTGAACGTATTTACCCAGTCAGTGCCATGTACAACAAGTGCAGTATCATCAGCGTAAGTAATAATTTTACAGTTAGGAAGAGAAAGAGTGCATAAGGAATTAATATAAAAAAAGAGAGTAGGGCCCAAAATGGACCCTTGAGGAACACCATAAGCAATTGAGATATCTTCGCTGATGTGTGAGTTAACTTTTACACACTGAGCGCGATTTGTGAGGTAATCTTTAAACATGTTGTGGGCTATCCCTCGAATCCCAATTCTTTCCATTTTTGAAAGAAGGTGAGGTATAGATAGTGAATCAAAAGCCTTAGATACATCTAGGAATATAGCTAGACATTTCAACTTCTGATCCATTTTATCAATAGTATGGTCCATTAAACTTGCGACTGCATCTTGCGAAGATTTTCCTAATCTAAAACGAAATTGATTAGGTGCCAGAATATTATACTTTTCAAGGAAACTAGTAAGGCGAATATTTAATAGCTTTTCTAGAACTTTCGATAACGCGGGTAAAATCGAGATGGGTCTGTAATTAGTTAATACATTCGTCTCTCCACTTTTAAAAATGGGTAGCACCACTGCTTTCTTAAAAACATTCGGGAAACAACCAGAATCAATCGAGATATTGCATTTGCAATATCTCAATTGATTCTGGTTGATGAGTGACAAACGGAGCCAAAATATGCACGCAAGACTTAAGTAGACGCGTCGAGATTCTATCCCATCCAGCCGCTGTGTCATTTCGCAAATTCATGACAATATTTGTTATTTCAGTTACATCTGTAGGCATCAAAACAAGAGAGTTAGCTATGAAAGGGTCCAGTGTATCTATCTTACCAAATTCAAGATTAGGGTTAATTTTCTCTGCCAGTTCTTTACCAATATTGGCAAAATACTTATTTATTTTTCCAATAGATTCGTTTTTGCTAGATGTAATATTTAAAAGTTGAGAAGATGGATCAGACTTAGTATTACTTCCCGATAAAGTGAGAAACCGCTTACTTTTCAAACCGAGGTCGTGGGTTCGAATCCCGTGGGGAGCAACAACTTTATGTAGTTGTTCCTTACAGGCTAAGGCAATGCAGACCGATCACCTCATTGTCTGTAAAGTAAGATGATCCATGCGTCGGATGGGCGTCTAAAAAGTCGGTCCTGCGCCTAACCTCTCCCCGGTCGTGTCGGTCTTCCGTCCCATCGGATTATGAGAGGTATAAAGGAAGAGAGAGGGCACTTGTGTCTACGCAAGCACTCGTGCACTATAATATCTCCCGCTTAGATGGCTGATTTTGCGACAGATTGGCTGCTGTGGTCGCAGACATATGCTGACATTATTAGATATTAGATGATAACCACCAACCACCTTTTTTTTTGACGCGTGGGAAATCTTCCAAAGATCTCCGGGAGCTGTGGGGCTCGACCGGGGTATGTGGGATTCTTACCCACTAAAACCCCCGCGGCTGTCGCATCGGCACATGTGAGGGGGGACCCCAGGGCTCTCCGGTGGGATCTGCACCAGGGGCCCCTCAGTGCCTTGTCTTTGAGCCCGCCGCCGGGGGGCGCATTGTAGCCCCCCGGGAACCTGACACGGTACTCACGGGGACTGGGGTCGCAACCCCGCCGCCGTACTCAATGGACGTTCAAATTGCCCACACCCCGAACGTCCAGCGACTCCGAAGGAACAACGACCCACCTGGACCAACTTTTTATGTGCTTCGGAGATCATGGAGAGGATACGTTAAGTACTCAAATGCCACTAAAAGGTCACCCATCTATAGATTAACTTTGCCTGACGTTGCTTAACTAATTAATATTTTTCTGAACAGCTAGCTATGAGCGCTTCAAATAAATTTATTTAGTAACGCTACAGTCGTATCTATGTACTATCACATAACATAATGGAACTACGGCAAATATAAAATGCTTATACAATATAATATTCGGTGCCAGTTCCAAAAATTATAAAGCCAACAGCCGAAGTTACTTATCACTTGTTTTTTCAACAAATATCACACATATTGTACAAACAGAAAATTTTTCCTTTAGCGCGCAGGGTTGTCCACTTGTCGAAATATTAATACCTAAAATTCATCGATATACTATACCAACTAGATTTGCTGTCACGACCCGAAAAGTGGTCACGAAAATAAGAAAATAAGAGCTACGGAGACGGCTGTCGCTCAATTGTCTGCAATTATTATTGAACCTTATTTTATAGTATGTAAGTCATCTTTTTATATGAACATATTATTGTTTTGCGTGTACGTGTATAGTTGTGTAGGTATATGTAACCGCGACCACATTTTCGATGTCATTTTGTTCGTGACAGCTAATCTTGTTGGTATAGTATATCGTTAGTTTGATCGAAATCACACAAGCACTACTTTGAAACAATCAAAGGGTTAAAACCATAGATATAGAATTTTTCACTACTTGGTTAAAACACAGACGTACTCGTAGATCTAAATGTCAAATTGTTTCTACCGGAATGCTGTACCCAGTCATATTATTTCAAAAGAAACATTATGCATTAAGTATACATATTCGACAGAAAAAAAAGAAATAGAGAATATGCATTTTTTTTATTTAATCATAAATAATTACTAAAAAGAATGTTATTTAGTGTAAAAAATATTTTGATTTCAATGTAAAAAATATATTGAAAACTGCAATCAGATTTGGGTCATTTAAATACAGCCATCTTCGCGCGCTTCCTGTGACGTCAGCGTCCATAACCAACGCGTGTAGCGTAGGTACAGTTGTTAAAAACCATGTAAGTACTTATATAGTTTTATAGTTAATAACGTTTTATAACTAATTTGAACATGGAAGAGGACTGGAAACCATATTATAATATCCACTGCGTTTGCCTGATCCCATCATACAACACATCAATCTGTTTTAAATTTTGGAATAAGCTAATTACAAATGTCCACCAACCCTAGCGGACAACGTTTCTATTTTCGAGTTTGTAGTGATAAGGGCGGAGAACTTTGAACCATTTATCGACGTTTCGAAAATTATTACGCAACTGCCCGATACCGTTATCGAAGCGGTTTTCGAACTCGAAAACACAATTTTAAATACATCCAAAGCAATTTTAAAATGACCAAAGATAATGTATACCTACACGTGTTAGATAACATAGTTTTTGAATTGAACAGAACATTATTTACTTAATTGAGTGTATGTAGAATAAAGGATTAATTTATTATTCAGATATATTGTTTACCAAAGATATTACAACAATTTCAACATATTTACAAAAGGCTAATTAGGTAACAAGACTAACAAGGGCAAGGCCCCTGCACTAGGCGACCATAGGATAAAAATAATTATAAAAAAAAACGTAGACCAAAGACGATTTAATACCTAAATATGCAGACGGTAGAGAGAAATAGTGTTAGCGTAGTACTATTTATTAACCGACTTCAAAAAAGGAGGAGGTTCTCAATTCGTCTGTATATATATATTTTTTTTTTTTTTTTTTTTATGTATGTTCGCGCATAACTCTGGCAATTATTAACCGATTTGAAAAAATCTTTCTTCCATCCATTCTTCAATCCATTGATTGGGTCCCATAAAAAAATTATTGCTTAGTAATAAGTAGTTCCTAAAAAAACAAGAATGGTGACTGCGCACTGAGAGTTGCAAGAAAGCCTATATAGATGACGTTTTAGTCGCTCGGACTCGCTCGGTCGGACAAAAATGGTTATAACTCTGGCAAATATTTACCAATTTCAATGATTCTTTTTTTATTCGAAAGAAGAAACCACCGTATTGAATCTGTATGAATTTTATTACAACCGGATAAGAACTTCCTGGAGGACCATGAACGATGTGGAGGAATTTATCTGGTAAAAACCATAAAACTGATGTTCTCCATTACATTGCTCTGACAATTATGAACCGATTTCGATGATTCTTTTTTTATTCGAGAGAGTAAACTACTATGATGTTTCCATGCAAATTTCATTACGACCGGATATTTTTTCTGAAGAAACATGAATTATGTAAAACTATGTAGACGATAATGTGATCATAACCTACCTAGATAATTTTACGGTTTTCGATGGTTCAATCTTTATATATGAAAATATCACTAAAAAGTTTAAAATAAAATCTTTTTAAAAAAAAATTGAACCGACTTCAATATCACTGAAAAGTATAAAATAATTTAAATATTATTGAAGTTGGTGCCAAATATACACAGCAGGTACGCTAACACCAACTTCAATAATATTTAAATTATTTTATACTTTTCAGTGATATTGAAGTCGGTTCAATTTTTTTTTAAAAAGATTTTATTTATAAAAGAATATTATATAAGTACCAATCTAATCAGTTGACTACCAAGCACTAGTTCATAAAAATATTGTCGTGGATATGTGTCATGAAGCCGGCAAGCTAATAACAGTTTGGTTTTCCATAACGGCTTGGAACAGAACGTATTTGGCAACGTTTCCACTAGACGGTATATAGACTCTTCCTTCGGAGTCGCTGGACGTTCGGGGTGTGGGCCCTTTGAACGTCCATTGAGTACGGCGGCGATTCCCAGGAGGACGGCGGCGGGGTTGCGACCCCCGTCCCCGTGACTGGTTCCCGGGGGGCTACAATGCGCCCCCCGGCGGCGGTCTCAAAGGCAAGGCACTGAGGTCCCCCCTCTCATGTGCCGATGCGACAGCCGCAATAGTATTAGTGGATAAGAATCCCACATACCCCGGTCGAGCCCCACAGCTCCCAGGGATCTTTGGAAGATTTCCCCCGCGTCTCAAAAAGAAAAATATAGTAGACTCTTATGCAAGGGCCCGTCCCGTCCAGGTAGGACACGGATACTCAATAACTAATGAATCGAGTGACGAGGGGCAGGCCCCCAGACCCAATGTCGGCCCTATTAGACCATGACATAGAGCCTGCCCCTCCCCGACGTCGACAACCATATGCTACACTATCAAACAGACACCGGTCTCGCCGGCGAGGCCGAAGGGTCGTACATGCGACCTCAACGACGTGCATCACCCCACTGTTTTCTTGCCGACTCTTCTCACGTTGTGAACCGGTGGTAGAATCAGCCCTCTCTAAGCGACAGCCCAAGCCGAGGCCGTGCCTCCCTGCGGTGCCCTTGTGCTCGTCGCTCCATTGCTCTGGCTGGAGCACTTGCTCTCTTGCCCAGTGAAGCTGTAATGGCCATCTGAGGCCAACAGCGACTGTCCTCCAAAAAAAAAAAGCGAACGACATGTTTGTCTCGTCACTAGATAGAGTAAAAAAGTAAAGGAGCAAGGTACTTCAAGATTAGTCCAGTCATTGCACTAACCATTAATAAATCATCGGTAAGTAGCCAGTCAGACGCGGTTGCTCAACGCAACTCGGTACATTTTTTTTGCTTAGATACAAAGACATTTAAAACGATTAGACCGGCCTTAACAAGAAAAAAATCATCAAAAACTTGTTACACGTGTATTAAGTCAATAGAAACGTGCTACGATAATAATTTTGAAGAGAATATGCCTAATTTCTATGACAAAACGACTGAATGAGACTACAGTTTATTTTCATTATACGTAAGTATACATCTAATATACGACTATACATACAATTCTCGTGTCGCGGTATTTGTTAACAAACTCCTCCGAAACGGCTGAACCGATTTGTATGAAATTTCGTGTGCACATCGGGTGGGTCGGAGAATCGGCCAACATCTATTTTTCATACCGCTGCTAAGTTAAAGTTAAGCAACATAAGGCAAGTTCATTACATCCATCTAATTCCATTCTAAGCGTCTCCGTGCTTCAAAGGGCAAGTAAAAGATAGGCGCCGGTTTTTTAACCGACTCCAAAAACGGAGGTTAAATATAAGACGAGTTCCTATGTATCTAATACTATTAAAATGTGTGATATTCACATAATAAGCATATTCGGGCATCTAAAAACGTAAAAATGGCGCGGGCGGAGCTGCGCGGGTCAGCTAGTATCTAGTATATTTACTGACTTATCCGTGGGGTGTCCGTGTAAGCACCGAATACCACCCAGCCATCTACTCCCGTTCGGTATCGTACTGCCCGTTACACACGACAACGATATAACGTAGCGATCTGACTGCGCAGACCGTTTGTGCAGTTTTATCTAACGTGTGTACGAAAATTGTCTCAGATTTTTCTGGTTGACGCAAACGATCGTGGCAGTTGCAAAATCTCATTCGATAACTGTGATAAATCGTTGCGATCGCGTTTGCACAGTTTTTTCATAGTGCGTGGACGGATGTCGGGGCAATCGTTCAGTTCGTTCACAACCCTTTCTGTAGTTGCGGACGACATGTTTCTCGTCTGAGTTTCAGCTGGGAACTGACGATCGACGCAGATATCGTAGACGTGTAGACACTCCAAGGATGTTCGATTAACTGCACAAACGATCTGCACAGTCTGATCGCTACGATATATCGTTGTCGTGTGTACCGGGGTAAACAAAAAGACGGCCGCCTTTCTATTGGATTACCTAAATAAACTATACTACGATCCCTAAGACGCCTGTCACGCGTGGGTATTATAACAAGCCGGGAGGGCTAGGGGGGGGGGGGACTTAGTTCCATAGGGGGGGGGGACCTAGTTCCATAGGGGGGGGGGGACCTAGTTCCAGCAGCAGGCTTATCACGACTTGCAATCTTGACAGATTGGTGTGGAGTATGACGTAGTTATCAACATCTAAACGTCAGTTCTCTATACAAAAATGTGAAATACTACGTCATAGTGACGTCATACTCACACTTGTCTATCAAGATTTGCACATCATGCTAAGCCTACAGCAGTGGACGTCTTCTGGCTGAAGATGATGATATTTACTTAAGAATTTAATATAAAAAGCGAGTGAAGCAGTTTTTCTATGAATAAAATCCCAAAGGCCGGCTCTATGTCTTTGTAATCTCTTTGTAGCTATGACAAATATGAAAGTATCGGAGCTAGGTCTCTTCGGAAAACTATTGCAACATTTAATGCGAAGTGGACCATTTGCGTCTAAACCTTATATGGTTTAGATACATGCATACCATCAAACTCAAACTCAAAAATAGTTTATTTCAAATAGGCTTAACGCTAGCACTTTTGAAAGGTGATGTTTTTTTTAAAAAAAAATTAACATAGGATCACAACGCGGCCTCAACTAAGAAGATCCCGCAAAAAACTCAGCGGGCCTGCCATTTTTTCACTTTTTTTTTAAATACAATATGTGTCATGTTACAATTAGATCAGACATACAGTGTATCTTGCCAAAAAAAGAAAAAAATAATAAAATACGACGAAAGTAGGTACAACAAACTAAAAAGCCAAAGGGATAGTAGTCGGACCAGGACTATGTAGGTAAGTAGAAATTATAATGGCCTCTTGATCAATCTTTCACAAGATCAGCCATCGACGCTGAACATATTATAGTGCACAAGTGCTTACGTAGTGACAAGTGCACTATCTCTTCCTTTACTCTCACAATCCGATGGGTCGGAAGACCGACACAACCAGGTCACCGTTGAAGTGGCAATGGCCACATCGCTCGACGAACCGTTAACCGACGGGGAAGAAAGGTTCTCTAGTGGCGATCACGAACCGGAAGACGCAGTGTAGGCAGGCCTCCCACAAGGTGGACAGACGAGCGCGCGTCGCAGGTAACCGGTGGATGCAAATGGCCAGTTATCATTCAATGTGGCGTTCCAAGGGGGAGGCCTATGTTCAGCAGTGGACGTCTTCCGGCTGGTGATGATAATGATGAAGGCATGTTAGCCTATTAATATTAGGGCTGAGGTAAAGCCCATCGTGCCCACAGGTGCCCACCTCCTGACCTATTAAAGGCCACGGCACACCAAATGCGTATACGTAAGCGTGTTATGACGTTCTTTATGAGACATGACACACCGCTTGCGTAACGTAATGACGTATACTCAACTGGTGTGCCATGGACTTATAAAGTTTCATACAACGTAATGCTACGTCCACGTGCACGTCTAATTATAGTCAAAGTCAAAAATCTTTATTTCAAATCTTTTGAATGGTATTTTTTCCCAAGCCGAGGCCGTGCCTCCCTGAGGTGCCCTTGAGCTCGTCGCTACTTCTGCCGTAAAGGCTAGAGCGCTTCAAGCGCTCGCCTCCTATTGTCCGGTGAAGCTGTAATGGCCATCTGCGGCCAAAAGCGTCTATCATACCCAAAAAAAAAATGGTGTTTTTTTTTAAACTACCACCGATGTGCTCTGGTTTTAATTGTTTTCGTATTAATGAATACATTCGTAAACACGTAATAGCTACAAACTTTAATCAAACAGACTACATAAATTGTGTTGTTGATAACGATAAGATATTTAAACTGAGGAAAAGTAAATACTCAGAGGCAACATACAAATTATGTTTCCAAATTGTGTTTATTAATGTCTTTTAGCCTCTGTGGTACACCGGGAAACCGCTTGCTTTGTGAACAGGAGATTGCGGTTTCAAATACCGCGGGAGGGAGCAACTTTGTAAAGTTAAGTTAGTATTAGTGTACCTAGTTACTGGTTAGGACAATGCAGGCCGATCATCATATTGTCTAAATATGATCCATGCATCAGATGGGCATGTACAAAGTTAGTCCTTCGCTAGACCTCTCGCCGGTCGTGTCGGTCTTCCGTCCCATCGGATTTTGAGAGTAAAGGAGGAGAGAGTGCACTTGCGTCTACGATGGCTGATCTTGTGAAAGATCGGCCGCTGTGGCGTTATCAGTCAGGAGGACATTATTATCAGTCCGTTAATGATGAATCGTTATCTCATACTTTAGTTTATTGAAATTTGCACTAACTTTACGAGATAATTATTCAGTAACCAACTTCAAATACGGAATTATTTTTAAATACGTTAATAAAAACTGGTTAGGGGTCGTGCATTAATCACGTGATGTTTTTTAGCAACTTTTTAAAACCCTCCCCCCCTCCTGGTGATATGTGGTGAGGTTTTTAAACTACCCCCCCCCCCCCCCCTATCCAAAATCACGTGTATTTTTTTGTAAAAAAATTCTATATAGATATATTAAAATTTTCGGAATATTATCTTTAAATACAGGTACTTAACTGATTAAATGTTGAAGGGGAAGTCGTTGCCGGCAACGGTGAGTCAAGGCCACGTGCCGCTGTTTAGTTTCGAAATCGTGCATTCAACGAAAAATAAATACACGTGATGTCTCATTATACCCCTCCCCCCTCCTGGTGATATTTCGTGATTTTTTCGGAACCCCCCCCCCCCCTTTCGAGCCTCACGTGATTAATGGACGACCCCTTAAGTGCCTGTCGGACCCGTACCATTTATTTATTTCATAAATCATTTTTAATTAGTATCAATAAAATTTGTATTTATCGTTATAATGGCACTAGTAATAGAAACTCTGTGAAAATTTCAACTCTCTGTCTATTACGGTTCATGAGATACATCCCGCTTACGAACAGACGGCCGAACAGACTGGCCGGCGAGGCCGAAGGGTCGTACGTATGCGACCTCAACGACGTGCATCACCCCACTGAGTTTCTTGCCGGTTCTTCTCAGTGAGGGCGCGTTGTGAACCGGTGGTAAACTCAGCCCTCCCTTAAGCGACAGCCCAAGCCGAGGCCGTGCCTCCCTGAGGTGGCCCATGAGCTCGTCGCTACTTCTGCCGTTAAGGCTAGAGCGCTTTAAGCGCTCGCCTCCTATTGTCCGGTGAAGCTGTAATGGCCATCTACGGCCAACAGCGTCTATCATTCCCAAAAAAATAAAATAAAGGACGAACAGACTGACAGCTTGGCTTAGTATTAGGATTGGCACCCTTCGGGTACGGAACCCCAAAAACGAAATGGACTCTCGCATTCGAGACCACCGACCGAAGACTCCATTGAGTCTTATTCGATATTTGGAAACAAATATTATCCTTGCGACAATTCACACACGGTCATAACTAGACAGTGCTTGTACTATCGCGGACACGAACGGTGTACCAGTTTTCAATCAAAATCGTTTGAATAACATTACGTGCGCTTTTCCGGCCCGCATGTATTTCGGGCCGGCTCGTGCAAGCAATTGTCGTCCTTAAGGTGGAACACCGTTCGTGACCGCGAGAGTACATACAACATGACATACCATTTACGGACATTTTATTTGCGTGTGGTTTCTATTATTTCACTATAATACACCTATTTATTATTTCTCTAGGGATATTTATATAAACGTGTCACGACAACAAATCGACTCGACACGTATCTAAAAATAGTTTTTTAATTATAAGTGACTTTGGTAGCTACCGGAATCTGCAATTCGCCTTTAATTAATAGACGTTAACGTCCAAAATCGCGAAACATTGATTGATGCAATTCGCTTTGTTTGGCCAGATGTCATTTTGAAACGCAACGCGATCTTGAAATCTTCCAATCAAGGATATTACAAACGAGGAATTTGCAAACTTACTTATTATTATGTCTTCATCTAAAGTGCTTGTCTAAAGTGCTTAGCGGGCAGAGAATGTATTAGGAAATCGATTGTTTTCCTCTATGTTGCTTCCAATTTGACCAGATTTGACCGGACCTTAGGTTTGTCTTAGTTTATAATATCATTGTTTTGTGACCTTTGTTTAATCCACCGATGATCGGACAACTAATCGGACTACTTGGAATAAACGGAATTTTTAATATACTGGCTGACTAGTTAAACATGAGACATAATATTACAGGACGCTCAGTACTCGATTCTCATCATAAATATGTAATATAAAATTAAATAGGTACTAATATGTGACCCAATTATCAATCAAAAATGGACACTCACCCACCCGCGCGCGCCTCTAAACAGTTTTTCGGTAAGCTCCGGTCGGCGCAATCTCTTTCTTTGTAAAACGCCGCGGGATGACGGAAGACACCTTTTTTTTTTTTTGACGCGGGGGAAATCTTCGAAAGATCTCCGGGAGCTGTGGGGCTCGACCGGGGTATGTGGGATTCTTACCCACTAAAACCTCCGCGGCTGTCGCATCGGCACATAAAGAGGGGCGAACCTGGGGCCTCCGTTGGGATCTGCACCAGGTGCCCCTCAGTGCCTTGCCTTTGAGCCCGCCGCCGGGGGACGTTTGTTGTAGTCCCCCGGGTGCCATCACGGTGCTCACGGGGACGGGGGTCGCAACCCCGCCGCCGTCCTCCTCGGAGTCGCCGCCGTACTCGGACGGAAGACACCTAGTGCAAGATTGCACATTATTGTAATTAAAGACTCTTTCCTTTATTTTATTAAACTTTTTTATACGTTAACTATGACCTTGAATTGTTATATCCTTGAGTATGACCCATGTTCAACCAGTCACCCCGTATAGCACTGTACTACCGCGCTCGTCACCCAGTACATTGGTCATTGAGTCTCTAGAACTTGGTAATTTCACCAGCTACAATACCCTTTAAACCGGATCACGGCAATGTTTACACACTGTTGCTTGACGGTAGAAAATCTGACACTCAAACTCAAAAATAGTTTATTTCAAACAGGCTTAACGCTAGCACTTTTGAAAGGTCATGTATTTTTTTTTAAAAAGTTACCACCGTATTACAACGCGGCCTCAACTGAAAAGATCCGGAAAGAAACACAGCGGGCTTGTCAATTTTATCACTTTTTTTAAACAGTGTGTCATGTTACAATTAGATCAGTGCGACAGTGTGTCTTGCCGTTCAAAAGATCAAATAAGACAGAAAAAAAATACGACGAAAGTACAACAAACTAAACAGCCAAAGGGATAGTAGTTGGACCAGACCAAGCAGCACCCGCGCACGAGTTGACTCGAGCAGCAGCCATCCACTGCGGTGGTAGCTACCTGAACGGTCCTTTGCTTAAGGGTAACAAATAAGCTTTTCTTAAAGGTAAACTCGTACTAGCCTTAATATAGCATTAAATTATATTTGTTAATATTAAAATATTAAAACTAAAGGTAGCCTTAAAATACCGTTGCCAATGTAACTCCATATTATGTTAGAGCAAGTGCTCGTAAAAACAGGACACAGTTAGCAATGCAGAAAACGGCGGTTTTTTGCCGCATTGAATTGTAAATGCGTTGCCCAGTAGCTGCACAAGAAATTAGCTGCTAACGGCGTGTCTAGTGCACAGACATACAGTAAGACTATGTACCGCTGTCTTTCAATACATAAAATGTCAAATTGTATATACCCTGTTTTTCTTTACAAGATAGAACAAGAGGCTAAATGTGACATATTGAACCCTAGTAACTGTTTTGCGGGCCACCTGTCAGCCATGAAACTTGTGTTCATTTTTAAACGACTTCAAAAAAGGAGGAGGTTCTCAATTCGTTTGTATATATATATATTTTATTTAAGCATGTTCGCGCATAACTCTGGCAATTATGAACCGATTTGAAAAAATCTTTCTTCCATCCATTCATCAATCCATTGATTGGGTCCCATAAAAAAATTATTGCTTAGTAATAAGTAGTTCCTGAAAAAACAAGAATGGTGACTGCGCAGGAAAGCTGCAGGAAAGCCTATATAGATGACTTTATGTCGCTTTTTAAGGACAAAAATGGTTATAACTCTGGCAAATATTTACCAATTTCAATGAGTCTTTTTTTATTCGAATGAAGAAACCACTGTAATGAATCTGTATGAAATTTATCACAACCGGATACGAACTTCCTGGAGGACCATGAACGATGTGGAGGAATTTATCTGGTAAAAACCATAAAACTGATGTTCTCCATTACATTGCTCTGACAATTATGAACCGATTTCGATGATTCTTTTGTTATTCGAGAGAGTAAACTACTATGATAATTCCATGCAAATTTCATTACGACCGGAATTTTTTTCTGAAAACTATGTAGACGATAATGTGATCATCACCTACCTAAATCTTTTTACGGTCTTCGATGGTTCAATCTTTATATATGAAAATATCACTAAAAATATTAAAACAAAAACTTAAAAAAAAAAAAAATTTAACCCACTTCAATATCACTGAAAAGTATCATCATCAGCCGGAAGACGTCCACTGCTGTACATAGGCCTCCCCCTTAGAACGCCACAATGAACGACAATTGGCTATTTGCATCCATCGGTTACCTGCGACGCGCACAATGTTGTCTGTCCACCTAGTGGGAGGCCGGCCTACGCTGCGTCTTCCTGTTCGTGGTCTAGATAACAACTAGGACCTATTTTTTGCGTACCTTCCGAAGCACGGAAACGCTCAGTTCAAATGTCACTAAACGGTCATCCATTATGGACTGACCTTGCCAGACGTTGCTTAACCAACGAATTGTTTGCCGAACAATGAGATTTGTAGATTATAATAGGTTTGATCGTTAAGAATAGGTACAACCGCAGCATCTCTATACTGCCATAAAGTGTGTAAACATTGCTGCCCACCTCGGAGTCGCAGTTGGGTAGGACGCCCAAAACCCCCTACCACGTGCGCCCACTCGAGGTGGGGGTAAGCACTAGCTTACCTCTATTATTTTAAAATAATGGCATAAAAGAAAACTCAGAACTAGGCTTTCTAATTAACATTTTCCTGACAATATCCGGAGATGGTTGATTCACTACACGTAACACAACTGTGGTTCACCGAACGTTTGCTATGCGGGCGCGCGCTAGCTACCAAGCAAAGAAAATCGCGGGACAGAGCTAACATCTAGCGTATACCGGTTCCTTGAGACCGCTACATCGACCTTTTGTATCCTCACGCAGAGACATTAGCGAGGTAAGCAGAGTCTACAGATCTTCAAGAATGTGTTAGTGTAGTTCTAAGGTAATCTTAGCCTATAAATGTAGGGTTACTCCAATATATAATTAGAATCCAATTTAATTTTAAATTCCACCCATCGAGTGACCGTGCCGTCCACGCTTAAATGATTAATAATAATAATATCCTGGGACAATTCACACACGGTCATCTGATCCCAAACTAGGCAGAGCCTGTACTATGGAAACCAGACAACTGATACTAATACTTATATACTTTTTTTTTGTAAATACATACTTATATAGATAAAACACCCAGACACTTGGTGGGAATCGAACCCACGACCTGTTGGTTAGCAGACAGGGTCACTAACCACTAGACCAACGGGCCCGTCATATACGTCGTTATTGTACCTACTACCTATTTTCAGTTGCTGTAAAAATGGGCTGGATGAATCTGTAGCTATATCAAATACTTGTAGTTTCCGTGGAGCAGCGGGGAACTGCTTGCTTTGCAAACCGGAGGTCTCCGATTCAAATCAAGTAGTTGTTCGTTACTGGATAGAACAATGCAGACCGACTAACTGATTGTCTGAAAGTAAGATCTATTCATCTTCCATCAAATCGGTTTGTGATTGTGAGGGGAAAGAAGATACGCCGAACCCTCCCCGACAACCGTATGCTACACTAGCTATCAGGCACCGGTCTCGCCGGCGAGGCCGAAGGGTCGTACGTATGCGACCGCAACGACGTGCATCACCCCACTGAGTTTCTTGCCGGTTCTTCTCAGTGGGGGCGCGTTGTGTTGTGAACCGGTGGTAAATTCAGCCCTCTCTTAAGCGACAGCCCAAGCCGAGGCCGTGCCTCCCTGAGGTGCTCTTGAGCTCGTCGCTACTTCTGCCGTAAAGGCTAGAGCGCTTTAAGCGCTCGCCTCCTATTGTCCGGTGAAGCTGTAATGGCCATCTGCGGCCAACAGCGTCTATCATTCCCAAAAAAAAAAAAAAAAGAGTGCACTTGTGTCACGCAAACATTTGTGCACTATAACATACTATAATATCTCTCTAGCGTAGATGGCTGATCTTGTGACAGATTGGTCGCTGTGGTCGTATCGGCTAGAAGCACTTTTTAATACCAAATACCCATAAATACCCTGCCTTGTAGAACTACTAGGGAACCTTTGTAGAACATTTTTTTATCAACGAATGTACCTCCCGTTGTGAGGACTTGAAAGGAGTCAATGTGGGCCCGCATTGACTTTGGGAAACAGGAGAAAAAAGACGCCGATTTTTATAATTTCCTTTTTTTTAGATTAGTGAGTAAACTAGTAAGACTTTCGCCCAATGGTAAGCGGTAGGTACACATTGCGGCTTGACGGCAGAATTTTTGACAATACGGTGCACCGCAGTGTTACAGTTGTGTAGGTACAGACCTACTTGGACGGTTCCTTGCAAAAGGCACGTACCACTTAGTAAATCCTACCACCACCTTAGAAACTTTGAGCAATTAAGTCACAAATTAAATCGATTCTGCATTAAAATAACATCTAAGCAAGACTAAAAAAATAGGATTTAGTAGGTACACTTAAGACCGGAATTCAATTACCTCTTTATGAACAGAGTTATAAGGATTCAAAATTTCGCCGAAACCATATTGCAGGGAAAGGGGTGACCTACCGATTTAGCTGCAATCTTCTAAAAGGTGGATTGCTCTCATTCAGAGGGCGTTCAACCATCAGACAGCCTTTTCTGTCTAAAACTCTAAGTAAAAACGTGCTAAGGTGAAGAAAAAAAAAAGATCGTCATCGTGAGTGCATCTAAATACATAGAAAGTAAAGATGACGCGCGCCTCCGCTGGTGATGGAAAAAACCAAAGAATTGAGTTGATTATGAAATACGCACCATCATTCAGTTTAACGGTACGACGCGTTCACCACACGCGCTACGTTCTGTGGGACAGTCCTTTATAAATAACACGGGAAAATACTTTTTTTTGTGTTGGATGGGTAAGGATTTAAAATATGTTACCAGACAGAGCAGAGAAGACTGTGATGATGTGACGTGTGTAAGTGACCGTCCAGGTAGGTATTATAGTATAAGATATTCTGCCGCTAAGCAGCAGTGTGTAAGAAGGAGAAGAAGAACTACATTTATTTGGCGGATAACGACACACACAAAAATATACAAAATAAAAACTTACTACATAAAAACAAAAAAACTTAAACTTTAAAAAAAGTTATATATAAAGCTTAAAAAAAAAGCTAAAAGCTAACGCATTTTGATGTGAAAGGAGAAAGCTGCAGCTGGAGAAATCACTGGACTCTAGTAACTTAATAACTAGTGTGCCAGACCATGGGCGTCAGACCACTGTCTAATAAACCCGTAACCCGTTTTCGTCGGTTATATGAAAAGAATAAGCGCCCGATATAAAAAAAATACATTCAAACCTCCACTTTACAAAAGACTGAGTGCAGTCAATAACCGTCAACTTCAAGTGACATAACCCAGTAAATTCTTGGTAAAGTAATACTGAGGTGTGCGTAAAGAAATATAATATAAAAGCCGAACAGGCCCAGGAAAATCAGCCTTAGATCTTTCTGATTGACCAATCACTTAACGCACATGCAGTATTCACGTCGACACGCAATAAGCCGTAAAGGCTAGAGCGCTTCAAGCGCTCGCCTCCTATTGTCCGGTGAAGCTGCAATAGCCATCTGCGGTTAACAGCGTCTATCATTCCCAAAAAAAAAGAAAAAAAAAAAAAAAAAAAAAAAAGAAGAACTCCTAGTGTTTATGTGGCCTCGCTCTTTTAAATGTGAAGTCAACAGACTTAAGTGACGAGCGATTGTATTGAGACTAACCGGCATTGACATAACTAATTGTCACCCTAGTCTGCTATAGAATTTGTTTTTCTCTTAATTTAAAACTTGACTACTTGTTTACACCCAACGATACGGCCGCTACACGACTCCGATGTAGCGATGTTTTTGATAAACATTCATGCAAGGCATCGATATACTATATATAGTATATCGATGATGCAAGGAATTAATTTTATGAGAGAATGAGACGACCAAAGAGATTAAATATGCACAAAGCGGTCTTTGGTATTTTTTCATACAAAAACTGTCTGCACTTTTTATTATGTACTGCCACCTAGGTATATATTAAATTATTCAGTAAATATACAATATACATATGAAAATAAATATATATTATGTATTTTTATTTTTATCAAGTCGCGTATCTAATAAGTATACAATTTTAAATTAAATATACCTACTAACAATGTTGGCTGCATTACCGCGTTGGATCGTTATACCGATCCGTTGAGCGAGGAATGAGCCAGCCCTCTTGTCACCCGAGGAAGAGGCTAGTTTTGTGCTTATTTTTATTGTAGAAGTTCCTCATTGAGAAAAAAAAAAAAAAAAAAAAAAAAAAGGATGTCCAGGGACCAAAGGCTTCAAAAGCAAGCGGCTCAAATATGTGTAATAATTTTATCATAGTGAGATTTGCAATATAGCAGCACGAATATAGGCATATTTTCTGCAGAAATACGGCGTAGTCACATTGTAGACGTGTAACAAGTTTTGTGATGAAAATTTTGCTAGCTAAGGGCGATCTATTAAAAAAGTAAGTAATATGTAGTACAATATCATTGGAGACTGCACAATGTTATCGCAGGTAGGTACTTACTAAAAAAAATTAAGGGCTATCACTGATAGCCCTTATTTTTTTTTGCAACACTACAATGTGAGTACGCCGTATTTCTGCAGAAAATATGCCTAAATTCGTGCTGCTATATTGCAAATCTCACTATGATAAAATTATTACACATATTTGAGCCGCTATTTGAGCCGCCGATAGCCTATCAGTAGGTGTATACCGACCGACTTTCACACCGGGGCAGCTTTTGATACTATATAAAGCTCTTAAGCGACAGCCCAAGCCGGGGCCGTGCCTCCCTGAGGTGCCCTTGTGCTCGTCGCTACTTCTGCCGTAAAGGCTAGAGCGCTTCAAGCGCTCGCCTCCTATTGTCCGGTGAAGCTGCAATGGCCATCTGCGGCTAACAGCGTCTATCATTCCCAAAAAAAAAAAAAAACCTATATAAAGCACAAGTCCGGTCGTGTGTGGAGCACTGCAGTCACATATGGGCTGGTGCTGCAAAATAATAAATAATAATAATATTCTTGGACAATCCACACACGGTCATCTGATCCCAAACTAGGCAGAGCCAGTACTATGGAAACCAGACAACTGATACTAATACATATATACTTTTTTTTTCGTAAATACATACTTATATAGATAAAACACGCAGACACTTGGTGGGAATCGAACCCACGACCTATTGGTCAGCGGGTAGGGTATACCACTAGACCAACAGGCCCGACCAAATGCCATCTTACAGCTTTGGATTCAGTGGAGAGGCGTGCTAAGAGGCTTATTGGTGACGCCGGGTTAGTAGCGGTCAATTTACAAAGCCAAAGTGTAGCCAGCCTCTCGGTATTCTACAGGATACATTTTGGAGAGTGTGCGCAGGAATTGCATGACTTGATTCCACCATCCCCCCTTCCATCATCGAACGACGAGACGCACGGCACGTACACACCCTTATGTGGTGAGCGTGCCTTTAGTCCGGACTAAGCGGTTTACTTCTTCATTTATAATAAGGACTGGAACAGTTTGCCTGCGTCGGTTTTCCCGCCCGATTATAATGTCTTCAAGATTAGTGTGAATAGGCTTTTAATAAGCTAATGTGCTTTACCATCCTCGATTGTGTCGCCGCATTCCATCAGGTGGGACTGTAGTCAAGCACTAGCCTATAAGTACCTAGTAAAAAAAACCGAGCGGGGTTGCGACGCATCTGTCGATGTGCAAGGGCAATTCGTCGCCTACGATAAACAGGACGACCGTTCGACGATTTCCGTAGTCATAAAACTGTTAAAAACCCATGGGTTTATTGTGTCTGGCCGCGCCTTCAGGCCTTAATTTCCGAAATTTATAATAGCGTAATGCCGCTCCTCAGCCGTCGCGCTCCAATAGTTTTCAGCTGCCGATCCAAGGTTGCTGACGTCACCGGCGACAACATTGGACGGAATTCAAAAGTACTTATTTCTTTGTATAAACATTTTGTATAGTTGGTATAACGCCCTTGCACTTAAAAAAAAACTATAATGTCTGTAAAAATTATTGTATGTACAATCCGCTTAAATTTTTATTTGATGGTGGAAATACTGAACTAATTATAATATTTTTATGGTTTATAAGAAAATTATAACTAAGCATGTAGTTTGTCGGGTTCACATAGACAGTTTAACAAATTCCAGACAAGTTATAGGTAGCCCGCGAACCTTCAATAATAATAGGCATGATGACTGCAACAAAATACCAATAAATCTGTGGTTTTAAATATTAGAACAGATTGCACTGATTCCAAAAATGCATCTCATTTTCATAATAATAGAGAGATTTTCGTGATATTTAAGCAAATAAATTACTCAAATACAGCTAATCGCCATTTTGTAATAAACGCTGATCAGAGTGAATGACGTCAATCCTGTGTAAATAAACCACTGTCAAACTGTCATCTCAACATTTTCTTTCATACAATTCACTTTTATACCTAGACAGATGTTTATTTACACCGCCGTAGTGACGTCACAAAATGGCGCCATGCACCGGCCATCGTTTTGGAATGAAATTCAAACTCTATTTTAAAAATTGAAAATATTGCTATTAATTGTAAATTTAATACAAAAATATGATTATTTTCGGCAATAGTAGACCCGTAAGTACATTATAGAGTATTTTTTCAAAATTAGTCATCATGCCTATTGTCAATAACTACAATCCGCCCGAATTAACTGTGCACCTAGCCGGGATCCAACGGTACAGCGCCAGATGCATAGTTAATTCGGGCCGGTTGTAGAATATTGACAATATTATTGAAGGTGTGCCAGCTTTCAAAAATAAGACCCTAAAACTAATTATAATTTTTATAAGCAGAATGATCAAAATAATTATAAAACAAGCATTGTAGCTAGAGAATACCTACGTAGTAGAAAAAAATCTAAATCAATAACGGCCAAGTATGTTTAATTCTAGTTCTCATTGAATTCACTTAAAAATGGATCTGCAATGTCTGCATCACGATCATTTTCACGCGGTTATTTCGTACAATATGTACCACCAATGTCGACAAAAGCCAGAAGAAGCGTTTGTTTCGAACGTTTTGAACAACGGCCTTCAAAGACAAAATCCCTTCTATTAATCGACTGTTTACCTGGTAACAAATAAAATCGCGGTCCCTTGATGGCTTATATTGTATGTTAGAAAAAAAATTGTATCGTTTTACTGTTTTTAGGGTTCTATAATTAGAAGCT